>CM031234.1:60877774-61477774 GCA_018340775.1 Taxus wallichiana var. yunnanensis
TTTCCTACATTCCTCCATCCCCACCTTCTTACCAATCTATCTATCCAACCACCCATGACCTTCTTGACTCTCTTTTACCTAACATATATGCGTTCTTGAGTCTTTTTGGCATTATTATAAACCAAAACATCATCCCTTCATCCTTTGTGTAATCAAAGAGAAGTCTAAAACTAATTTTATTTAATTACCACCAAATTTCCCCTACCGATGTTGGTTATCATAATCGTTGTCTGTTTCCCCTCTATACCAAAGATCGATCATCGACCGATGTCGATATCTTTTTATCTCATTTACTTAACTCAAATACCTCAAACCTTCCCAAAACCTCATAAAACCTCACCAAAACCCGATACCCCCCCTACAACCTCATAGATTTTTCCCAACTCTCTCTGCGTGCATACGAGAGAGCTTAGACACCCATTTTGTCATTCTATCATTTCCCATAGTAGCCGATATAAGTTATAACATAACCGACATCGGTCATACCTGTACTCAACATTGGTTACCCTAACCAACGTTGCTCTTTGTGTGCGTAAAATTTCCTTAGACCAAAAAGCTTCCTAATTACCCAAAATCAACCCAAACTTCACCAAATCTTACCCAAACCCCATCTGTGACCCTCAAACCACCTACCAACCTGTAACCTGACCTGGGACCTTCACTAGTGTATTTATCAAGCATTTAATTGGATTGACATGGATAGTAGTTTGAGACACCTAAATCAGAACACTAGCATTAGATTCTTTTATTTGCATGTTTAGTTATTTTATATTGAGTTATATATCAGTGGATTGACAACCATCGAGGAAGTATCACACTTCCTAGATCTAGTTCGTTGTAGGAATTCCACTAATTTTTTTGTTAACTATATCTAACGGTCTTGCTTTTTATGACAGTAGTTACTCTCTAGCCAAAAGGAATATCACACAATCAACTTGGATCAGAAATCAGAAACGTGCGTACTCAACCTTCAACCAACATGATAATAATTATTCCTCCACAACCTATTTACCTTATCTACTTTATCGTACAAAAATTCAGTGAAACATTTTGGCACGCTTGGTGGGACCCATCAGGGGTTATTTTGCATTGTTCATTCCTAGGTAAAAATTATGTGTTTGTTTCCCTTTGAAAGCATTCACATTAAATTTTCTTCTCTAGAACATTCTCCTTCTTTCTATTGTCTAAAGAAATTGTGCTTTTGGTGCTCTAAAAAGAACATGTCTTTCTTTCTATTGTATTGCATTTAGTGAAAGATCATTCCTCTTCTTATTCTCTATTTTCTACATCAAACTTAATTGTGGATTTGGGCTTAAAACATTTACATTTCATTTTGGTATGTTGCATTGTAGCTCACATTAAATTGAGGGCAACCTATACTGCTGGAAGTCATGCCCAACTGATGGTTGACTAACTGAATCATAGTGCACACTCTCTTCTCTACACCAAACCACAAAAATAATTTACACATTTTCTTAAACAACATCCTACTTGAAGGAATATGTAAATGACCACATGATCAGTGGATTGACAATGGGCACAAAACTAGGTTCTATGTCCAGTCATTATCTCGGGAAAGGACCCCCTCACCAAACCTTTACCTAAAACCATCCTTAGTTCTTGGATTTTCTAAGGGAACCTTTTATCAAACCAATAACTTTGCTCTATTCACAAGACAATCCTAAATGGCATAAGCTGGAACATAAAATCAACCACATAGGATTTTGTGTTTGCTAGTTTTTTCTTGATTTGTGTTTTGAGGTGAGAGGTCGTATTCTCCATTCTTTCTTCCTTTCACACTCCATAATCATATTTGGTGTATTCCAACTCTTTCTGAGTGTGTAAGGGTTCATCATCTCCATACTCGGTTTTCTTGGGTTGGTCTTTTATTAGATCTAAGTCACTAAATTCAATTTTTTCCCTATTTTCAAATTTCACAGTGACTAACATTGGTCCAAAGGATCAGTAATTGGTTTACTCATCCGCCATCATCGGTTTACCTAACCATTGTTAGTTTCCTACTATTTTGTTCATTTTAACCAAAGTAGCACTCATCACATTGTTGTTCTTTCTAGGTTCCTCAGATACTTCACCATACCTCTGGGTCTTTGAAATCACTGTCAAACCTAGATTTTCTTCATTTTCATCATTTATTTCCACATTTATAAAACTTTTGATTTTCCATAGTAATTGATATGGGTCACTTAACTATCATCATTTACCCTCTCGTTATCGACATCGATTATCAAACCACCGTCGGTTCCTGTGTTTTAATTTTTCAATTAAAACAACGATCAGTTTTAACCTCCTAAAATTATTTTCTCCATTCCTTTTGTTCTTATGTGTCATCTACAGAGATAGGATTACCAGATCTATGTTAACGCACATGGTTTTGACTCATATCCAAGCCAAAAAAATTTATTCCACATTATCCTTTAACCACTCCAACCTAGCACATCACTTCCTTCAATTCTAACATCTATTGATCCTAGTCACCTTATCACCATTAGCACCAAAGGTGATGAGGAGCTTGTAAAAATCCTTGATCGAGCCCCACCACTTTATAGTATTACCTAGCCCATTCATTCACTCATGAATCATCTAGGAAAATTATCTATGACATGCCCATATCCATCCCACCTATACTTGCACCCACTTCTACCTCCACCACTACCAACATTTCCTTGATTGCCTCCACCTTACCACCTGTTGTTTCTCATCTTGACCCCCTCATCAATATATGTTGTACCTATGGAATCTATCATACCCACCACATTTTTCACCCCTATGGCATCCACCATGCTTACATCCACCACCCCTAGTACAGGCATGCCCATGTCTTCCACTGCCTATATACCTATCGCATCCCAACCACCTTTGGTGTCAAAGAACCCACACTCCCTTCCAAAACCTCATCCTCTCTATCCCCTAGTCTCTTCCACCAATTGCTACTAGGGTCTTTACATCCACCCCACCTACGTATACATATTACCAACAACCACCTATTTCCTCTAATGCTTACTTTGGGTACTTCCACTACATTTCCATTACCTCTCATATACCTCCATCACAATTTTTGTACGTAGCACCGCCACACACTAGGATGTTTTCTACCTTATACCAATATTATTTACCCCCTCATAGTTCAAGGGTTCCCTGTCATCACAACCCACAAATGACCTAATCAAAATGATGATTGAAAAGATGTAAACATTTGAAGCATCTGTCTCAGGTTCGCATAACTCTCTAGCATCTGATGATATCTTCAATGAGCCAATTCACCCATCCGTTCCTATTCACATGTACCCTATGCATTGGGAAATGAAAAAATTCAATTCGTTCAATAGAAAAAAAGATCCGAAAAAGCAATTTTGGTCTTTTAAACATGTCTCATACCCGATCAATAATGATTTTTTTTTCCTTTAAACATTTCTAATGTCATTGATGGGGCCCGCTTTGGATTGGTATAGTTCTTTACCTAGATATTATATCCTATCATTTACCCAGTTGCTTAGGATTTTTTTGACAACATTTTTATCAATATTGTTAAGAAATTCACCATGAATGACTTATATGCTACACACCATTATGACGACAAATCTATTGTATATTTTTTTGCTCGATAGCATAACCTAATTAATCAAACTTACATTCCAATTACCTCATATGGATTTAATATAATTTTTACCAAGGCTTATGCCGATATATATCACCAACTTTCTAGGTTAAAACCTTCCAAACCTTTAACAAGGAATTTACCATTCCCTTGAAGAAAATAAGGTACAATTACGTAGTAAAAAATTGTGTTCAAATCAAATGATACTTCTTCTTCTTCCAAACCCCAAAATACCTATTCTAAAACAAAGGGGTCTACTAATGCGGTCATTTTAAAATTTGGCTCATCTCATCAATCCAACCAAGAAAAACCTTTGTCTAACCTCTCCCACATCCAAACCTTTCAATTTAGAAGAGAGCAACGAAAGTATGCCCCCATAGGAGAGCCTTACTTTGCCGTTTTGGAAAAACTATTAAAAGTTGGAGCCATTACCCTTCCACCTATCAAACCACATACTGGTTTTGACCCTTCTCGCCCTGTGCCTACATGGTACAATGAAAATGATTACTGCAATTACCATCGTGTTCAAGGTCACAGTGATGGTAACTATATCAATTTCAAAAACATTTTCCAAGAAATGTTAGATAAATGAGATCTCATCTTGGACAATCTGAATGCACTAGCTAACCAAAACCTTCATATTTTCAAGAAGCCATTCCTAAATCACACCCCCTCATCCAACCAAACTGGTGATTCCTCGGACATGATGGTAATATCTGTGAGGTTCATGTAGTTTTTGACATCATACCATCCCTTAGTTTTCTCCTACTCCCTCTATCAAGGAGATTCTTGCATGAGATCCTTCATCCATGGAGGAACATGTACCATCTTCTCCTTTACCCACAAAGGATTCTCCCTCATCTCCCCCTGCACCCATGGAGGATTCCACCATATCTATTGATGTAGTTTCCCCACGCACCTCTCAATCTGACGAACAACCCACAGTATTAACTCTCCTACCCATGGGAGGGTCATGCTTAGCTTCCTCTTTTCCAAAATAAGAAACTACATCATTCTTCTCATCATATCCCCTACCCATATGGGATCCATTAGAGGAACCCCTTCCTATTGGTGACAACTCTCCACCAGCTTTCAAGGATCCACTTGATTTTCTCTCGTCTCTTTTACCCATAGAGTTAGAAGCTAATCACTTCCCTGTTTCACAGGCACCATATTTATTTATAGGATTCACTATGAAATCAACATTGGTTTTTTCTCCTACCACGCCGGTTAGACTACGTTGATCATTCCATGTTTTGGGGTGCGTTCAAATGCCTGTTTCAACTCAAATGTAAATGTCACCCACTGATACTTCTACCATTTACCCCAAATGGTTTGGGGTGATAAAATTTGTCATACCTAAGGTAGTCATGATGACATCTTCCACATCACCTTCACCCACATCTACACCTCTACCATTACCTCCATAACCACTTGCGCCTAAACCACTTACAAATTTTCCTATATCCAAAGCTACATGTACCGTGGGAGTCATGCCGACATCAAGCCTAGTCCATCCCCTTGTCAAATTGGATTTATCCACATCCTCAAAATTTGGTGTAAATACTATTCTCCCACCTAAGAGGAAGACCTAACCTCCTATACCGAATACACAAACTTCACCTCCTACCCTCTCGTCACCTTCACCACTTCCATCTATCTTAGGACCTCACCCATCAACCTTGGACAAATAGCCTCCTAACCTAGGTAAAATAAAAACACAACAACCCACCTCCTCATCGTGAGTCTATGTTATACCCAAATTACCTACACATCATATGCCTTTTCCATCACCTCGTATCCTTTCTACCACCTATACCTATACCCCTTCAAGTAGCATCATCATTACCTATGATATTTATTTCTCTTCAAAAATACCTTCCACCTTGCCTCTTCCCACAACATTCACCGTACCTCCATTATCACCTTGGCTTACCCGTTCTCTTCCACCATCTTCCTTCCCTTCTACATCACACTCTTCTCCTTCACCTTTATCAAGAAGGTGCAACCAAAGTCCGAAATTCCACTTCTCCCCAAAGAGGTAATTAAACTTACAACACCTTCAACTACTAGTTTATCTTCCACATCTTTACCCAAGAAAGTATAATCCAAACCTAAAACCACACTACCCACCAAAAAGGTGGTCAAAGGGGCTCAACCTTCGATTCCACCTCCCATGGTGCCTCTCCCACAAAACTCACCCACACTTTCACCTAGACCCACACTTAATTCGCATTGTGATCCATTGGTAGGGTTGTACGCCAACATCTTAGCTAACGTTTTGAGACCTCTCGTCATCATATTGCCACCACTTAGACCTTACAACCCACTCAACCCCAAACCGGCAAGGTTGATGATACAAAAATTTATGCTTACCATCATATATCAGGGCATGATGTGGAAAATTGTAAGGCTCTTAAGGTTGTTCTTCTCCAACTATGTAATCTCAAGAAAACTTTGAGCACAATGATCTTTTAGATGAGGATCATGTTCCACCTTCACCTATCACCACACACCCTTACCCCTTACCTTTTTAGTGACCTTCATCTCCACCTCAACAACCCTTTTATCCACATCCAACACTCAAGATAAATATGTTCGACATAAGAGAGATAGCCAAACCTCCACCAAAATGTGAATGCATTGCTTTCTTTTCACAATAATAGTATATACCCTCACCATATTTTTGTAACATTCCCTTTTTAAGACTTTGGAAAAAAGGGATTTTTATTTTGTTTAATGATATCTATTCTAAATAATCATAATTTAGAACACACATTCCATGCCAATCAATCTCATAATAGATAACCATATGCAACTGTAATGACTTGGTGAAACACCAATCTCTCATTTCATGACTCGGTATCATATTGATCTCTCATGTTAACTCATTGAATTATATACTAGGTATACTTGGTTCTCTTACCCTTTTCTAAGTATTAAGTGTTCTGTTTAAGAGGCCTATCTAAATATTTGTTACCAATATTCATCTAAAATCTCACTTCTTAAACTAGGTGACATAGGACAACGTAACCAACAACTTGTGATACTTTGGCCAAAGATTTCTAGCATACTATTCATATTAATATTATGAGATTGCATAATCATCAAAAAAATATGTCCTTCACTCCACTTCATCTCGTTATTTAGAATGGTCTTTGATGACTCATGTCAGTCCACTTTTTCTAGTTTCTACCCTAACAAAGGGTAACAACATAGTTTACCATAGAGGACTACTTGTGAGGACTAAGGATACATAGACATACTCGATTGACCTAATTCAATCACATGTGTATAGTTATCCTAAGTTATCAAGATGTACCCGACACTAAATCATGCTTCTAACCTAACCTAGGGTATAACTAAGGACAAGTCTCGAGTTATGTAATTCTAGGTGATTCAACTCTAAAGGGTGTTATAACATGTCAATTGCAACATAGTATCCTCGCAAAGACCCAAGTCTTCATGAAGGTACTGTGCATTGCAGTTGGCATGTGCCAACATCTATCTGAGTCATCCCATCTGGATGTACATATCCACGAAAGAAGTTAATTACTTAATTATTTTCTATAATTAAGGTCTAATTACAACAACCCTATTGAATCCCTAGTTTCATTAACCCTAAGATTTCCAACCATAATTGAGTTGTAATTGCTTTGCGGAAACATCAAGATTTATTTTTTAATCATTAACTTCCTACTTTAGGATTCAATTTAATAAAACAAGAAGCAATCAAAAAATATGGTTCACTTATTTTACTCAACCATTCTTAGCTTGTTTAAGTTCCAAATTAGATTCATTTATATTAGACTTCATTGAGATGAAGTCTACTTATTAAATGTTCATGTTTACCTTTCATTTTTCTTATACCATTAAAGGTATTGGTCAAGAGGTAGTTCATCTTCCTCTTTCCTAGACGACATTAGGTTTAACTCAAAAGGATTCTAAATAGTCTATATTATCATTTTGGAATAGTTGTCTTCCTCTTTCTTATTAATAATTAGGGTTCATTACAACCCCTTACATTATTCAAGATATCATAATGAATTTACACTTCCATTATCACCATTTTAATAAACCATAGTGATTTAGTTAAATGATCAGCCATGAATGCCAACTTGTTAAGTTGCATTTTAATAAAGGGATAGTGTATCTAATTCCCTTACCACCTAATTCATTTTAAGTCAACTAAAAGGGTTCCATACAGATATGAATATTAGAGAATAAAGATAAGCTTACAATTCCCTTCACATAATGTACAAAGAGAATGGCACATCAAGTACAAATAAACCCACAATATTTTCCATTCATCTAAGTGGTATACATACTTTACAAGTCCAAACATTCCAGACATCTTTAATGTCAAACAACATCAATAAGCTCAATTAAGAAATACAACTTTTCCTCTTACAAATACATTTCAATAATGAATATAAAAGTTCCAGTCTTTAGGTAAACAAAAGTAACATCATAAAAGAACTTGTCTTCTTTTATCACTTACAAAGTCCATCTACAAAAATTGCTAGCATGGGTCAGTTCATTGAATTGAGCATGATAAGAACTAAGCATTAAAACAATGTGCTTTCAACTAACTATTTCATAAAAAGAACTCTACTTTTATGAAACAATTAAAGCATTACAGAAAGATACATCATAAAGAAATAATAGTCATGAAAGGAAGAACAAAGTGTTAAACCATATTATCATTAAGTAGAGATCATGGTGTAATTAAAAAAATGTTCATCCAATGATTTCATAAAGAATTATATCAGATAAGTAATATTCCATCCAAATTACTTACCAAATTTCTACTATAGATATTTATAGTTCATCTCTTGATTCATTCTATCTAAATCAAAGAAAGATACTAACTCTAATAATTCATAAAAATAAAATTATTTTTAAGAATAAATGATCCATAATACTCAACATTAACTTAATCCATCCTAAAATATCTAAGGCCCAAATCATTCAATCTTTATGAAATTTTTTAAGATGAACCATCAACATCTTAAAGTAGGATCTTCCTATTTAAGATACTACATCCAAATTCAAAGCCAAACTCTAGTCTAAGTTTGGGTTAAGCATCAATGGGTTTGATAAGGGATATTTTTCATTTACATGCACTTGGAATTGGTCACACATCACCATAATTAGATCCCTATCAAAACATTAGTCAAGGAGAAGAAGATAAAGATTTATCCTCCAACTACCCACTCTGCAATTTCCTTCAAACTAATACAACCGAGTAGGTCAGCTCCTTACTCAGGAGTAACATAAATGAGAGAATGAATGAAAAGAGAGAGAACAACTTATAACTTCCTTCAAATTTTGAAGAAAATAGAATGGAATACCTTAACTCATAATAGAGAGAAGGAATGACACAATTAAAGATGAGATAAGATCTCATTATTCCTTCCTAAAAAGAGGAATACATATCGGGATTAAAGGAACTGATACAGTTATGACCGAGAGATCATTCAACTCTAACAACCATTGAAAACACACAATAACTATTTGATACAGAATAGAGATATACGACTGCAACATGAAGATTAAAAACTCGATGATAATGTTCTCTCAACATACAAACAAGAACTACTACAGTAGTACATAAGCTACTACTAAAAAGATTTATTCAAATGATTTCAGTTAGCAACAGTACTCAAAGCAACAAATAACTACTAAACATTTTAATCGATCCCAAATTTTAATAACATCACCATATACATTTCTCTAATTTTCCCAAAAAGAGAGAGACAAAGTAACATTAAAATAATTTACTCCTATGCAACCACAATTTCTTTTCAAGTGTCATCAAAATAAATCTTACCCATCCTTTGATGGTAAAATGAAGAAAACAAATACAAGATTTAACACCACAAAAATTACAGCTCAAGCCAAACCAGATCCCCAAGTTCACAAAAATCAAAGGAATAGTCTATAGGTAGAAAGGATGAAGTTGTCCCAGATTTGGCCACAAGGAATAGGTGTCATGACCCCAAATCATGTGCTTTGAAGGTTGAGTTCCAAATAATAATAACAACCGAAACATTCCAATCCAATTCATCAAGATAGAAAAGACTGAACTAATCCATAGTTCAACATAGGTACCCCATTCCTACAACATCATCTAAACATCAAAATTTAATGAAAAGAACTAGTAAATCCAATAAGATGAACCGATAAGGTAACTCATAAAGAATGAAAACTCACCTCAGAAAGGATACATAAAAATTCAATAAGTCTTCCCACAAACACGACAATAGGATAACTATCAACCTTACTATCAGACAGATTGTATCAAGGGGGATCCGTTCAGACCCAAAATTAGATAAGTCATTAAAAATCTTCTCATAACATATAGGTATAAGAAACAAAAATAGAATTCATTTAATTCTATGTAGAATTTAAACATTATTTTATCAAATTTCAAGTATGGGAGAACAAAACTGAAAGGTAATCCTTTCATAGCAGAATGACTTCTACCATCTAACTTCCATATAGTCCAACAAGAGTTCTCAAAATCAAAATGTCTCAGCTCAATGAAATTATAACATATTTACTATTATTTTCTAACAAGAACAAATCCTAACATTGAATCTGACATATCCATTCTAGCATAGTTCAAATAGATATAACAAGATTCGATAATATCTCAAGCTCAACGTAAAAAAATTTCATACCTTCACCCAACAAAGGAAAACAAACCCAAATCCAATTTTTTTTCAAACAGGGAATCCCTCTATACCTTGTTTGCACAAGCAAAAAAAGGTCACAAGATTTTTCCACATTCCAGTTCAAACAATGGCTAAAGTATTAATCATTCATTTTTCCAAAGAAATGAAAAATCCAGATAATATTTTCATCAAACAACATATTCAAGTAAGAGTATATAGTGAAAAATACAAGCATGAAAGTAAGATAAACATCACATTAAAACCTAAGAGAAGATTTATTTTTATGAATTCATTTAGGAAAAAGCATAACAACTTAATGGGTGGAGATATCATGCCTGATAGAGCTTCTTATCAATTTGCAGAAGATTTCCAACCGAGCCTCCATAGTCTCTTCTTTTTCCAAGTGACATCAACAAATCCAATATTCCTACTTCCTCTTATACTTCCACAGGATCCAAAAATAGCTCAAGAATGCCAAGAATATCGATGGATCAAAAATAGAATTGTTGGTTCAAAGAACCAAAAACTCCATGTAGAGAAAAAATCAAAAAGAACAAAAGATCAAACAACCTTTCCAAAATCCACCTTACATCTCTCCTAGGTGGTTTCTTTGCCATAACCGAGACTAATTAATGGAAGGACTGTCATTTTTCCCTCCTATTTCTCCACACCACTGTCATTCATGTTTGGCAAACCTTGAATTCAAAATTTCCATGCAATATCCATTTAGTGGTGATGCCAACTAGGCATCCCCTAACTCCCCATGCCTCTGCCAAAACTGGTAGTTCAGAGGATATTAAAACCAAAATCAATTCTCATTAATGCCTTGAAAACTGATTCCACCACCCTTACCACTTTCCAAGTAGTCCATAGGTACCCCTTATATTAGTATTAGTTTAGGTTAGATTATCATTAGGTTAGAAATAAACCTTAGTCCTTAGGTAAATATTATTTTCCTTAGGTTGTTTAAAAACTCCAAAACCATAAAAATTCCAACTTAGGTTAGGGGTCAACCTTAGAAGTTTAGTAATAGATCCTAGGTTCTATTACACTCTTCAATGTTTTAATTATTTTTAAAAAAGAAGGCCTAGACTTACTAGTTACAAATGATGATGCAAAGCAAGGGCACTGAAACTAGGTCCATCAAATTTATAAATAAAAAAAAAAACTCACCCCACTTCCCCTTTCATTTTAGAATGCTAAGTCAACAAGATGAATTAGGTAAGGAGAACTAAAGCATACCTTGGATCAATGAAATTGATCTAAAGTTTTGTTGTTAACACAAGATGATTTTAGAGAATAATAACACAAGCTCATAATATTTTTAAATGAATTAAATCTGTACAAAAAGATGAATTGCCTCATTTTTAAGTAAGTAGAAATCACAACAAAGTGAACCTATTCACAGTAATAATTTATCCATTGCAAACATGATTTCAAAAAGTCATAAGAGTACACCTTCCTAAGAAAAATCACATGTCAATGTTTGCAATGTCAAGAGGGAAAGTAATCATAGTAATAGTTTTGTCAAATATGTTACATACTTCCCTCCTAAAAAGAATCATCGTCCCGATGATTAACTTAGTCAAACAATTTGCATCTAGGAAAAATCAAATTATTATACTTCCATTCATATGTTCATAACAAAACTGGATTTTCAAATTCCATAATCAACATTAAAGTAGCTTCTCATTTTGAGTAATGTAGTATCTTTCTCGAGACTGGAAGATTTATTGACATAACATGAATAAAATATTAAAATTTTATCAATCAACAGAATCAATTCTGTTCAAACAAGTACGAAAAGTTCAAGATTTTCCCAGGTTGCACTTTCTTCATTAAAATGATCACACTGGACCTTACATTAGCTTATTTCACGATTTCTTAAGTGCAAGTAGCAAGTTTCCAAGACTCGAATGGGATTAACCATGATTTTTCTTAGGTCTTAGACCTACAAGGAATTCCAATTCAACACATGTGATAAATCAAAAAGTATTTCTTAAGCAGAGAAATTTGGAAAACATCATGCATTTGTGATAAAATAGGAGGTAAAGCTAAACGATAAGCTATAGGGTTGATTACTTCAACAATTTCAAAGGTTCCCACATAACAAGGTGATAACTTGGCAGCCTTTCCAAAATTTATAAAACTCTTTTTTAGTTTACCCCGTAGAAAGACCTTCTCACCAAGTTCAAATTGCTTATCAACCTCGCTTTAATTCTCGCATAACTCTCTTTTTCCTATCTCAGTAACTTATTTAAAGCATTTTCTTACCATTTTAACTTGATGTTCCATTTCCGTAAGGATTTCAGGTCCAATTACCTCTCTATCCTCAATGTTGTCCCAACTAACAGGAGTTTTGCATTTCCTTCCGTATAATGCTTCGAAAGGTTCCATTTTTAGAGAGGTGTGATACGTGTTATTATAAGAAAATTCAACTAATGGAAGGTAATCTTCCCATTTATATTGTTGATCCATGCAATACATTTGTAACATATCTTCTAAAACCTTATTAACTCTTTCAGTCTTTCCATCCATTTCCGGATGGTAAGAAAAATGAAATTCACCTTAGTTCCTAGGGCTGCATTAAGTGTTTTCCAAAATCTAGATGTCATCCTTGGGTCTCTATCAGATATGATCAACTCAGGTACTCCATGTAATCTGAAAATTTCATGCACGAATATTTTTGCTAAAATAGGTGAATCATCCTTAAGATTACTAGTAATAAAGTGAGCTAACCTTTTTAGTTTATCAACAACCACTAGAATAAAATCATTTTTATTTCTTAACATAGGAAACCCTTGAAAAAATCCATTCTTATTACTTTCCATTTATATTGCGGTATGCTATGAGGATACAATAAACCAAATGGATGTATATGCTCGGCTTTAACACTTTGACACTCTAAGCGGTGTGCTTCGACAAGTAGTACTATATTGAACCCCTACAATCTATGAAGTAATTTTAGATCAAGAGGTGAATCAAACATTCTACGCATTTATGTTTTGTGCAGATGACATGCCTAAAAACAAACCTCTAAATAATAATGAAGTTGTTTGCCTTTCCATTTATGTTCTTGCTTTCTTACTTTCTAGACTTGCTTACCGATTACTTGTTTTACTAGATACTTGGAAAACCAATCACAAGGGCTAGGTTACTAATTGGATTTAGATGCATGCCCGCAGCCCGGTAGTATCTATTGGCACGCTTCTACATGAGGATGAGGGGGATACCTATCATGCATTCTAAGATGGGGATTTCCTAATGCTCTAGCTCCACTTATTCTATTTGACCTTCAAGTCATTGACGAGCCATTTCTCTCCTCAATGTCATACTTTCTACAATGGTACACTACTTTTCTATCTTCCTCTCACACACCTCATTATACTTAGGCTATCTTTCCTCTCTTTTCCTTTCTACCACTAGATTTTCCATCTTTCACCAATCTTGCTCCTTCCCCCACACGTGGTGAGTTTTAGTTAGCCATTGGTTTACTCTCCAGATTTAAGGCTACCATGTAACATTCCCATTTTAAGACTTTAGAAACAAGGGAATTTTTTTATTAGACAATGTTCTCTATTCTAAATAAAGCATTATTTAGAACACACATTCCATGCCAATCAATCTTATAATAGATAACCATATGAAGCTATAAATGACTCAAGATAAACTATCGATCTCTCACTTCATGACTCGCTTTCTAACCAATCTCTCATTTTTATCTTTTAAGTATTGAATAATTTATGTATACTACGTATACTTGGTTTACTTACCCTATTCGGGGTACTGAGTGATCTGTTTAAAGAACCTATCTAAATATTTGTTACCAATATTCATCTGACATCATATTTCTTTAAATTAGGTGTCATAGGACAATGCAACCAACAATCTACGATACTTTGGCCAAATATTTCCAACATACTGTTCATGTTACTATTCCTAGATGACATACTCATCAACTCGAATGCATCCTTCACCTCACTCTTTTGTTATCTAGAACAGTCTGTTGATGCAAAATCATAGCACCCCGGATGCTAATCAGGTTTCTACGTTGATCTTCGTGCATCCAAAGGTGTGATTGCACAACATTAAAACCTTTCTCCAAGTGTGGGACTTGTAGAAATGAGAAAGGAATCTCCGAGAGAAGGCTGGTTCTGCTCCTAAACCACCCGCCAAGCTATTCTAGTGCAGGCAAGCTAATCTAATCCTAATCTAACCATGCCAAAGAGACAGAGAGAGAGAAAGGAAAAGAACAAAAGCCTACACTAAAACGGTGATACACCAGAGAAGGAGAATGTTGGACATCTATCAAAACTGCCATGTAACAAAGAGAGGTGAGCAATGGGAAGGATGGACAGATGCATCACAGGCCCAAGGATAGATTTCACACAGAAAATGTCCCAAAACTCCATGAACACAGCTCCAAACCTGCAATGAACATTCAAACATGCACAAATACCTGCAATGAAGAGAGGCAAGAGGAAAACAAGCAAAAAATGAGCAAGGATGGACAGATGCATCACAAAACACATTTTTTTGTTGCTTCAGAAGTTTGCACAGAACATCATTTCATTAGTAAAAGGCAAAAATGCCATTACAAAGTAGGGAGGAGGTTCGAACTCCATTTTTAACCCTGGAGAAGGAAAAGAAGGGAGGGCAGAGCCGAACAGATGAACAACTTGTAATTATTATTTTTAAAATGAGCCAAATCTGGCTTTTACATTACATGGGTCGAGCCCAGGAGAGAGAAATGTGGGAAAACATGTAAGCCCATTCCTCATTGACTGCAGATGCATTAAAATGGCATGGGAAGCTGTTGTCAAATTTCACCCCAGGTAATTTTGATAACATGCATCAAAATATTCAAGTCCCAGGAAAATTGATTGATTCGGGGCCAAAAATCATGTTGCTAGAGTCCCCTCAAATATTTTCGAAGTTCCCTGTCTGAGAGGAAAAGAGCAAGCTCTGAGAAAATGTGAAAAAAGGTTGCAGAAGGCAAGTAGGTTGATCCAGGAAAAAATCATAAAAATGACTAAGTCCTAGTCCTAGGGGCAGTCGGGACATTTGGGACAAAAAGGCCCGAACCGGCCGGCTCAGCCGAAGTAAGCACAAACAGCCCGCAAAGCAACAGGGACATCTGGGACAAAAGTACGCGGCGGGCGCGAAATGCCGGTTCGACCGAGAAAAAATTGGCTAACTGCTGAGAGGGACGCAAATGGGACAATCGGGCCAAAAAGGCGCGAACCGCCGAACCAGCCGAAAAGAGTCAAGTCAGTCCGAAGCAAAGTGGGACAAGCGGGCCAAAAATGCCCGAACTAGCCGAATCGGCCGAAATGAGTCCAGAGGGTCCAAAATCAAATGGGACATCTGGGACAAATGGACGCGAAATGCCCGAACCGGCCGAAATGAGCACAAAGGGCCCAAAATCAAATGGGACATCTGGGACAAATGGAGGCGAAGTACGCGAAGGAGCTGAAGGAGCCGAGGACCAATCAGAAACTGCCACGTGTCCTCACAGGAGAAAAAGTCAAAAAGTCAAAGGGGCGAGTTTTCGAGCACCGATCCAAACCAATGAGATAGTGCCACGTATCCTAGCTAGGGCCCACAAGGAAAATTCAAAAGACAGCCCACCGAAAGGTAGAGGAGAGAGAATCGCGCGACCAATCAGAGCATGCCACGTGTCATCCAAGTGGCAGAGCGCGGGAAATATTTCAAAATCCGTTTTGGTCTGCTCCGTGCCCTAAATCTTCAGATCGCCATATCTTTTGATCCAGAGCTCGGATTTCCACGTTCTTTATATCAACGGAAAGCTTATGAAATTATCTACATGATTCTAGGATCAACCTTGAGTTTTGGTGTAGTATGAAGAGAGAAAATAAAAAAATGGCTCTAATGCATGTGCACGGCCAGAAGTGACATTTTAGTGGCCAAATTAATGCAGAATGGGTCGCATTCTCCTCCAAAATCACTCAAAGTGACAGGATATGGGTTGGTAAGGTATCCCATGCCATTTTAATGCATTGGCATTCAATGAGGAATGGGCTTGCACGTCTTCCCACGTTTCTGTCTCCTGGGCTCGACCCATGCAATGTAAAAGCCAGATTTAGCTCAAAAAAAAAAAAAAAGGTTGTTCATTCTTTCGGCTCGACCCTCCCTTCTTTTCTTCTCTAGGGTTAAAAATGGAGTTCGAGCCTACTCCCTGCTCTCTGTAATGGTGTTTTTGCTTTTACTAATGGAATGATGTTCTGTGCAAACTTCTGGAGCAACAAAACGTGTTCTGTGATGCATCTGTCCATCCTCTCTCGTTTTTGCTTGTTCTCTCCTTGCCTCTCTTCATTTGCAGGTATCTGATGCATGTCTAAATGTTCATTGCAGGTTTGGAGCTGTGTTCATGGAGTTTTGGGACATTTTCTATGTGAAATCTATCCTTGGGCCTGTGATGCATCTATCCATCCTTCCCATTGCTCACCTCTCTTTGTCCCATGGCAGTTTTGATAGATGTTCAACATCCTCCTTCTCTGGTGTATCACCGTTTTAGTGTAGGATTTTTCTGTTTTTCCCTTCTCTCTCTCTCTCTCTGTCTCCTTGGCATGGTTAGATTAGGATTAGATTAGCTTGCCTGCACTGGAATAGCTTGTGGCAGGTAGTTTAGGAGCAGGAACCAGCCTTCTCTGGAGATTCCTCTCTCGGTTTCACAAGTCCCATGCTTGGAGAGAGGTTTCCATGTTGTGCAATCACACTGGATGCCTGAACATCAACCTAGAAGCCTGATGTGCATCCAGGGGTGCTGTGATTTTGCATCAACAGTTTTGGCATGCCCGGTGGGACCTTAGAGGTCTTTCACTTCATCTTTTGCAGGTTGATGTGTTCCTGTGAAGATTTCAGCCTTTGGAGGCACTTGCAAACACATCTGGTGACTCCATCCGTCAACAACCATCTCTAAAGTTGCAGACCTTCCTTTCCATTCATTTTCATTCATTTTCCATTCATCCTTCTTTCCATCTCTTTCATTCTTCCTCATTCTTTGAAGTTGTGCAATCATGACTTCATTTCCATGATGGATTTCATATCAACAACAACAGTAGTATATTCCACTTCCAACATGTTTTACAAATCCTCCAGATCAGCATGCATACTCATATGAACAGCAGTGCCAAAGTCAGTTTGGCAATGAAGCTTCCCAAGAGCAAGAGTATGCATACAATGAAGACCATCAGATACAAGATGCTAGTCTGTTGGAGAAAATCCAAAAGATGGAGGTGGAGATGGTGCAGTCCAGGGCTCAAGCACAAATGAAAGCTTTTGGAATCGGTTATGGAGCACCCTGTCCATGGGTGGAACCTTTTCCAAGGCACTACAGCCCTTAGGAGAAGCTGGACTTCATGATAAAGATGCTACCCCAACTTGCACAATGGACAGCAGAGATAGAGGCCTACAGACTTGTTGTTGAACAACCTTGTCAATGGGTAAGTTCTACACCATCATCTGGTTTTTCTCTTTCCATTACTCAAGCAGCACCATCTCATTTAAACTCCCCATCTGCTGTCCCATGTGTTGAATCCATCCCTCCATCCCCTAGTCTTCCACCCCATCTCGATTCTTCTTTCCTTTTCCCTTCCAAACAGTCATCCCCTCCACAAGAGCTAACAGAAATACCCCCTCCTCCAAAGAAACAAGAGGTTTCACTACCTCCACCACCACAAAAAAGTGTAAAATCGGTTGAGTTTCAACCCATTCCTCCTCTTGCATTCCCAATTTCATATGGGGAAGAAGGAATTGAAAAAATCAGTCATCAAGGACAGCAAGAAGAGGAGCCCAACAGAAAAGAAATGACAGATGACTTGAAGGTTTGGGCTACCAAATTTGGGATGACAAAGATCCCCTTGATGGTTAAGCCTACAAAAGAGGCTAGGGTTGGAGAACAAATGGTGGTGAGGACTGATTTTGTTGGAGAAGAAGATCTTGCAGTCCCAACTTGTCCTCTAGAGCAACAAATTGAAGAGTTTGACTTGACAAACTTCATGCTGGAGGAAGAGTTCAACCAAGAGCAAGATTGCCTTCAAACATTGGAGGAAGGAGAAGCTGCTCCAAATCCAAAAAAAGAGGAGCACAATCTAGCTGTGGAGAAGAAAAATGCAGATCCAAGGGCTTTGAGCACAAAGCAGGTTACAGGAGAACCTTCAGTTCTTCTTTCCACTTCATCTCTCTCAAGTTCTAGCACTGAAAAGGAGTTTGATCTCTCAAACTCAATATTGGAGAGTGAAGGAAACCATGGTGGTCAAGTTGCAGATCAAGAGGACACCATGGAGGAAGTTGAAAACGAGCAGCAGGACAGCAATGAGGCAGTTTACCTATCAGATTTGGAGGACTTTTTTGATGGAGAAGAGCCGGTTGAGCTTTCACCTTTCTCTCTTTCATCATCCACATTCCAAACACCAGAGCCTACTGCCATGAAGGAGAGCTTTCATTTGCAGCAGCCTGCATCTTACAGCAGCTCTTTGGGATCAAGATTGGAAGATTTTTATCTTCCATGTTATTCATTGGAGGAAGAGAAAGGACAGAAGAATTTCACCATTTCTTCCACACCATCCATTCAAGAGGGTCTACAAGAAGACTCCATTCTTGGAGTTGAAAATCGAGCTATGGGCATATCAAACGGATCGGACCTTGCCCAATCGGTATTTGGCTTCATTCGAGCCAAAGGAGAAGCCTGACCAGTCATGCTTGCTTCTAAGCATGAGGATGAGCTACAAAGTACCAAGGATCGGTTGCCATACCTCTCCAATCCAAATGTAGAGCAACTAAAAGAGGTATTGGATTTTTTGATATACCTTGATGATTTGGATAGAAGACCACTTCTTGTTGATTTTCCATCCATCCAAACAGCCATGATCGATGCAAATCAATTGCATGGCTGCCAATTTTGAAGAAAGGAAGCTATTTCTCACAACCAGTTGCAGGGTTTGTTTAGCTTGCCTTTGCTTCCAGTTAGAGTAGAGTAGCTAGGTTTGCTTTCAGTAGAAGAAGTGCTTGTGCACACTCTGCATGTTCCATTTGGGGCATGTATGATTTTCAGTTTTGTACATAGTTTTGGTGTTGCTGGTTCTGCTCTTGCACAGTTCATTTCAGTGGCATCTTGGTGAAGACACTCCAGGTTCAATGGGTTTCCAAGTGGCTCAGAGGGAGGTTTTCAAAGTTCAGATCAGTTGCAGGTTGCAACTCATGACTCCATGCCCAATGGATGCTTCAGGCTACTGATCATTCATCTAGCAGGCAGATGACCCCGCTGAGTCGCCAAACTGTTGTCAAAATTTCACCCCCCCAGGTAATTTTGATAACATGCATCAGAATATTCAAGTCCCAGGAAAATTGATTGATTCGGGGCCAAAAATCATGTTGCTAGAGTCCCCTCAAATATTTTCTAAGTTCCCTGTTTGAGAGGAAAAGAGCAAGCTCTGAGAAAATGTGAAAAAAGGTTGCAGAAGGCAAGTAGGTTGATCCAGGAAAAAATCATAAAAATGACTAAGTCCTAGTCCTAGGGGCAGTCGGGACATTTGGGACAAAAAGGCCCAAACCGGCCGGCTCGGCCGAAGTAAGCACAAACAGCCCGCAAAGCAACAGGGACATCTGGGACAAAAGTACGCGGCGGGCGCGAAATGCCGGTTCGACCGAGAAAAAATTGGCTAACTGCTGAGAGGGACGCAAATGGGACAATCGGGCCAAAAGGTGGGAACCGGCCGAACCGGACAAAAAAGGGCCAGACAGTCCAAAATCAAATGGGACAATCAGGCCAAAAAGGTGCGAACCGGCCGAACCGGCCGAAAAGAGTCAAGTCAGTCCGAAGCAAAGTGGGACAAGCGGGCCAAAAATGCCCGAACCGGCCGACTAGACCGAATCGGCGAAATGAGTCCAGAGGGTCCAAAATCAAATGGGACATCTGGGACAAATGGACGCGAAATGCCCGAACCGGCCGAAATGAGCACAAAGGGCCCAAAATCAAATGGGACATCTGGGACAAATGGAGGCGAAGTACGCGAAGGAGCCGAAGGAGCCGAGGACCAATCAGAAACTGCCACGTGTCCTCACAGGAGAAAAAGTCAAAAAGTCAAAGGGGCGAGTTTTCGAGCACCGATCCAAACCAATGAGATAGTGCCACGTATCCTAGCTAGGGCCCACAAGGAAAATTCAAAAGACAGCCCACCGAAAGGCAGAGGAGAGAGAATCACGGACCAATCAGAGCATGCCACGTGTCATCCAAGTGGCGTGAGTGTAGAAATATTTCAAAATCTGTTTTGGTCTACTCGTGCCCTAAATCTTCAGATCGCCATATCTTTTGATCCAGAGCTCGGATTTCCACGTTCTTTATATCAAAAAAAGCTTATGAAATTCTCTACATGATTCTCGGGATCAACCTTGAGTTTTGGTGTAGTATGAAGAGAGAAAATTGAGAAACGTCTCTAACGCATGTGCACGGCCGTAAAGTGACATTTTAGCGGCCAAATTAATGCAGAATGGGTCGCATTCTCCTCCAAAATCACTCAAAGTGACAGGATATGGGTTGGTAAGGTATCCCACGCCGTTTTAATGCATTAGATTCAATGAGGAATGGGCTTGCACGTCTTCCCATGTTACGTCTCCTGGGGCTCGACCCATGCAATGTAAAAGCCAGATTTAGCTCAAAAAAAAAAAAGAGGTTGTTCATTCTTTCGGCTCGGCCCTCCCTTCTTTTCTTCTCTAGGGTTGAAAATGGAGTTCAAGCCTACTCCCCTTCTCTGTAATGGTGTTTTTGCTTTTTATTAATGGAATGATGTTCATGCAAACTTACGGAGCAATAAAACGTGTTCTGTGATGCATCTGTCCATCCTCTCTCGTTTTGCTTGTTCTCTCCTTGCCTCTCTTCATTTGCAGTATATCTCAGCATGTCTAAATGTTCATTGTAGGTTTGGAGCTGTGTTCATGGAGTTTTGGGACATTTTCTATGTGAAATCTATCCTTGGGCCTGTGATGCATCTGTCCATCCTTCCCATTGCTCACCTCTCTTTGTCCCATGGCAGTTTTGATAGATGTTCAACATCCTCCTTCTCTGGTGTATCACCGTTTTAGTGTAGGATTTTGCTGTTTTTCCTTCTCTCTCTCTCTCTGTCTCCTTGGCATGGTTAGATTAGGATTAGATTAGCTTTCCTGCACTGGAATAGCTTGTGGCAGGTAGTTTAGGAGCAGGAACCAGCCTTCTCTGGAGATTCCTCTCTCGGTTTCACAAGTCCCACGCTTGGAGAGAGGTTTCCATGTTGTGCAATCACACTGGATGCCTGAACATCAACCTAGAAGCCTGATGTGCGTCCAGGGGTGCTGTGATTTTGCATCAATAGGAACCTTACAAAACCATACCCTTCCATCTTTGACCGATTTGGAGGAGAATGTGATCCATTCTCGCATTAATTTGGTCGCTAAAATGTCACTTCGGCCATAAACACGCATCGAGCTGTTTCTCAACTTTCTCTCTCTAGAGTACACCAAAATTCGAGATTAACCCCATAATCATGTAGAGAATTTCATAAGCTTTCTGTTGATATAAAGAATGTGCAAATCCGAGCTCTGGATCAAAAGATATGGAGATCTGAAGATTTAGGGCACAAAACAAAAAAAATGTGTTTTGAAGATCTTTCCGTGCTCGCCACAGACGACACGTGTCAAGTGCTGATTGGATACGTAATTCTCTCTCCTCTGCTGTCCCACGGGTTTTTCCTTGAAAGTTTTTCCTTTTGTGATTTTGGAACATTTTCCACTTTCCTTCCGCGCCCCCGCCACTTGGGACATGTGGCATGCATTGATTGGTTGTGACAGGGCGCAGGCGCACCTTTGCTTTTAGCTTTTCGGCCAAAAATCTTGCTAAACTCTCTAACTCCTTCCCGAGCTCCGAGCTTCCCTTCCTCATTAGACATGTGTCCTCCTTTTATTGGCTCGAGTTAGTGCTTGAAACCTCACCCTTTGAACTTTTTGGACTTTTCTCCTTGTGACATGTGTCATGATTTGGTTGGTCCGCTGGTCTACCGGCTCTTTCGCATCCAACGCATCCATTTGTCCCGGATGTCTGGACTATCTGGGACAAATTCTTCCGGTTCACCCGATTCACCGGTTCATGTACCTTTATCCCACATGTCCCGAACTGCTTAGTGCCAAAGTTCTCCTTTTCGGCCGATCCGGTGGTTCATGTCCTTCGCGTCTTCTTGTCCCAAATGTCCCAGAGCAGTTAGTCGATTTTCTTCTCCTTCGGCCGAACCGGCTTTCTGTGTCCCGCGCATCCCGATGGCCTGGATGTTCCTTTGCTCTATAGACTACCTGCAGCCTTTCGGCCGATTCATGCCCAGATGTCCCTCACGTCCCGATCATTGCGAGGACTAGGACTTAGCCATTTTTCATTTCCTGCCCAAGCTTGTTTTTTCACCTTTTCACCTTTTCTCGTAACTTGCTCTTTTTAACCTAGATAGGAGAGTTAGAAAATTTTTGAGGGGAGCCTAGAAACATGATTTTTGGCCCCAATCAATTTATTTGCACGGGACTAAGTAATTTGATGCATGTTATCAAAATTACCCTAGGGGGTGAATTTTAGATAACAATTTGGCGACTCAGCGGGGTCATCTACCTGCTAGATGAAGTTACCGTTTCTGAAGCATCCATTGGGCATGGAGTCATGAGTTGTAACCTACAACTAATCTGAACTTTGAAAACCTCCCTCTGAGCCACTTGAAACCCACCGGACATGGAGTTGTTCTCACCAAAATGCCACTTTGAAACGAATCAAAAGCAAGAGTAGAACCAGCAACACGAAAACTATGTACGTAATGAAAAATCATACATGCTCCAAATGGAACATGCAAAGTGTGCACAAGCACTTCTTCTACGAAAGCAAACCTACCTACTCTATCAGAATCGGCAAAAGCAAGGCAAGCTAAACAAACCCCCGCAATTGGTTGTGAGAAATAGCTTCCCTTTCTCAAAAGTGGCAGCCATGCAATTGATTTAGAGTTGATCATGGCTGTTAGGATGAGTGGAAAATCAACAAGAAGCTAGTATTCCACCCAAATTAACAAGGTATCGATTGAAGGCAAATTAAATACCTCTTTTAGTTGCTCTACATTTGGATTGAAGGGGTATGATAGATGATCCTTGGTACTTTGTAGCTCATCCTCATGCTCAGAAGCAAGCATGACTGGTTGTGACTTCTCCTTTGGCTCCAATGAAGCCAAATACCTGATTGGGCAAGGTCCGATCCATTTGATATGCCCATAGCTCTGATTCTCAACTCCAAAAGTGGAGTCTTCTTGTAGACCCTCAATGGATGGTGTGGAAGCAATGGTGAAATTCCTTTGTCCTTTCTCTTCCTCCAATGAAGAACATGAAAGATTAAAATCTTCCAATCTTGATTCCGAAGAGCTGTTATAAGATGCAGGCTGCTACAAATGAATGTTCTCCTTCATGACAGCAGACTCTTGTGTTTGGAATGTGGATGATGAAAGAGAGAATGGTGGAAACTCAACCGGCTCTTCTCCATCAAAACAGTCCTCCAAATCTGACAGATAAACTGCCTCATGGCTGTCCTGCTGCAAATGTTCAACTTCCTCCATGGTGTCCTCTTGATCTGTAACTTGACCACCATGGTTTCTTTCTCCCTCCAACATTGAGTTTGAGAGGTCAAACTCCTCTTCAGCACTAGAACTTGAGAGAGGTGAAGTAGAAAGAAGAACTGAAGGTTCTCCTGTAGCCTGCTTTGTGCTCAGAGCTCTTGGATCTATAACTTTCTCCTCCACAGCTAGAATGTGCTCCTCTGCTACTGGATCTGGAGCAGCTTCTCCTTCCTCCAATGTTCAAAGACAATCTTGCTCTTGAATGAGCTCCTCCTCCAGCATGAAGTTTGTCAAGTCAAACTCTTCAATCTGCTACTCTAGAGGACAAGTTGGGACTGCAAGAACTTCTTCTTTTGCTGCAACAAAATCAGCCCTGACCACTATTTGTTCAACCTTAGCCTCTTCTGTAGGTTTGACCATCAAGGGGATCTTTTTCATACCAAACTTGGCAGCCAAACTTACTAAGCTCTTAATCATTTCTTCTTTTCTTGGCTCTTCCTCTTGCTGTCCTTGATGACTGATTTTGCAATTTCTTCTTCCCCACATGGAATTGGGAATGCAAGAGGAGGGGTGGGTTGCAACTCAATTGATTTGGCAATTTTTTGTGGTGGTAAAGGAGATGAAATCTCTTGTTTCTTTAGAGGAGGGGGGATTTCTTTTAGCTCTTGTGGAGAGGATGATTGTTTGGAAGGAAAAAGGAAAGAAGAATTGAGGTGTGGTGGAATACTGAGAGGTGGAGACATGGGATCAACATTTGGGACAGCAGATGGAGAGTTTAAAATTTGTAAGTCCAAATGAGATGATGTTGCTTGAGTAATGGGAAGATAAAAACCAGATGATGGTGTAGTACTTACCCATTGACAAGGTTGTTCAACACCGAATGTATAGGCCTCTATTTCTGCTATCCATTGTGCAAGTTGGGGCAGCATCTTTATCATGAAGTCCAGCTTCTCTTGAGGGCTGAAGTGTCTTGGAAAAGGGCCTCCCCATGGACAAGGAGTCCTGCAACCAATTCTGAAAGCTCTCATTTGAGCTGTTGCTCTGGACTGCACCATCTCTACCTCCATCTTTTGGATTTTCTCCAACAAACCAACGTCTTGGATCTGATGGTCTTTATTATATGCATACTCTTGCTCTTGGAAAGCTCCATAGCCAAACTGACTTTGGCATTGCTGCTCATATGGGTATGCATACTGATCTTGAATCTGCTCAAAAGGCTGATTTGGAGGATTTGTAAAACATGTTGGAGGTGGAATATACTGCTGTTGTTGATGTGAATTCCATGATGGAAATGAAGTCATGATTGCACAACCTCATGGAATGGAAAAGAATGAAAGAGATGGAAAGAAATATGGAAGGAAATGGATGGAAAATGGGTCTGCAACTTCAGAAATGAGTTGCTGATCAGATGGAGTCACCAGATGTGTTTGCAAGTGCCTCCAAAGGCTGAAATCTTCACAGGAACACACCAACCTGCAAAAGATGAAATGGAAGACCTCTAAGGTCCCACCGGGCGTGCCAGAACTGTTGATGCAAAATCACAGCACCCCTGGATGCTGATCAGGTTTCTAAGTTGATCTTCAGGCATCCAGTGTGATTGCACAACATTGAAACCTTTCTCCAAGTGTGGGACTTGTAGAAATGAGAAAGGAATCTCCAGAGAAGGCTAGTTCCTGCTCCTAAACCACCTGCCACAAGCTATTCCAGTGCAGGCAAGCTAATCTAATCCTAATCTAACCATGCCAAAGAGACAGAGAGAGAGAAGAAAAGGAAAAGAACAAAAGCCTACACTAAAATAGTGATACACTAGAGAAGGAGAATGTTGGACATCTATCAAAACTGCCATGTAACAAAGAGAGGCGAGCAATGGGAAGGATGGACAGATGCATCACAGGCCCAAGGATAGATTTCACACAGAAAATGTCCCAAAACTCCATGAACACAGCTCCAAACCTGCAATGAACATTCAAACATGCACAAATACCTACAATGAAGAGAGGCAAGAGGAAAACAAGTGAAAAATGAGCAAGGATGGATAGATGCATCACAAAACACGTTTTTGTTGCTTCAAAAGTTTACACAGAACATCATTTCATTAGTAAAAGGCAAAAACGCCATTACAGAGGGGAGGAGGTTCAAACTCCATTTTTAACCCTGGAGAAGGAAAAGAAGGGAGGGCAGAGCCGAACAGATGAACAACTTGTAATTATTATTTTTAAAATGAGTGAAATCTGGCTTTTACATTACATGGGTCGAGCCCAGGAGAGAGAAACATGGGAAAACATGCAAGCCCATTCCTCATTGACTACAGATGCATTAAAATGGCATGGGGAACCTTACAAACCCATACCCTGCCATCTTTGACCAATTTGGAGGAGAATGCGACCCATTCTGCATTAATTTGGTCGCTAAAATGTCACTTCTGGCCATGAACATGCGTCAGAGCTGTTTCTCAACTTTCTCTCTCTAGAATGCACCAAAATTTGAGATTAACCCCATAATCATGTAGACAATTTCATAAGCTTTCTGTTGATATAAAGAACGTGCAAATCTGAGCTCTGGATCAAAATATATGGAGATCTTAAGATTTAGGGCACAAAACAGGTGAAAATGTGTTTTGAAGATCTTTCCCGCGCTCTACCACAGACGACACGTGTCAAGCACTCGATTGATACGTAATTCTCTCTCCTCTGCTTTGTCCCATGGGTTTTCCCTTGAAAGTTTTTCCTTTTGTGATTTTGGAACATTTTCCACTTTCCTTCAAGCTCTCCCGCCACTGGGACACGTGGCATGCATTGATTGGTCGACAGGGGCATGGGGCAGACCTTTGCTTTTAGATTTTCAGCCAAAACTCTTGCTAAACTCTCTAACTCCTTCCCAAGCTTCGAGATTCCCTTCCTCATTGGACATGTGTCCTCCTTTTATTGGCTCGGGTTAGTGCTTGAAACCTCGCCCTTTGAAATTTTTGGACTTTTCTCCTTGTGACACGTGTCATGATTTGGTTGGTCCGCGGGTCTGCCGGCTCTTTCGCGTCCAACGCGTCCATTTGTCCCGGATGTCTGGATTGTGCTGTGACAAATTCTTCCGGTTCACCCGATTCGGCCGGTTCGCGTACCTTTGTCCCACATGTCCCGAACTGCTTAGTGCGAAAGTTCTCCTTTTCGGCCGATCCGGGTGGTTCGCGTCCTTCGCATCTTCTTGTCCCAAATGTCCCAGAGCAGTTAGTTGATTTTCTTCTCCTTCGGCTGAACCAGCTTTCCACGTCCCGCATGTCCCGACAAATGGATGTTCCTTTGCCCTACTTGATTGCTGGCGGCCTTTCAGCCGATTTGCGCCCAGATGTCCGTCACGTCCCAACTGTTGCGAGGACTAGGACTTAGCCATTTTTCGTGATTTTTCCTAGCCCAAGCTTGTTTTTGCAGCCTTTTCACCTTTTCTCAGAACTTGCTCTTTTCAACCTGGATAGGAGAGTTAGAAAATTTTTGAGGGGACCCTAGAAACATGATTTTTGGCCCTGGATCAATTTATTTGCCTAGGACTAAGTAATTTGATGCATGTTATCAAAATTATCCTGGGGGGTGAATTTTGGATAACACGGTCTTTACTTGACTTTTTCACCACTTTCCCTAGGTTTGACCCTAACCCATGTTAGCGACATAATTTTTATATGGAGATGCTCATAATGACCTAGGGTATATGGGCATACTCAACCGACCTAAGTCGATCAAATGTACCTAGATACCTGTGTCATAGGAAGTTACTTCCTATTTCAAAACATGCTACTAACTTGACCTAGAGAGAATCTAATTTCAAGTCTAGATGTGTGTAGATCTAGATGAACAAATGTGGAAGGGTGCTGCCATATGTTAATTACAACATTGTATCCTCAAGAATACCTTAGTCTTCTCAAAGGTACAGTTCTACAGCTTGGCATGTGCCAACATCCGTCACAACTACTTCATCATAAAGTACATACCCCTAAGAGATCATTAATACTAATTAATTTAGGATTACGATTCAGATTACAACAACCTTGCAAAACCCTAATTCCATCACTCAAGTTATTCATCCATATTTGATTAAATTAATATAAAATAACTTCATTAATTCCCGATTGCTTTTTTTATATTCATTAAATTTGGCATAACATGCGCTTATCCAAAAACAGACAACAACCATCATAAGGTTAATTTAAAGTAACTTATTTGTTCAAAGAAGGTGTATAAACAACATAGGTTCAACAAGAGTAGAATTCATATAAAATGAATTCTAAATGATTAATGATAAAAAACACCCTTCTTTCATTTTACATTCTTTTGAGAGAGGAAGAGTCTTCCTCTAGATGATTAATTGATAGGGTTTTTCATGCCCTTTTTGTCTTTCAAAATTTATATAGTTTAATTGTATGTCCATTACACATTCTATAATTATACTATAATTGTTTTGATAGTTAACGACATCTAACACAACTTAGCAAGTTGTATCTTAGTAAGGGAGATTGAACTATTTCCCTCCTTCCAACTTAATAAATGATAACAAATATAGGTATACAAACAAATATGAAGAATATCAACAAGATAGTATTCTAATTTCCTCAATAAAAGTACAAGAGAAATACACAACCGTTTGAAGTAGATCTCTAAACTTTTCAATTCATCATGATAAAAATACACAGCTTTATAAATCTATGCATTTCGGACATACTTCATTCCAATCAACATTAAGATCATAACAAAATACAACTTTTCCTTTTTCAATACAACTTAAGAATGGATCTAAATTCACTACATAAGATCCAAACTTTAAATCAGCCAACACATCATAACAATTATTGCCTTCTTTTATCACTTACTTACGAAGTCCATTTGCAAAAATTACTAAAGACGGGTCAATTCATTGGTCCGAGCATGATAAGCACTAAACATTAAAACGAAGTGCATTAAACTAATTATTCCATTAAAACAACTCTACTTTAGTGAAACAATTATTGTAATCATACAAATAAGCATAAGTAGTGACAACCCTAAAAGAAGTACAAATAATAAATCAAAATTCACTTTTAAGAAAAGATCATAATATAATCAGTAGCTACTACATTATATTAGATAAGTATTGTCCCAAACAATTACTTATTTATATAAAATAAAATCTCTTGAAATTTAATTATTTCATAATTCTTTCTGAATTTGAAATACAAAATTATCTTTACTACATAAACAAAAAGATTTACTTTCGAATCAAAGACCTTCTTGTCATTTTTACCAACTTTCTAGAAATCATGTACGAGACAAGTTCATTTCAGCATAATACATATTTATGATGAATCATCCAACAACTTAAATAAATAAGAGAATCATAATTCGGATGTGGCATAATAATTCTAGGTCAAATAATGTAACTTAGGTTCTTAGATTAGGTCTCTTATCAATACTAGGAAAAGTATTTCCCAACAACAATGTTTCATTTCAAATAACTGAAACAATGTAAAAATCTCCTTAATCATAATTTAAGTAGAGAAGTAATTAGTAATAATTACTAATCAATTACTTAATAAAAGTAATGTAATTGATTCAACTAAACCTATGACAGGTTTTTATAAAAATAAAGGAGAACAAACTGAAAGGTACATAGTTTACAATTTCCTTTATCATTTGGTTAAACCAAATTCTCATATGCATCATCAAAAAGAAGAGTCAACATCCTATAACTTAAATAAATAAGAAGAAGACTCAATACAAACTATCCACAAACTCACCATTCTTCTAAGAGATAGAAATCGGGTTCGAAACCGATTACCTACATAATCGTATCGAGAAAAGGAAACCAATAAAAATATTCATCATTTAAGAGAAAACAACCGTTAAAAAGAATCTCAATCTAATCTGAGAATGGAGAGAAACAAAAATGTCATCAAATCACTTGCAACCCTTATGAATCATTCAACATTATTAGAGATATCACCAATGATCTAAAACCATACGTTCCATAAAACAAAGTAAGACTTAAAAAGGATTATTTCTTACTCATATCCATCTAGGGAAGGATCATATTTACTATTGATTGGACAAAGAGGAGTCCATTAAAAACAATTTTCTAATGATGCATCATTCAACCATTCAAAAATAGTCGACAAGAAATCATTACATTTTCCTTTCTACAGGGCATGGCTCATCTCAGACACTGCGCCTTGAATCAACAAGAAAATTGATTCCATACAAAATAGCCAAGATAAAGAAAGATCAAATAAGAATGGCTTAGTTTTTCCCCTGTACCAAAAATTCTAGTTCCAAAAGTTGCTTAAACATTAAACTATTCCCATGAACTCTCCACATCGACTAGTAATAAGTTAAGTTTAAACAACCATAAAGAAGTTTCAAGTTCTAAAGAGTGAGTTCTCATTACCTCATCTAAGATTAAAAGGGAAGAGATCTAAACTCAAGAATTCAAATAGGCCTAGGAAGGTAAACACCCTAACAACTTGGATAGAGAGAGTCGATCTATAAAGTAGTTCGAGAAAACAAAACTTAACTTCCCAAAATTTAAATGAAACTTCAATAGAAAGGATCCGAATCGAGAAATTATTCACCACTATTTTAAAAATTGAATTCCAAATCCTTTTTAAAACCATATAAGTCCATTCAAAAGTGTTGATACGAGATAAAAATTCCTAACACAAAGTTTAAAGTCAAACATTGTTTCTATATTCCTCACGAATTCAAACTATAGTAGTGATTCCAACTACAATAAATTACACAACTCCATCAAAAACATAAAGTTCGAGGTAGAGAAGTTCAATGTAGAGAAAGGGTAATTATTCCTTCCATATTTAACACAAGTTAAAGTATGGAACACAACATTTCCAAATACTTCAAATACCCATTAACAATTTCTTTCAAATGAGTCTGAGTTCATATTGAAGAACAAAGTATACAATACAATCCTGAAATAGAAGTACTATATCTTCACAAAACAAGATATAGTTTTTTAAAACGGATATTCACCTATCTTTCAAAACAATCAAATACATTCAGTTTAAATAATGCAAAGTTACCTAAAACAGAGGAAACAAGATATCCTTAACACATTTTCATGTAAGTTTGAGTTTTTGGAATACGTTAAATATATATCCATACGACCAAAGAGAAATAATATAACTTTTCAAACTCAAAGATGCATCAAAGAGAAGTATCACTTTTATTTTCCAATTTCTATGGAGACTTCCAATTTGAAACTCAAACCAAAACCATTTACACAAGCTCTTTTTCGAGAAGACAGTCCGAATACAGTTTTTAATCAAAATGCTAAAGTCTCAAAAGTCCTATATGCATTTCACCATTAAACTTACTCGGAGAGAAAACATCCAAAACCAACATTATCATGCAAAGGTTTCCATAACCAAAAGAACAGAGATTCTTTCCATATGAAGCAAGTAACCAAACAAAAATAGAAACCCTTTTATCTCCTAAGAGCAGAGTTATTTTAATGAAACATTTAGAGAAAAGCAAGAAATCTTAATGGGTAGAGCCTATCATGCCTGATAGTGCTTCTACCGATTTGAAGAAGACTTCCACCGATATTTCAACACTTCTTATCCAAGCAAGATCAACAACTAAAAATCTCTTTCCCCAATGCCTCATATACTTCCCTTGAATCAAAAATAGACCAGAGAAACTAAAAATAGCCATAAAGTGAAGATTTAATTGCTGGTTCTTTGAACCGAGATAGCTCCATGCGAGAAAAAATTACAAAGCATGCAAGACCAAACAACCCCAATGAATCCTCCCGTATGGTTTCCAAGATGATTTTCTCACAAAACTTTATACTCATTAATGTCATTTACTCTCAAATTACTGCATATCTCTCCTTGCCACTTTGCCATCTAAAATTGATGAATCCTATTTGAACTTCCACATGCATAACTAAACCTTAGTGATGAATCCACATCAGCTTCCTCCAAATTCCATGCCCTTTCCTAATCTGGCAGTACACTGCCCAATTAATTACCAAAAATCAAATCACATTAATAGCTTAGGAACCACTTCCTATCTTCTCACTTTCCTTATGACCCTTAGGTCCCCTTTCCATATTTCAATAGTTTAAGATAGATACTATTAGCTTAGGATAAGACCTTAGGCTAGTTTAAAAGTACTAACCTTATGTTATAAACATGGCAATAGGTAAATCACCATCTTAGGTTAGATCATAATTCATAACCAAATAGTATTAGGTATTAGGTTAGAAATAAACTAACATCACCTTAGGTTATTTCCCCTTTATTCCAACTTAGTAAAAACAACTTAGGTTAGGATGCCATCCCAATAAAATAGACATATGTAGCAGAGATAGGTATAATTAGCTTAGTTTAGAATCCCATTAGGATAGATATCATAGGTCTAGGACTTAATTTTTATTTTGTTTTTGTTTTTTTGACAATAGTCTTAACGCATGTCTCTTTTCACTTAACACCCTTATGCGTCCTCCAGAGATAAATCAAGAAGACACAAGCATAATACATACAATGAATGCAGGCATGATCTTACAATATAATAAAGAAGTTGTAAACATACAAGAGTTTAGTGCATTATGTTTCACAACCTCTTAATGTCAGTTTACCATTTAGACCAAGTAAGGATATTTAAAACATACCTTGGATCAATGGAATTGATCCAAGGATGAGTTAGTTAATAGAGATAAGTTTACAACCATCATAACCATATGTGAAAATGGATTCTTTATAAACAACAACATTTCAGGTCTTATGAATCCAAGAGCAGAAATGACTTAACCATGGCAAGCATGATCTTTAGCAATCAAAGGAACACACCTTATCAAGAAAATCACATGTCAGTGCTTGCAATGCAAAATAGGAATATAAAAGTTTGTCAAAGGTGTTACATACCATCAAGATCTTGATCGCGGAGGAATTCCTTATAGGTAACCTCCCCTTGGATATCGTAAAATTGGAATTTAGCTACTTCTAGAAATGAATAAGTGGAAATTGAGTATTCCAAAATATAACTATTCAAGGCACCATAGAACCATGTATTCATATCTCAAGTCCAAATTAGATTAGCATCATAAATGGCCTAGAATTCTTCCTGTTTCCAAACAAGTGCGCGATACCTCTAATTCCAGCTTAGATGCATAAGCACTCATCCACTCATATAATTCTGTTGGAAAGATAGTGAAAAATATTTCATATAAAAGGTCATACATATTCTGCTCCACCCACATGTGTGTGATAAACTTAGATCCAGTTTTGAATCACCATGCATATTATTCTTCGAGATCGTGTATCCATTCTTCAACACTTGCTAAGGTCAACTAGTATGTCTTCATCATGAACCATCCTGAAAATAAATGAAAAGAGAGTCCCAAAGAATGGAACCAATGATGTAAACTAGAATTTAGTGTTACAAATCCAATAAGACCCTAGACATGTTGGCATATCACTCATCCTAAATAGAGAACTCACCAAGCACGTAAAGGTACCGGTTCCCTCTTTAGGGTTGTTGTTGCAAGATTTTGGCATGATGAAGACTTAAGAGATACATATAGTTCCATTACTAACACATCATTCCATAGAGCATACCAGATCTATACCTAAGGGAGAACAAAATTAAGTACTAACCATGATGAGATCAAAAACATACTAGATTCAGATACACACAAAACTAACACTTAGATTCATCCAATATCCTCTATTATATTCAATGAAATAAGTATACAGAAGCTTCATTACAATAACATTAGTATGCGCGTAATAGATTTAACAACATATCTTTGTATATATATCTTCCTTTTCTATTACACAGTTTACTACATATATATAAGGGTGGGACTTTCCCTTCACCACTTATCCATTCCCAAAATAGGTCGTATGCTATTTATTAGCCACGTTTCATGTAAAAACTAGCCACACATACAAGTGCGCTAATAATAGAATACTTGGTAGATAACTGACAATATTATATCTATTTCTAGCCTTTTTCCATGTAAAGTGTTTCGTATCCGATCCTCCAAGAAAATCCAATGCCTTGTGCACACATATTTGCCTTGTTTATGTGCTATGCACACCATCTCTAAAAATAGACCTTCATGAGCGAAAATGGATAAGTCCCAAAGAGTTGAAATTTTCTCTCCGCACGCGTGTTTGCTCTATCCATATGCACCTTTAAATATGACCTAATTTCCCACATGGACTTCTTATGTGGTTTCTATCAAGTGTTCTTTTATCAATACTTGATAGAGCTTCTTATCAATTTATAGAAGATTTCCAATGAGCCTCCTTAGTCTATTCTTTTTCCAAGTGACGTCAACAACTCCAATATTTCTACTTCCTCTTATAATTCCATAGGATAAAAAAATAGCTCAAGAATTCCAAGAATATCGATGGATAAAAAATAGAATTTATGGTTCAAAGAACCAAAATATCCATGCAGAGAAAATAACAAAAGTAAAAAAAGATCAAACAACCTTTCCAAAATCTACCTTGAATCTCTCCTAGGAATTTTCTTCACCATAACTGAGATTAATCAATGCAAGGACTATCACTTTTCCCTCCTATTTCTCCACACAATCGCCATCCATGTTTGGTGAACCTTCAATTCAAAATTTTCATTCAATTTTCATTTAGTGGTGATGTCAACTAGGCATCCCCTAGCTCCCCATGCCTCCTCCAAAACCGGCATTTTAGAGGATATTAAAACAAAATTCAATTCTCATTAATTCCTTAAAAACTCGACACCACCGCCCTTATCACTTGCCAAGTATTCCATAGGTACCCCTTAGATCAAGTATTAGTTTAGGTTAGATTATCGTAGGTTAGAAATCAACTTTATTCCTACGATAAATATTATTTACCTTAGGTTGTTTCAAAACTCCACAACCATAAAACATACCAACTTAGGCTAGGGTGTCAACCTTAGTAGTTTAGGAATAGATCATAAGTTCTATTACGCTCTTCATTGTTTTAAATATTTTTTAACAAGAAGTCCCATACTAACTAATTACAACATGATGCAAAGCAAGGGAACCTAAAACTGGGTCCTTCAAATTTATAAATAAAACAAAACTCAATCCCACTTCATATTCTATTTCAGAATGCTAAGTCAACTAGACAAATTAGGTAAGGAGAACTGAATCATACCTTAGATCAATGGAATTAATCCAAGGTTTTTCTCTCAACACAAGATGAGTTTAGACAACAACAAAACAAGCTCATAATATTTTTAAATGAATTAAAGATGTACAAAAAGATGAATGGCCTCATTTTCAAGTAAGAAGAAATCACAACAAAGTGAACCTCTTCACAATAATAATTTATCCATTGCAAAAATGATTTCAAATATTCATAAGAGTACACCATCATAAGAAAAATCACATGTTAATGGTTGAAATGTCAATAGGAAAGTAATTGCAATAATATTTTTGTCAAAGATGTTACATTTTTTCCTATCCTATTGCTACACCTATAACGACTCGCCTCCTTTATCCCATATTACAATGGTTAACATTTCCACTCATGCTTAGAAATACAAAGGAAAGGAGAAAAAAAATAGCCCATCTCGGAAATTTTGTACCTAATATCCCCTCTACACCTGCACCAAAAATCACCATCCGTTGACCCACATACCCTATTTCCCAGATGGGGTCGCCCATCAAACAATGATTAAACAATTGCACTGTTTCTAATGGTGCATGGGATGATAGTATGGCGGCCTTGTTTATAGAAACCATGCACCAATCATAAACATAAATACCACAGTGGTATTTTCTTTGTTGAACCATCATATAAGAAGGCCTAAGTCAAACTCATTGAGGATGATAATCTTTTTCCACCTCATTCACTAGATTCACCACCTTCACCTACATAATCTATGGATCTAGAATCTATTCCTCCTAAAAAAAATTTTGTGAATACCATTTCCTTGGGACCTCTTACTTATCAACGAGATGGTGAGGTTCCTTCTTCTCTTCCCTTCCTGCATCCTGACATGATCAATGACGATGCACCTTCTATTAACATTGTTTAATGTTAGGATGATGAGTCTATTATCAGCTACCTTACTGCAAAAGATTATTATATTCACCTATCATTACCTTCTGAGATACAAACCATTTTAAATGAAATGACCATCAAAATCAATATTCAAACTCGGACAACCCGCACAATCTTAAAATAGGCCACTCTTTAGATGTTTCTGCTGAATTAGAAGCTTTTATTTCTTTCCTTCGGGATCATAGCAATGATTTTACTTGGTTATATGCTGATATGCCCAGATTGATCCAAACATTTTGGTCCATAATATCGTAACTATTCCTGAAGAAAAAACCATGAAATAAAAGATGAGGAAAATGTATCCTTGCATTGCCCTTCTTGTCAAAGAAGAACTATAGTGCCTCCTTTTTGTTTCCTTCATTCTACCCATTGATTATCCCCAATATATCTCTAACATTTTTCTTGTAACAAAAATGACAGGGGACTCTGCATTTTCATGGATTTCCGTGACCTTAACATAGTCTTCCCAAAAGACAACTTTCGTCTACCTAGTATTCAAAAACTAGTGTATCTCATTGTTGTCCATGAGATACTATCACTCATGGATGGTTTCTTAGGTTATAACAAAATATTACTTTCCCCTGGAAGATCAACATGAAACCTCCTTCATCACTCCTTAAGGGACCTTCTCGCTATCATTTCATGCTTTTTGGCCTTAAAAACATTGGTTCTACATATCAAGTGGGCTATGAATTATATCTTTCATGATATTATACATCACATATTGGAAGATTACATTGATGATATTCATGCCAAATCCAAACATCGGGCCAAAAACCTTACAGTACTTTAGGTCATCTTCGACCGTCTCATCAAGTACTGTGTTCACCTTCAACCTAACAAGTGTGTCTTTGCAGTTCTCTCCGTAAATATTCTTTGTTTTATCATTTCTTTGCATGGAATTGTAGTTGATCCCACTAAAATCAAGGTTGTTCTCAAAATTACTCCTTCTACTAACATTCTTCAACTCCTTAGTTTGAAAGGAAAGTTATAATCTATTAATTACTTTATTTCACAGCTTTCTCGATTACCACCCATTTCATCATCTCCTCAAAAAGGATGTCTCCTTGAAATGGGATGATGGATGCCAAAATCCTTCAATGCATTAAAGCACTACCTCCTTAACCACCTGTGCTCATTCCCCATTAGGATGACCAACCATTTTACCTTTATATTTATGCTACTGATCATTCCTTGGGTGCCATGCTCACTCATCGTGACGGAAACACAAGGAGAAAGAGGTTTATTTTATAAGTCATACACTTTTAGACTACAAAACTAGATAGACTCATGCCAAAAAAAAAATCTTAGCCTTAGTTTTTGTTGCCACTAACATTTTCCATTACTTTCTCAACTACAAAACATTATTTGTCACCAATACTAACCCCTTACATTACATGTATAATAATCCCTACCAACATCAATGTGTTACACGTTGGATCATGATTCTTGCAGACCTTGACCTTGAATTCTCCCATCAAAAATATGTCAAAGGACAAACCATCATTGACCAATTCACAGATGCACCTCTTTCCGGAAATCAATCCTCTAACTTTGATTTCCCAGATGAATCCATTTCTACCCTCTTTGGATGATACCATTTACCATATGACCTTATTATTTTATGGTTCTAAGTGTCAGCATGGGGGTGGTGCTATAGTTATCCTCATTCCTCTTGATGGTTAGCCTATGCCATTATCTTTCAAACTAGATTTTGATTATAATAATAATATCACCGAATATGAAGCACTTCTAATAGGTCTTTAAACCACCATCTCCTTAGACGTTAAATCAATTAATGTCTTTGGTGATTCCCAACTCATTGTAAACCAAGTTAATCATATATACCAGTGTTGTAATGAGATACTTCAAAAGTATAAAAATCATGTTGACATCCTTTTCACTACCTTTGACTGTTTATGAACTTCATACCACCCTATGTTCCAAAGAATAAATTTGTGGATACCATGTCCTATCTTGATTCTCAAATTCCCACTTCACCCTCCAAATAAAAATCTTTGTCATAGTTAAAAGGTTATAATAACCTTATTATCTATTTCAAGATGAATTTTTTTTGAAAATATTGAAACCGACCCACACGACCTTTGGTATAAGCAGTTTCTTGACTACCTTTCCTTTCCATTCTACCTCTAGATCTTACAAAATATGGCGAAAGAGCATTCCTTAAAAGTGTCTCTTGTTATTTCATCATGGGTGGTCTTCTTTATAAATGTGGATTTGACGGTATCCTCTAATGATGCCTTACAAGTTTTTAAATTCACTACACCATCAAGGGCATTCATGATGGAATTTATAGGGGTCACTTTAGTGTTTTAGTTATCACTTAACACATTCTTTTTCTCGGGATATTAATAGCCAACCTTAAACCATGATTATTGTGACTATGTCAAGCATTGTGTGAAATTTCAAAAACATACTAATCTTTGTCACACCCCTAGTCACACCTTACAACTCGCACGCGACCTTTGGCATTTCTCTCAATGGGGTTTGGATATTTTTGGAGAGATTAACCCTCACTCATCTCAATGCCATCAATGGATTATTATTGCTACGAGTACTACACTAAATGGGTAGAAGACATGCCTTTCATTTCAATGAAATTTAAGAAAATATGTGAATTCATCAACCATCACATCATTTGTCTCTTTGGTGTTCCTCACCACCTCATCACTGATAATGGAAACAAATTCAAAAATAAAAACCTACGGAAAATATGTGATACCTTCGCATTCAACTTAGTTTTTCTTAACCTTATTACCCTCAAAGAAATAGCTAAACTGAATCAAATAATAAAACCTTAAACAAAATTCTTATGAAATTGGTTGGCATTATCGAAAGGATTGGCACACGCGCAGTCCTATTGCCAAATGGGCTTATCGTACTAGTATTCATACCTCAACTATTGCCACACCTTTCTCTCTGGTCTATAGTATATAGGTTTTCCTACCTCTTGAAGTCTATATTCCATCTCTTTGTATCTCACTCAAAGTGATGCTAAATGATGGTGATTTTTTCTAGGACGGTTTGGCAACACTCAAGTTATTAGATGAACCTCATCTCAATGCTCTCGATCACCTCCAAATCTACCAAAAATTTATCAAACGTGCCTATGATAAATATTTCCAAGAAATAACCTTCCAGGTTAGTGACCTCGTCCTAAAGGAAAATCAACGTGTAATAAAAGAGGAGAAAAGTAAACGGTAAAAATTTGCACCTAAATTGGCTTGGACCCTATATCGTTATCGATACCTATGGATCAAGTGCTTATCATTTATCTTCACTCAAAGGTAAACCCAAACCTAAGCCCCTTAATTCCTTTCATCTTGGACCATTCTATTCTTGAATCAAGTCCTAGATAACCTTATTTCAATTAAGAGCTTATCCCTTGAGCATCATTCACCTTCCATTTACCTATTTTAAGGATCAACAACTAAACAAGAATCATGTGACTACCGTCACTTTTCAGCTTTATCGTCAATATGAGTATCAAGGATCTACTCATGGATACTCATCTTTTTCAAGATGGAATCCCCTGGTTGTTCATCACTTAAAACCTTTCTTTCATAGCTAACCCTTGTGTGCTATGGTTTATTCTTCATTAGAGGAGCCTATCCTTCTCTATAGTCTTGTCCATGACCTAAAAGTCCAAAATAAAAATTCAAAAACAATATATGGGACTTTTAAATTCAAAACTCCTTGAGTCAAACTTCTCACAAAAATATGACTCCCTCAAAAAGGACATCTACTCTTTGTATCTTACTTCTATAAATAGACTACTCCCTCAAAGGGAAGCTATACAATGTTATCCATACTGTACATAATCTATCACACAAATAAGAATATTCCTACAAAAATCAAACAAAAAATTGTAAAGCTTCCCACATCGATCAATGTATTACAAAAATCAAAAAGATAAATTTAAATTTTTCATCATGGACTTGCCTATTTTGATCTCGGGTCTCTTGTCGAAAAGGCATGTTGTTACACACCAGGTTACGCTAAACTAGCCTTCTTTCACCGCACCACATTGCCTTTCTAACCTTCCACCTACTCAAGGGACATGCCAAAAATGCAACATTTCATGATCATGTGACCTTCTTCACCCATAGAACATTCAATCATGCAACGCATTTTAGGGTCTTCTATTCATAATCCAATTTTTGTATGATAGACTCATTAGGGTTCTTATCAATTAGGTGACACTTTTGTCTCCTCTAACCGTTCACCTCTGTTCTTACTTCTTGATCCTCCTTTACAAGACCAAACCTTTAACACCTACATTCTAGAAATTCCTTTTCCACCAAAATCACCCATATCTATTTACCATAAACCCAACCATGCCTAAATTACCTAGACTCAACCATGCCTAAACGACCTAAACTCAACCATGCCTAAATGACCTAAACTCAACCATGCCTAACTGACCTAGACTCAATCATGCCTAAAATAAACCAACCCATTCTTCTACCTCATCATATTCTTCCCTAGCTTATGGGAGAACTACATTTTCTTGAGGATTCTTTTCCTCGAGCCTATGTTCCTCGGCCCATGTAGGCAACACTCCAAATTAATGAGGCCCTTAGAGGTTATCTCAGCCACTCTTTCCCCTAACCCATTTCCCCCTTTTTATTTACCATCTACCTTAGTTAGTTTCCATTTTACACAAAACTTGGAAACTAGACAATCATTACATATTTACCATTTTATAACATCACCATATCATACATCACTCATTTCACATTTCCATGATATCAAACATTTGGAAATTTACACAACATACACATACATATACATATATACACAGATACAAATATATAAAAGTATTTCAAAAAATATCATATACAAGGTCATGTATTTGGCATACGTACTAGTGTATGTATCATAAATTGAAATATCACACCTAGATATCAATCATTTCCACACCTGATACCATCCTTTCCAATATCACCTATTTCCTCCTCCCTACTAGTCTCAAGCCCCGCCGGTATCTCTCCACCATTCATGGGTCTCAACCCAGTCTCCTCCACAGCCCTCACCTAGGCTTGGCCTCCAAGAAATTGTAACCTCTCCCTAGTCCTATACATGGGCTCGATGCCCCCTATGATCCCTTAATTGTGAGTCCTAGATCTCTCCTACTCACTTTGGATGTGTGCTTGGATTTGTACTTAGTATATGAGGGAACATATATACTGCGCAATGTTAGGTGATCTTGATAGTAGCGAGCCTCGTTCAGGGCATCATTGAACCTTGCCATTGACACATTCTATGGTTGTGTCATGGGTATCAATGCAACCTATGAAATTTTCCTTGCTAATAATCACCCCAAATTTCTATCTTGAAGCATTCCCTCCTACTTATGCCACGGGACTCTTTCCTAGTGCAAGTGCCTATAATATGGGACCCTATCCCTAGGCTTGTGGGGGTACTTGTACCTATGCTAAAACATGGTCCAATAAGGCCATAACTAGTTCTGTAAAGTGGCCAAATGTCCCTATAAATAGGAAACTTGTGCATGCAAGGCGTAAAACCCTCCTCCATCCCCATCTCCACCCTATGCGGGTGCTTTTCCTTGTGCTACCCGGGCCCATAGGGATATCACCTGAGCCTATAAAGTGGATTCATGTGCCTCTAACCCTATCAACTAACCCTGTAATATTGTAATTTGTGCCCGTAGGGTGGCCACCGACCTTGGAATATATCCCTCTACACTATGATAGTGGTTAAATCCAACTACCCTATCCTTAGCGGTGCCGCCTATAACTTTGCTACCCACCACTTCCTCTATCCATCAGTGACCCCCACATCATCAATCCATTTATCCACCACCTACTCCTCCCCCCTGTTGACATGCTTAAATGTCTTTGGAGACATAGGTCTCTCCACATCATCTCTCTGGTACTATGGGAATGATAGGGGCTTGTCCTAGCATAATCCAAACTGTCATCCGACCCTTTCAACACATATCATCTCATGCTCCCCAACCCACTACCCCTATATCCATCTCAATAGCTGAAGCTCCTCTAACTCCTTAGCCATACCTCTATAGGATGGATAGTCCACATATGGTCTCCACACAATATCAACTGTAGAAATGCCCTCCAATCACTTCCTCGTAGTATGACACATCATATGTGTCTCTTGAGAAGACAATGTATAAAACTTAACAAAAGGCATACATAATATTCACATGGAAGAGCAGAGTGCATTCAAAGGTGCGGGAGGATCGGGAAGGAATCATGCGTGGAGGATAGAGACCGATTCGAGAATTAGCCATTTTCATGATTATGATCTATTTTTGGAAGATGGCGTGTGGAGCACACAAATAGGAAAAGACTTGCGCGACACACATTGGCTATTTTTGGAAGAGCAGCTATGGAGTGCTTTGCATGGATGTAGGATAAAGATAGAATTGCTACTGACAGTTAACTAGGAGAGATCTATTATTAGCGCACTTGCATGTGTGGTTGTAATTGTAAAGGCACATGTCTATTTTCATCATGTGACCTATTTTGGGAGTAGATAAGAAATGAAGGTAAAGTCCTCACCCTTAAAATTTTGTAATGAACTATGTAGTATAGTATTCACATGTGATAACTAAATTATTGTGAGGTTATGCTACCAAATATGATGCATGCATAAACTATGGTATTATCTATTGTAATGAGATTATGTGTATTTATCATGTTTAATGTAATGGAGTGTACTGGCTGAATCAAAGTATTAATCTTGAGTATAATTTTCCATTGCATGTGTTGATTTCATCATGGTTATCATCTAAGTTTGTTGTTCTTTAGATATAGATTTGAATGCATTAATTATTAATTATGCCAACATCCTGCAACAACAACCCTAAAGAGGGGCCTGATACCTATGTGTGGTTTGGGTGAGCACCCGGTTTAGGATGAGTGATGTACCAAAGATGCCCGGGTGTTTATTGGTAAATTCTAGGCTGCATCATTGGTTCCATTCATTGTGACCTCTTTTTAGGATTTTTTAGGATGGTTCGTGATGAAGACATACTTGGTTGACTATATAAAGTGTTGAGGAGTGGATACAAAACTTAGAAGAAGAATACACATGGAGGATTAGTAATGGATTTTATTTGGACGCACACACACATGGGTGGAACAGAATCTATATGACTATTTATACGAGATCTTCTTCGCTATCTCTCTCGGTAGAAGTGTACGAGTGGTTGGTTGCTTATGCATCTAATTAGAAATGGAGGTGTCACACACTTGTCTAGACACATAAATAATTTTATAACATTTATGATGCTGATATGATTTCGAATCACGTTGTTGATACATGGTTCCATGGTGTTTTGAATCACTATATCTTGGAGTACTCAATTTCCACTTATTCATTTGCAGAGGTAGCTAAGTTCCAATTTTTAAGATATCCTAGGGAACTTACCTACAAGGCATTCCAATGGAGATCAAAATTATGATGGTAATCCTAAACTTGGAGAGAAAATTGATGGCTAACTAAACTCCACCACACGTAGGGGAAGGAGTAGGTTTGGTGAAAGATGGCAGACCTAGCGGCAGAGAGAGAGAGAAGAAAGGTGGCTTAAGTATAATGAGATGCATGAGGGGGAGATAAAGAAGTAGTGGGATGTTTTTGAGTAGATGGAGTTGAGGAGAGACATGGCTTGCAAAGGATTTAGATCTCATGCGGAAGGAATGAAGCCAAAGCATTAGGAACTCCCCCATTTGGGAAAGCATGATAGGGAACACTCCTCAGCCTCACATGGAAGCATACTAGTAGAGATAAACTCGCGATGAGTGTACATCTGAATCTACTGGAAACCCCTGCTCTTGTGCTTGGTCTTCTAGTATTTAGTACAACAAGTAATCAACAAGATAATTTAGGCAATGAGAGAGGAGTAAATCCTATAAAAACCACATTGATGGTAGCATAAACATATTCATTATTGTTTGGGGGTACCTTTTCAAGTGTATCTTCTACACAGAATTCAGGCATGTAGAATTTTAAACTCTCTTCTGGGAGTAGTAACACTTCGTAGACCATAGGGGTGCAGTTGAGTACTATTGTTGGGTAACATGGGAGTACATCTTCAGTCCGACTCGGCTATAGGTTCGGATCGGGAGGTATAGGTGGCTCTAGATCTGTGGATTAGAGTTAAAGGAAACACAGAGGTTCTAGATCGTGGGGTAGGGTCCACACTAACCCTAGAATATTTACATGGAGAAGTCTATTTGTCTTCCAGAGTATAGGGGCATAGAAGATGCTACTTTTGAACACGTGCACATGTGTGAAATACTTGTGGCATGCCAAAGGAGTCATGTCTTATGAGTGAATGGTGAGTCAATTCACTACTATGTTACAAGGGTGAGCACACACGGTTAGTGCGAAAGTTTGACCTTGATCAGACTTGTGTAGACTATGCAGCTTTAAAAGATGCTTTTCTTTAAGAGTTTCACATCCCTGAGTTTGAGAAGAAGAGTATAAGCACACTCAAGTATGTTAAGAAAGGCACTACTGAGAGTGCCAGAGAGTATGATGCTCATTTCAAAACACTCTTATCTAATATTTCTTATGATAATCATGCGATCCAACATGCGCAATGGTTTGTTGGAGGTTTGATTACACCTTTTAGAAGGGTACTATAACATAATACATACACTGATCCTTATGAATCAATTGAAGAAGCCTTATGCACTGAGGTAGTTGGAAGTATAAAAACTAGGGTGAGCCCATTTTTAGAAGCAAAGATCGTAGCTATGGTGAAGCGATTCAGCAGGCTATTAGTGAATTCAACACATGAGACATGCACGGGGATTTAGTGCACATATTATTAAGTAGAAGGTAACACAAAGGATATTTTTCCCCGTAGATTAGTATGCTAATTACTTTTGGACTATGAGATATGTTATTTAAACCATAATGTTATCCACTACCCATTATTACAACATGCAATAAGGAAGAATGTCTCTTGTCACTATAAAATTTGTAGGTCCACAACTCATGACAAGGAAAATTTCTAGCTGATTGGTCGAGATCTAAGATGTTATAGACATTAGTGTATGATAGAAAGGAGTTTCAGATAAATCTAAAGGTAATAATGAGCATTAGGATTGGGATCTCAATTAGACGCACTACGATTATAGTGAAGGGTATTTTAAAGGCAACTTGTGGCAAATGTCAAGGATACCATGGTGGATTTAGAGGATGAGGCCATGGTGGTGAACAAGGTGAGTTCCCTCATGAAACATGTTATACATGTGGATCTCCTTACCACTACAGTGTGAATGTCCTTTGAATATTACATGTTCTTTGTGTGGAAAGAATCATAGTTATAAAGAATGCCCAGACTTATATGATCATTTTATTAAGCAACATAAATACTACAAAAAAGGCATAGGGATGGTTAGGATACAATGTGTTGTGGAAAATCAGTCAATTCCCAAGTTGGAACCGAGAATGGAGGCATTACATTTAAGGATCACTACCCGCATTGAAGCATCATGTGCTAAAGAAACATTGTAGAAGAATCCTACCATCACTAAGGAGGAGGTTATAAATGCATGGTACCCAAATCCTGCCCATCGAAGGAGGTTTATCAGAAACCATGGACATACTTAGAAATCTTCGGGGTAAAATACAATATTTAAATGAGTGATCACGAAAGATGGAGTAAAATAAAGCATTAAAGATGGTCTAATTTAAGATGGATGATTAGAGAGAAGTGTGCAAAATGTTGTGCCATAAGAATATCATTCAACTATTAGGGAATTATTTAAAAGGAAACACTTTGTGTGCAAGGATTGAGATCGGATGACAAATCCTATATGTAAATATTCCCCCTCATAGCCTAGATTATGATAAGGAAATCAATCAAATGTTGTTGTGGATGGGTGGCTTTTAAGTAATATATTGATTGATATAGGCATGGAAGTGAATGTTCTTACCTTAGATGCATGGGTACAAATGGGGGACCTCCATTGCAGCCATATTTAAATGAATTGATCATGTATAATCGAACTAAGGCTACTCCCATCATAGTTTTAAAAGATGCCTCCATTAACATATAAGGAGCTGATTTCACTGGATATTTTCAGGTCTTAGCACTTGTAGAGGTATATAGCTTCCTATCTCTACTCGGGAATCCTTGGTGCTATGTAAATAGTGTTGATATTTAGTTCAGAAAGGTTTATATAAGCTTTGAAAACAAGGAGGAAAGGGTTATTATCCCATTAATAGATGGAAAATATGCACCCTATGTTGATCCCTTGAGTGAGTAATACCCGAATATGATTTATGTACGTGTCATCCAGACGCAGAGGTACATTAGCCATCTAAAGAAGAAATCCTTTAGCTTGAGGATGTATAGTATATTAGTGATACTACAAGTGTTGTGTGTGATAATTTGGCTCATAACACTTATGAGTTAGTAGGGCGCAAAGTAAAGAGTATATTTCCTATAGACTACATCCCATATTTTATCAAGAGAATAGGTAACCACTTGGTACTTTGTTATACCGAAAAAGAAGACCCTATGGTGTTCCTACTCACCTTAAAAGAACAATGGATAAACTAGTTAGAGAGATGGAATATGATAGCATATACCATATGCGGGACAAAAATGCACCGGTGGGTGTTTCATAAGGATAATCTTGTAGGATGGAAAGAAATTAGGATTTCTCTTGCTACTAGGTTCTTTAGGATCAATGCACCTACTCAAATATGTACCTATCATGGTAATCAACCTATTCAACACCATGTTTAGTAGTGTGAGAGACTCTGGATAGAGGGGTAGGAATCTTTACCACCTTCACTCTGGGTGCACTAGTTGTATTCCACTTTACAGGGCTGCGTGCATGCTTGGTATGTATATGCATAACTTCATAGAGAGACCGGAAATTGGAAGGATTTTATTATAGGAATGATCTAGACATTTGACTTCTTCTCTACTAAACCTCCAATAGAAGAAGCATTAAAGGTTATAAAGTGCTTAACTATGGGGGATAGTGCCAAGGCATAACAAATCATTCAAGAGTTATTTGATGAAGGAGACTCGTGAATGTGTTTTTCTTGAGAAATAGAGGTTTATTCCACATTACTTCAGCACACTTGCCTTAAGCAAGAAAAAGGAAAAATTGTCTCTTAGTGAATGATGAAGAAGTAGAAAATATAGATGTAGACCATTCAACGGTAGGTGTTAAGTGTTGGAAAGTGTAGATAAGACCACGCGCGGCTATCATGAACCTATGAAGATGAAGAAGGTGAATATTAGATCGTATGTTGGGCCTAAGGAGGTTATAATTAGAGACTATTGGTCGACTCTAAAGTGGAAAAATTCATTGAGTTACTATGGGATTATAAAGACTTATTCCCTTAGGGGTACCATGAAATTAGAGGCATGCATAAATCATTAGGAGAGAAGAAGATAAATCTTAAAGAGGGTGCATGCCCAAATCGAAAGAGAACTTACAGGATGAATCCCAACTTGCACGAAAACATCAAAGACAAGATTGAAAAAATGTTAAAGTCTAGAATCATCAAGCCCCTGGATGAGTCGAATGGGTTAGTCTAATAGTGATCAGGTATTAAGAAGGATGGTTGGAATAGGATCTGTGTGGACTACTGGGAGATTAATGTTTCATGTGGGACTGATCCCTTTCCTACACCATTCACTAAGGAAATACTAGAAGTTGTTGTAGGGCACAAAATCTATTTGTTTATAGATAGGTTCTCTAGGTATCATCAAGTTAGGATTACCTAGGGGGATCAGAAAAGACTACTTTTAATACCGAATGGGGCAAATAATCATATATTGTGATTCCTTTTGGATTGAAAAATGTGTCTTTGTATTTTCACACATAGTTGTTCAGGTATTTAAATATTTTATTCACAACTTCTTACAGTTTATTTAGATGATTGGATGGTGTATGGACTTGTTAAATATTATTGTGACAATCTACGCTTAATGTTTGCAATATGTAGACATTTTAGTATCTATTTAAACATCAAAAAGTGCATATTTTCTAAACCATTTGGAATATTGTTACGACACATAATTGTCGGAAGGTTTGTTGGTTGATCTAGCTAAGGTTGTAGTCATTATCAACCTAAAAGATCCTACCAATCAAAGTGAGGTACGTAGATTCTTGGGTCACATGGGGTATTATAGAAAATTCATAAAGGGGTATGCAAAGGTTGGCACACCTTTTTGGAGTTACTTGAAAGGAAGAGCTACGTTCTACTAGGGATAACTCGCAGCAACACACATTTATTCCACATTTTCCTTTGTGGGACCAACCATTTCATGTACATTTGGATGCCTCTCGCATGGATATTGGCATGGTGTTGGCTTATCCTAGAGAAAGTATTATAGATTTTCCTATTTATTTTTCTATTAGAAAGTTGACTCCTACAGAGAAAAATTACACAACTACAGAGTGCAAAGCTTTGTCAATGATCTATGCGCTACATAAATTTAGACAATACCTTCTAACTATACCTTTTTTTTACGAGATCACATGGAGTTGAAGTATTTGGTAAAAATCCCATTTTACAGGGGTACATATACATATGGGTACTCTTATTTCAAGAGTTTGATTTCATAGTTGTGGTGAAACAAGGAAAGAGTAATTCTTGACCAGACCATTTATCCAAAATACAGTCAGGAGAAGAGGCATAAGCCATTGAAGATACCATGATCAATGCATAGTTGTATAGGTTACAATGAGTACCATCGTAATTAGAGGACATTAATATCTTTCGACAAACATGTATGACACTAGACATAATGAAATCCTTAGAGAAGAAACAACTTTCTATACATGAGACACCCTATATGTTGACTAGTGGTGACTTGTACAAGTTAGGTTGGGATGAAGTATTGCACTATTGTATACTTGGAACATGAATGCACAAACATCATGGAGGAAGATCATGGTTTTATCAAAAGTGAAAACTATGCAAGTGATGCCACCGCACACATGATTCTACTTGCCGGATTATGGTGGGAGACCATGTATAAAGATTATAAAACATATTGAAAGGCTTGTGATCACTTTCTGCCTTAGGAAACCAGTCAATGAGATGAAATGCCTTTAAGACCTATTACTAGCACATAACCATTTGAAAAATGGGTTATATATTTTTTGGGTCCTATTTCACCATCCACACGCAAGACTAGATCGTGCTATATCATTACTTGTAGAGACTATCTCGACAAGGTGGGAAGAAGAAATGTCTATAAAGGATTGTATAATAGCTATAAAAGCTAGGTTTCTATGGTAAAACATTATTATAAGGTATGGATGTGCTTTGAGTTTGACTAGTGATAGGGGCACACATTATTTGAATGAGACAGCCAAGATATTATTAGATGAATTTCGATTACAAGCACCATAAGACTACACCCTATCATCCTCAAAGCTAATGGAATTGTTGAGGCTTTCAACAATATTTTTAGTAGGGCATTGACAAAAAAATGTGATGTTGGATGGAAGGATTGGGATGATAAAGTGTCTACAATTATTTGGTTATATCGCACAACATATAAAATTTTGAGCAAAGCCACACCATTTCATTTAGTATTTTGTGCGGAAATAGTTCTTCCTATGGAATTCAAGATACCCTCTTCAAATATTACATGCATTCCAAGTCTAGTTTTTGAAAAGAAATAGAAGAAAATATTGAAAAGTTAATCAAGTTGGATGAGTGACGAGCAATAGCACGTTAGATTCGAAGAAAGAAAAGTCCAAGAAGAGAACATGGCATACGACAGCACATAAGAGATAAAAATCTTGAGATATGACTAATGGTCCTTCACTATGATTCTAAGTTTTTGTATCATCTAGGAAAACTCAAATTACATTTTTGGGGTTGTATGTTATCAATCACATACTTGAAATAGACGCTAGTCAATTAGAGGCACTTGATGAAAACTCTACCCAAGCTTACTTCAATGGGAGTAGGTTGAAGCCCTACTATAAATAATTATTCTTCGTTTTTGTAATAAGTAAGTGTTACCATTTAGATTAAGTTTTCAATTCTATATTCCCTTAACGTGTTTCCTTCTTCATCACTATGCTTTGTCAATTTAGTTGGTGTTTTTGTGGAATAAGCACATTTGCATGCCAAAAGCTAATTATTATTTGAAGAAATTTTTATTTGTAGAGGACTGCATATACCATTTGTGTGGGGTGGATATTGATATCCGTGCACAAGACTATTGAAAATAAGTGCACATGAAAGGAAAAATTGCTACAGTGTGATCCAAGTGGGAGAATTGTTAAAAAAGAGATTGATTCTCGAAACGAGGACCATAGGTGGAAATGAATGAAGAAATAAGTATAACGTGAGGTATGCGGGGGCATTGGGAACTACCAAGGGAAGGTGAAATATCGAGGTGTTTAGGTGCATGGAGGCATGTTGAAGAGAATTATGTGGCTAGAAGGTAGGAAGGTGTGCTTTAGAAGGTCATAGCTTGGGCGTGAAGATGTACCTCAAAGAAAGAATGAAAAATAGTCGATTAATGAGAGGATTGTTTGTAGGTGAAGGAGCAATAAATGCAATAAATTTTTGGAAATATATATAAGGATGGGATACGAGTTCATTCTTTCTATTGAAATTGTGAGAATTTGAAAAGATCTAAGTGCAAACAAGCCGCGTAAATTATGTTGAGGTGCGAAGAGTTTGAAACAATATGTGGAGAGAAAATTTGTTTGTAAGAGAATCTTGCATCCACATAGGTGAAGGGTTTGAGTGAAGTGGATGGGTTAAAAAGATCTAGGGCACACGATATCCACTAGGGCACATAGATTCAAACTATGGTTTTAAATTTCTTGTTATAGAGGATAGAAAGGATATATTTTCAAATGGCACCGAAGAAAGCACCTATAGAAGGACTAAAAGGGAAGAAGAAGGCCAAGTTGAAGAAGAAATTTCTCCCAAGAGTAATTTATCAGAAATGTAGTATCCGGAAGGTGTGATTGTGGGATAAGAGTGGGATTCCCACATCCATAAATGTAATATTAGTGATTACAACCATTGAACATCAAATAATAAGAAGGAACTAGCTACATTGTTGAGCATGAAAAGAAACAATCGCACATCAGAAGACATACCAATGTATGATGATGGTGGTGAGAATTTGTTAAAGTAGATTGGAGTCTACTAGTTTTATGATCTTCCATACTTTAGAAAGTATGAACCATTGTATTGATGGTTGATGAGCAGAGTCCATGAGGAATTCTTCTACTTCACCAGATAGAGGGTTAGAATCACATCCACCATAATTTAAACAATAACATGATTAAGGGCCTCTAGAGCAGATATAGAGAGTGAATTGATAGATAAATTAGCGATCATTGACATAAGGAAGGAGATAGGATATACCAAGTGTCCACATAGTATAGATATTGATAAATTGAAGAAGTACCCAGTGGTGCACGCAAAACACATCCGTAAAAAAATTGAATGGCCAAGAAAGGTGGTCACAAGTGAATACAATGTGGTTGCACATTGCAAGGAAAATGTCTTGAGGGGTGATCTATAATATCGTGGGTTACATAGCAGAGATAATCATTGTAGAAGTGTGTATAGGTGACAAAATTATTTTTGGCACTATTTTATTGTCTTTGGTGTTTATGGAGATTGGAGTGCCCGATGGGCCAAAGGAAAAGATTGGGAGTATCCCACATAAAATAAATCTTTGATAGAAAGATTTGATAAATACATATGCAAAGGGACCATGGGGGTCCTTTAAATAGAGGGTAAAGATATGGTATGACAGTGCTCCGAGTGGCATTCAAAGAGGAGTGGTTCATACCCAAGGAGTTACCTTTGGTGATGGGTAAGGAAATACAATTTATAGTCTACCAACATTTTTACATCATGTGATTTGTGATGAAGGACGGAGCTTGGAGCCCTTGGTGTAAACTACCATATGCCTTCACATCACGTTACTTATTGGCATCAGCTCACCAATTCACATATGTGCACCACCTAAACTTCATCACGTATAAGGTTTATTGTGATTATCAAACTTTGAGAAAAACATATGTATATCTAGGATGGATTGCCTACATTGAGAGGCTTATCTCTGATTTAATAAACATGAAGCTGATAAAATTTGCATTCGAGAGATGTTGGAGAAGTGATTGTGTATCTTCAACTCAAGTATGATCTCGAGAACAAAAAATATGTGGAAAATGAGTTCGTGCTTCCAAGGCCGACTAAGGGTAAACATAAAGTAAATAATGTGCCAAATCCACATCCTACGGTGCTGACTATAGTGGTGGATAAAGAGGAGGATGAAAAAGAAGATAGTTGTGGCCTAGATCATAGAGGATGAAGGTACCCCAAAACATGGTAGGAACTGAGCGTGCAACTACACCAGCTCGGTGAAAAAACGAGATGATGAGGACCTAGATGTAGTAAAAGGAGAGCGCTACTTCAAAATGTTATTCAGAAGAACAAGAACCCGAGGTGCTACACCATAGTCAGTGCATAGATAACCATGAGTATCTCCACATAAAGAGACAATTGAGAAAAGGAGGAGAAATTTGAAGATAAACAAGGAGGCGGAAGAGTCTAAGGAGAGCGTGCTTGAATCTCCTACACCACTAGAGGACGTGGAAGAGCCAAAGGATGAAGAAATGAAGGATGGAGGAGTAAAGGAGGTAGATGGGATAGCACAAGAGAATACTCAAGGCATAGTAGAAAAAGCTCCAAATCTTGGTGCTCAAGTTCCTAAGGGGCCAATATCAAAGAGAATAAGTGGGGAGTATATTTGCACCTACCATGGGCTACATTGAGGACACAAGTAAAATTTTCCCCGCCCATTTCTAAAGCATGGTGGGCCTTAAGGAATTATATGCATGGGAGCCGATGGATGAGTACATGGCCATTGTGTGCATAAGGAAACAATTATCTTGGTCATTGTAGACACATATGGAAAAACCAGACTTTAATGTATGTGAAGAGTCATATGTATCAAGAAGATTGAAGAAGACACTTCAGGCAATACACATAGCAATAAAGCCTACTGTTATGTTAGATGAACAAGTAAGTAATGCCTTGGTGAAGGTATCTATAGAGGTGGAAAGGATTAATATGGATAAACTTGTAACTATTAGGGCACTTAAAGAAGAGATTAAGGCAAAAAATCGAGATAACGTGCCTACGAAAAGAGAAGGACTTAGAGTAAAAGAAGAACAATGCTTTCTTCACTATGGCGAAGAAATTGGAGACCATGTCCTAAAAGAAAGACCACATTTGGAGTTCAAGGTACCCAAAAAATTTCCCTCGATAATGTATTATGTATGTACCTTGGCGAGTTTGGTGGTTAAGGATGGAACTATGTGCATGCTAACACCAAAAGATCCCGATCATGAAGCAGAGTGAGAAAACGCTTTGGTGATGAGGAAGATTACATCTTATGAGGCATTGCTGCAAATCTTACATGAGGATCTGAGGAAAGTAGACTAGGAATTGAATATTTGCACAGCGTCGGAGGTGGTCATGAGGATAAGGACCATGGTAGAGGACAATTAAGTCCTAAAATTTATAAACGAGGCCCTTGCAACAAGACGAAAAACCCCATAAGGAAACATTAGATAATATAGGGAATATTATAGCATAGAATATGGATATGCTAGAATTAATAATGTTTGTAGTGTCTGACATTATTCTGGTTTTGTAGAATGAAAAGGGAGAAATTTCCCAAGATGAGCTGAAGTCTATTGTTAGGAATAGTTTAATATTGTGAACATTATTATTGTGCAAATAATGAGTTGGTGACAACTCGTAGAGATCTCTTAGAGAGATTCTAGGTTTGTTGAGTGAGAATAGGGATTGGGAGAGATAAGTGAGAGTTTTTTGAAGATTAGAGTTGACTCCTCTTTCATAGGAGAACTCCACTCTATATATGTAACCTTGTCTTATTGAATAACATCCTGAATGAATTGAATTTTCTATATTTTATTATTCAGTGTTTTTATATTATATTAGATTTCTTATCAGTGGTATCAGAGCAGGTTAGAATAATGGAGGCTTGATTTTTTATGGGAAAGTATCTTGTGATTTTCCCAAAACATGAGAAAATAAATCTTGTTCTCAGTTGTGAATTTCTATGCATTGATCTACAGTAATAAATCTTTCTATGTTCATGCTCCACTAAGTGAAGACTCACGTCCATACTTCTATCTTTGCGTTGGAGTACAAAATTGGTATTTTCTTTGGTGAAGTGATACGACCTGCACATTCTTCTTTCTCTCACCTGTGTGGAGAGGCAGAAAATCCTGTGTATTGGAGCATTCTACCCACGAATTGAATCGTTTTGCCTATGCATTGCATAGTTGTTCATACGTATTGCATCATCCCTCTGCCTGTGCATTCTATCGATTGTCCTATGTATTACATCACCATTCTGGTAACTTTGATCGGCCTATGTATTGTATCGCCATTTTGGTAACTCTACATTTTTTATTTTATTTTTGCCATTTTTGGACATACTGAAAAAAATGCAAGCACAAAAAATAAATTTTCCATTTTTGGAAAGGGTCCGGAAAGAAGTTGAATTTAGAACTTGTAAGCATGATAACTTTCAGCTGATAACTTGATTGAGGTATCATTTTTTTAAAATGTGTATTTTTTCAAGTTCTACGCATTGATCCTATTCTTTTTCTTTGCTAGATAAAAATATTATTTTTCCATTTTTAGAAATTTAAAAAAATTATAAAAAAATTGTCTCACTTTTGTTTGGATGCACTTTCGCTTGTACGCGACGTCCATAGTGAGGGGGTGCATTATTGGTTGAAACTGACACCCAAGAGAATTGTAATATGATCCTAAAAGATATATTTTGCTAACTAAGTAGCAAATTGATGGAGGCTGGAGGCAACAGAGGAAGGAGGTAAATCAACGACCTCTTGTCAAGCACCATTGATGAGGCTGCGAAACTGAATTGGTGGCCAAGTTTTAAGTTGTGTGTTTTCTTTCAGCGTACATTTATGAGAATAAGAACAAATGAATGTTCAAAAGTAATGTATAAACAACCTTAAATGTAACTCCCGATGTAATGAAATAGGTGAGCAAAAGCACCAGTGTAAGATAGTTCATGGATCTTGAAAAGGTTTGTGGAAGATCCAAAAAACCACACGAGGTGGACAGGCGATGGATCTGTTACACGTCAAGGTTTGTGGTAAACTTGTAAAACCATAGAAGGTTGAGCATTACTCCCTTCATTAGTATCAAGGTCATGAGTCACATAGTTTGACATGCTCCATAGAGGTGAGCATACTGCAGATGAGAGTGTGTATGTTTTTCCCATGTTCACACTAAGGGGGTGAATGTTAGGAATAGTTTAATATTGTGAACATTATTATTGTGCAAATAATGAGTTGGTGACAACTCGTAGAGATCTCTTAGAGATATTCTAGGTTTTTTGAGTGAGAATAGGGATTAGTAGAGATAAGTGAGAGTTTGTTGAAGATTGGAGTTGACTCCTCTTTCATATGAGAACTCCACTCTATATATGTAACCTTGTCTTATTGAATAAAATCTTGAACAAGTTGAATTTTCTATATTTTATTATTATGTGTTTTTATATTATATTAGAATTCTTATCATCTATTATGGTAGATATTCCAAAATCGAGGCCACACTTAGTGAGTGGCGGACATTAGAGGCATAGATAAATGAAGAATATATAGAATTGATTCTTCCAAATTGAAGCATAGGATATTGCTAAGTAAATCATTCTTTTGTATGGAAAATTATTTAATTTCTTCCATTTATATGCTTTCTTATTTTTTTAACATTTAATAGGTAACCATTTTCGGGTGACAATGTAGTTAGTGTGGGGTAATATTGAGAAGACAATGTACAACACTTACATACAAAATATTCGTGTGGAAGAGTAGAGCGCATTTAAAGGCATGGGAGGAACAAGAAGGAATCATATGTGGAGGACAGAGAAAGATTTTGGACTTAATTGTTTAGTACAATTATGATATATTTTTTGAAGATGGTGTGCAGAGCACACAAATGGGAAAAAATACTTGTATGACACACATCAACTATTTTTGGAAGAGTGGCCATGGATTTCTTTGCATGGATGCGGTCTAAATATAGAATTTCTACTAACAAGTTAAGTAGGAGAGATCAATTGTTATCGCACTTACATGTGGTGCTATAATTGTAAAGGAAAATGGCTATTTTTAGCATGTGACCTATTTTGGGAGTAGATAAGTGGTGAATGGAAATTCATCACCCTTATAAATATGTAATGAACTATGTAGTATAGTAGTGGCATGTGAGAAATGAATTATTGTGAGGTTATGCCAAATATGATGCACGCATAAACTATGGTATTATTTATTATAATGAGCTTATGTGTATTTATCATGTTTAATGTAATGGAGTGTATTGGTTGAATTAGAGTATTAATCCTGAGTATAATTGGTTCTTCCATGTGTTGATTTCATCATGTTTATCATTTAAGTTTGTTATTCTTTAGATATAGATCTAAACATGCACTATAGAATGATGTATTAATTATGGATCTGAATGCATTAAGTCTTAATCATGCTAGCATCCTACAACAACAACCATAAAGAGGGACCCGGTACCTATGTACACTTTGGGTGAGCACTCCATTTAGGTGAGTGATGTACCAAAGATGCCTAGTTGTTTCTTGGTAAATTCTAGGCTCCATTCCTAGGACCTCTTTTTAAGTTGTTTTTAGGATGGTTCATGATGAAGACATACCGGTTGACCTCTAGCAAGTGTTGAGGAGTGGATACGGGACCTAGAAGAAGAATATGCATGGAGGTTTAGAAATGGATCTGAGTTTGACACACACATGTGGGTGGATCAAAATTTATATGACTATTTGTATGAGAACAATACGAGTGGTTGGTTGCTTATGTGTTTAAACGAAATTGTGGGTATCACACACTTATCTAGATGCAAGAAGAATTTCAGACCCTTTATGATGTTAATCTTATTTGGAATCGTGTTATGGATACGTTGTTTCATGGTGATTTGAACAACTATATCTTGGAGTACTCAATTTCCAATTATTCGTTCCCAGATGTAGTTGAGTTCCAATCTTTACGATATCCTAGGGAACCGAATTGCAAGGCATTCCCCTGTGATCAAAATTATGATGATAACCCTAAACTATCAAATGAAAAAAATGGCTAACTAAACCCTCTCCATGCATAGTGACATGAGTAGCTTTGGTTAAAGATGATAGACCTCGCTGTAGAGAGGTAGAGAGAAAAAAGGTGGCTTGAGTAAAATGAGGTGCATGAGAAGGAGATAGAGAAGAAACATGATGTTTTCAAGTAGATGGAATTGAGGAGAGAGATGGATCGAAAAGGATTTGGAGATCACATGTAATGCATGCAACCAGAACATCAAGAACTTCCCCATTTGGGAAAGCATGACAGGGAACCCTCCTTGGCCTCACATGGAAGCACACCACTAGAGACAACCTGGGATGGCAATGTACATTTGAATCTACATGGAAACCTTACCCTTGCACTTGGTCTTCAAGTATTTAGTAGAAAAAATAGTGAGCAAGATAATTTAGGCAGTGGGAGAGAAGGATTAAGTCATATAAAAATCACATCAATGGTAGCACAAACATATTTGTTATTGTTTGGGGTACCTTTTCATGTGTATCTTCTCGCGAAATCTAGGCATGTAGAATTTTGGACTCTCTTATGGGAGTAGTAACACTTCACGCACCATAGGGATATAGTTCTTTACTACTTTTGTGACACAAGGGAGTACATCTTCTTGTCTAACTCGGGATACATGTTCGGGATTAGGAGGTATAGGTTACTCTAGCTCTAGTGGATCTAGTGGTTCTAGACGTAGAGGAAACATGAAAGGTTTTGAATTAGGTGGGAAGGGTTCTTACCAACCCAAGAATGTTTACATGGAGATGTCTTTTTTCTTCCAAATTATAGGGGAATAGAATATGTTGTTGAACACATGCACATGTGTGAAATAATATGGCGTGCAAAGGAATAATGGATTACGAGTGCGGGTGACTCAATTTACTACTACATTATAAGGGTGCACACAGATTTGGTATAGAAAGTTTGACCTTGATCATACTTGTGTACATAATAAAAATTTAAAAGATGCTTTCCTTAACTAGCTTCACATCCCCGAGTTCAAGAAAAAGAGTATAAGTTCGCTCAATGATATTAAGTAAAGCACTACTGAGAGTGTCAGAGAGTTTGATGCTCATAAATCAAAATGTTGTTATATAAGATTTCTTATGAGAGTATGATGCGCAATGGTTTGTTGGAGGTATGATTACACCTTTTAGAAGGGTTCTATCACATAAGACATACACTGATCCACACAAATAACTTGAAGCAACCTTATGCGCTAAGTCGGTTTGAATTATAGACACTAGGATGAGACCATTTTTAGAATCATAGATCATAGCTATGGCAAAAAAATTGGAGAAGCTATAGGAAAATTCAGCACATGATATGCACACATGGATTTGGTTCACAGATTATAAAGTGGAAGGTCACACAAAGGATAGTTGTCCCCACAGATCATTACGCTCATTGCTATTGGAATGTGAGATATGTCATTTAAACCATGATGATAGCCACTACCCATTATTACAATGCTCAATAAGGAAGAACGTCTCTTATTACTGTAAAATTTGTAGGTCCACAACTCATGATATGAAATATTTCCGACTGATTGGTTAGATCCATGATGCTATAGACATTGGTGTATGACATAAAGGATTAGTGGAACGAGCAACATGATTGGAATCACAATCATGCGTCTTTATGATCGTGAGTGAAGGGAATTTTAAAATGGTCATGGAAGAGGTTGAGGATATTTTGGTGGATTTAGAGGATGAGGCCATGGTGGTGGAGAGGCAAGTTCCCTCGTGGAACATGGTATACATGCGGATCTCCTTACCACTACATGTGTGAATGTCCACGGAATATTACATGTTATTTTTATGGAAAGAATCATAGTTATGAATAATTCCGGACTTGTATGAGCATCTTAGTAAGAAACATAAACAAGAAAACAAAGGTGCGGGGATGGTTAGGATACACAGTGTTGTGGAAAATCGGTGGATGCCCAAGTTGGAACAAGAATATAAGGAATTGAAGGTAAGGATCACTACTGCACCAAGCGGCGTGCCAAAAAGCATTGTAGAAGAAGCCTACCATCCCTAAGGAGGTTATACATACAAGATACCTAGATCCTGCCCATCAAAAGTAGGTTTATCAGAAACCATGGAGATAATTACAAATCTTCAAGGTGAAACACAATATTTAAAGGAGCAATTGTGGAAGACAGATAAAAGAAAGCATCGAGATGGTCCAATCTGAGATGGATGATTTGAGATAGGTGTGAAAAATGTTGCGCTAGGAGAATATCATTCCACTATTAGGGAATTGGTTAAAAGGAAACAATCCATGCGTAAGGATTGAGACTAGATGATAGATCCTACATGTAAATCTCCCCCTCATAGCCTAGATTATGACAAGGAAATCTCTCTCGAATGCGATTATGGATGGGTGGTGTTTGAGTAATATATTGATCAATAAAGGCATGGAAGTCAATGTTCTTACCTTAGATACATGGGTATAAATGAGGAGACATCTATTGGAGCTATATTTGAATGTATTGTTCATCTCTAACTGAACTAAGGCTACTCCCATTAGATTTTTAAAAGATGCTTCAATTACCATACAAGGAGCCAAGTCCACTAGAGATTTTGAGGTATTAGTCTTGACAAAGTCATATAGCTTCCAAGCTCTCTTGGGGCATCCTTGGTTCTATGCAAATACTATTGATATTCAGTTCAATAAGGGTTATATAAGCTTCAAAAATAAGGATGAAAGTGTTATCATCCCATTAAAAATGGAAAATTTGTGCCCTATGTTGAGCCCTTGAGTGAGGAAGACTGAATAGGATTTATGTACACACCATCCAGGACTTAGAGGTACATGTGCCATCTCGAAGAAGGAATCTTTCAAAGTGGGAGGATACACAATCTATTTGCAATACTATAAGTGTTGCTTGTGATAATTTGGATCATAGAACTTATGATTTGGTAGGGCACAAAGTAAAGAGTATATTTGCTAAGGACCGAACCCACGTTGTATTAGGAGGATTGGTAACAATTTGGTACTTCATTACACTAGAGAAGGAGACCCTATGGTGTTCATGCATGCCATGGAGGAACAATGGATAGACCAATTGGAGAGATGAAATATGTTAGCATATACCCTATGCGGTAAGTAAGAAACGTCTTTGGTGGGTGGTTGACAAGGATAATCTTGTACGATGGAATGAAATTAGGATTTTTCTTGCTACTAGGTTCTTCATTTACTTATCATGGTAATAAACCTGTTCAACACCATGTTCAATAGTGTGACAAAATCTAGACAGAGGAGTAGGAATCTTTACCACGTTCGCTATGGGTTCATAAGTTTTATTCCACTTTACTAGGCTACGTGCATGCTTGGTATGTATATGCAGAATTCCGTACAGAGACTGGAAGTTGTCATGATTTTAGTACAAGAATGACCTAGATGTTTAAATTATTCTCTACCAAACCTCCAAAGTGGAAGAAGTATTAAAGTTTATAAAGTTATTAAATATGGGGATAGTTCTAAGGTAGAAGAAATCATTCCATATTTATTTGACGAAGAAGACTTGGGAACATGTTTTACTAGAGAAAAAGAGGTTGATGCCACACTACTTCAGTGCATTTTCCTTGAACAAGAAAAAGGAAAAATGGTCTACTTAGTGGATGATAAAAAAGTAGAAAATCTAGACGTAGACCATTCAACAAGTAGGCATGAAGTGTTGAGCAATGTGTAGATAAGACCATGCACGCCTATCATGAACCGAAAAAGACAAAGAAGGTGAATATTGGATCGGATGCTTGAGCCTAAGGAGGTTATATTTGGAGACTATTGGTTAGACTTTGAAGTGGCAAAGAATATTGAGTTTCTACAGATTATTAAGACCTATTCCTCAGGGGTACCATGAACTTAAAGGCTTGTATAAATCATGAAGAGAGATGAATGTAAAGCTTAAAGAGGGTACACGCCTGGTAAGAAAGATACCCTATTGGATGAACCATGTCAAAGACAAGATTGAAAAAATGTTAAAGTCTATAATCATCAAGACCCTAGATGAGTCGAATGGGTTAGTCTAATGGTGATCGGTATTAAGAAGGATGGCTAGATAAGGATCTGTGTGGACTATAGGGATCTTAATGTTGCATGTGTGACTCGATCCCTTTGTTATGCCATTCATTGAGGAAATACTAGAAGGTGTTGTAGGGAATGAAATTTATCTGTTTCTAGATGGGTTTTTTTAGTATCTTCAGTTAGGATTTCCCGGGAGGATTAGGAAAAGACTACTTTTACTACTGAATGGGGAAGCTTTGCCTATACTGTGATGTCTTTTGGACTGAAAAACCTGCCTACTATATTTTCACACATAGTTTGTTAGGTGTTTAAAGATTTTATTCACAACTTCTTATAGGTTTATTTAGATTATTGGATTGTGTATGGACTTGTTAAGGATTATTGTGATAATCTACACTTAATGTTTGAAATATGTAGATAGTTGAGTTCCTCTTTGAATATTAAAAGTGCATATTTTCTATACCATTTGGAATATTATTAGGACACATAATATGCAAGGAATGTTTGTTGGTTGATCCAGATTAAGGTTCCAGTCATTATCTCACAAAAAGAGTCTACCACTCAAAGTGAGGTGCGTAGATTCTTTGGTCACATGAGGTATTATAGAAAATTGATAAAGGGGTATGCCATCGTTGCTGCACCTTTGGAGGAGCTATTGATAGGAAGAGGTATGTTCTACTCGGGAGAACCACAATAGCGCACATTCAAGACATTGAAGGAGAAAGTTACTACCACACCTACTCTACGCTTTCATACATGGGACCAACCATTTCATGTACATTTATATGCATCTGGAACAACCATTGGAGTGGTGTTGGCTCATCCTAGAGAATGTATTATAGATCATCCTATTTGTTTTCTAGTATAAAATTGAATCTTGCAGAGAATAATTACACAACTACAGAGCATGAAGGTTTTTCAATGATCTATGTGCTACATAAATTCAAACAATACCTGCTAGCTACACCATTTATATTTTATATAGATCACATGGCATTGAAGTATTTGGTAAACAAGCCCATTTTACAAGGGCACATATACAGATGGGTACTCTTATTTAAATATTTTGATTTCAAAGTTTTGGTAAAACTAAGGAAAATTAATTCTGGACCAGACCATTTATCCAAAATATAGTCAAGAGAAGAGGCACGAGCCATTGAAGATACCACGCTCGATGCACGCTTTTATAGGTTACAAAAAGTTCCATCATAATTAGAGGACATTGTTATATTTATAAGAATTGGTATGGAACCGCATAATGAAATCCTTAGAGAAGAAACAACTTGCTATATGCATGACACCTATATGTTGATAAGCGGTGACCTATACAAGTTAGGTCGGGATGAAGTATCGTGTTGTTGTGTAATGGAACATGAACACACAAACATTAGGAGGAATTTTATGGTGGTATTACAAGTGGCCACTATGTAGGTGACGCCACCGAGTGAAAGATTCTACTCACTGGATTATCTTTGGAAGACCCCGTATAAAGATTATAAAGCATATTGTAAGGTTTTGATCACTATCGGTGCCTTGGGAAACTAGGTCAACGAGATGAAATGCCTCTAAGACCTATTACTAGTGCGAACCATTTGATAAATGGAATATTAATATTGTGGGTCCTATTTCACCATCCACATGCAGGAATGGATCATGTTATATCAATACTTGCATAAACTATCCGACAAGGTGGCCAAGCAATGCCTACAAAGGATTCTATAATGGCTACAAGAGTGAGGTTTCTATTTGAAAATATTATTACAGGGGTATGGATGTCTTTTGAGTTTGATCGGTGATAGGGGTGCACATTTTTGAATGACACACTCATGATATTATTGGATGAGTTTATGATTGCGCACCCTAAAACTACACCCTATCATCCTCAAACTAATGGAACTGTGAGGCTTTCAACAAGATTTTGAGCTAGACATTGACAAAAATTGTGATGTTGGAAGGAAGGATTGGGATGATAAAGTGTTTGGATTGCTTTGGGCATATTACACAACATATAAATATTTGAACAAAGCCACATTGTTTTAGTTAGTACTTAGCCGAGTAAGTAGTTCTTCCTATGGGATTCATGCTACACTCTTTGTGTATTGTGTATGCTTTGGAGGTCTAGCTAATGAACAAATATTAGAAGAACGAATTGGAAAGTTATTCAAGTTGGATGAGAGATGAGAAATAACACGTTGAAGTTAGAAGCAAGAAAGGTCTAGGTTCAAAGCATGACATGACAGAACATAAGGGATAAAAAGATTGAGATAGGAGAGATGGTGCTTCTCTATGATTCTAAGTTTTTATGCCATCCAGTGAAATCAAATTACATTGGTTGGGTCTGTATGTTATCACTCACATACTTAAAATGGGTGCTTCTCAATTAGAGGCGTTTGATGAAAAAATGTTACCCGGTTACTTCAACGGGAGTAGGCTGAAGCCCTATTATAAATAAGTCTTCTTGGTGTATGTAATAAGGTAGTTTTTCCATTTAGATTAGGTTTTCAATTTTTTATTTACTTAATATATTTCCTTCTTTTTTGCTATGATTTTTCAATTTAGTCGGTGGTTTTGTGGAATAAGCTTGTTTTTGTTCCGAAGCTAATTATTATTTAAAGAAATATTTATGTGCAGAGGAATGCTCATACCATTAGTGTGGGGTGGATATTGATATCCGGTATAGGACTATTGAAAAAAGTGCACATGAAAGGAAAAACTACTACATGTGCTATCCAAGTTGGAGAATTATTAAAAAAGAGATTTTCATGGGTGGAAATGAATGAAGAAAGCACTGTAGCAAGAGTAAAAGGGAAAAGAAGGTCAAATTAAAGAAGAAATTTCTCTCTCGAGTAATTTCTCATAAATGTATTATTTAGAAGGTGTGATTATGGGACAAGAATGGGATTCCTACATCTGTAAATGTAATATTAGTGATTATAACCATTGCACACCGGATAATAAGAAGGAACTTGATGTGTTGTTGAGCACGAAAACAAAGAAGAGCACAACAAAATAAATACCAAGTGTATGATGACATTGGAGAGAAGTTGTTAAAGTAGATTGGAGTCTACCAACAGTACAAGCTGCCATACTTTTGAAAGTATGAAACATCATATCGTTGGTTGATGAGAAAAGTCCATGAGGACTTCTTATACTTCACCGGATGGAGGGTTAGAATCACAACCACCTTGATTTCAATAGTAGCAGGATTAAAGGCCTCGGGAGAAGATATGGAGAGTGACTTAACAGATAAATCAACAATCCTGGAGACAAGGAAGGAGCTAGGATAAACCAAGGGTCCGAGTGACATGGATATTGATAAATTAAAGAAGTACCTAGTGGTATAGGCAGCTGCACATCTGATAACAAAGTTGAATGAACAAGAAAGGTGGTCACAGGTGAATACAATGTGGTTACATGTTGTAAGGAGAATGTCTCAAGGGGTGATCTATAATATCATGGGTTACATAGCAGAGACAATAATTGTAGAAGAATGTACAGGTGACATTATTAGTTTTGGTGCTATTTTGTTTTCTTTGGTGTTTATGGAGATTGGAGTGTCCAATGGGTCAAAGGAAAATATTTGGGAGTACCCCACGAAAACAAATCTTTGGTGGAAAGATTTGATAAATAATTATGTGAAAGGACCATGGGTGGGCCCTTTAAATAGATATCGAGAGATGTGGTATGACAGCTTCGTGTGGCATTTAAAGAGGAGTGGTGCATACCCAAGGAGTTACCTTTGGTGGTGGGTAAGGAAATACACTTTGTAGTCTACCAACACTTTTTCATCACACGATTTGTGATGAAGGATGGAGCTTAAATCCATTAGTTCAAACTACCATATGCCTTCACAACATGCTACTTATAGGCATCAACCCACTAGTTCAAAGATACGTGCCACCTAAACTTCATCATAGATAAGGTAGATTGTGATTATCACACTCTGATAAAAACATATGTATACCGAGGGTGGAATGCCTAAATTGAAAGGCCTATATCAAATGTAACAATTGTAGTTGTGCCACCCACCAATTCCTGTATCCATCGGTGACCCCTGTGTCATCAATCCATCTATCTACGACTTTCTCCTCCTTCCTTGTCGACATGCTCGATGTGGTGGAGACATGGGTCTCTCCATGTCATCTCTCTAGTACTATGGGAATGGCGGGGGCCCATCGTGGCATAATCCAAACTATTATCTTACCCTTTCCATAGGTATCATCTCATATTCCCCAACCCACCACCCATATATCCATCTCAAGATGAAGCTCCTCTAACTCTTCAGCCATGCCTCTATATGATGGATAGTCTAAATATGGTCTCCACACAATATCAATTGTAGAAAGGCCCTCCAATCGCTGCCCGTAGTAGTGACACTACATAAGTTTCCCTTGCCACCCGCAATTTTCTAGTGACTAGTACCCATCATCTAAACCTAACTCTTAGCAAGCCACTCCCAAACCTATCATGTCGTGGTAAACTGATTGGGTGAAAACACATGATGTGCTTATATGCCCAACATTGTAATAAATATGTAAAGCACATACTAAACCTCCTCAATATCCCATAGGCCCATAGCCCCCTATATAGCTGAACCAAGAAATCCATTGCGAAAGAAAAGAATATTTGCTCCTCGATCATATCCTCGTAGCACCCCCATTAGTCCTCACAGTAATCCTACCACCTTAGAATCTAGCAATAGAATGCATCCAACCACCACCACCATTAACACGTATAACTTAGTCTCATATGGATAGGATGCATATATATCTTCATAAGTGATACTTGTGATGTTATACCTCAGCTCACCCATCACCTCACCAAACACAACCACTATCAGCTCCACTTTGATGCCTCGTGATGAAATGGAATATCTTTGGTTCCCCAACAATAGGAAACTGTAAAATCCTATAAATATCCTCTAAGGTGATAGTCATCTTTCCTATCAATAAGGGAAAGGTATTGGTCATGGAATCCCATCTATTGATGAGAGTGAACATCAAACTATGATCCCAGGATATACACCCATAGAATCAGATCGCACTCATTCCAACCTCAGTCATGTGCTCCTACTCTTCCGTAGTTACACTGGGCTGCATCTATACCAATAGAGGTGGTACTTTGTCTTGCATCCTCAGCTAATCTATCATTTGCATCATCCAATACAACTGTATCAACACTTAACCACTCCAAATCACCTCTTACCCATTACACAATACTCACCTACAAACCTACTATCACATAATATCCTTACCCATTGTCTTAATTCATTTCACGTACTTACCTATCCAACATAATGAAAATCAAATTTTACCCTCTTCTTTCTACACACATCTTCACCTACCCCTTCCTCACTTATTTTACTTTCCTACCCAGCTCTTCTTTCTCCTTTGTACTCTTAGCCTTAACCGTCATTGGTTGCCATTGACCATAACCGGGTCTTCTTGATGTCATTTGTCCCTTATAACCTACATCGGTTACCTAGACCTTGACCGATGTTGGATAAAGTGGACCAATGTTGGCCAACCCCTCACCATTTTCGGTCTCGTTACGGCACCCAAAACCAAATACCCCTCCCCCATTCTCAAAAATTCATAAAAATGACCTCAACACCTACTTTAACCCACCTAAACCTATCCTAGCTCCATGTCAAAAACTATTTTGCCTACATTAAACCTTCCCACCCCTCATTCCCTTTAATTTTACCCCCACTTTTAAAATAAAATCCGACGCACAATTTTTTTATAACCAAACTCAATTTCAACAACACCATTTTCAATCAAATAAGGGATTCGTATCATTTCCTACCTATAATCAATGTCATTTTTGTAGTGGCATGTCTAACCATTGTGTTGGTGGTCCAACCAATCCCTCTCCCACCTCTACCATGCCAAAATCAACTCCTCACCTCCAAAAAAATCAAATAAATAAAATCACTTGAATCAATCTCGTGGACCCACCAAACGAACACCAATCACCCGCTAAGTTTCTCTCCAACTCAAATAAATGCCTCGTATTGTTTTTTTCTAGTCCTCATCGTATCCTCTATTATTTTCTAAAAGTGGGAAACTCAAAATGAATCCTTAAAATACGTATTTTTCTTTTTTAGCCTTGAAATCGACATGACCGATGTCGTGTAACATATTTGACAAAACTATTACTTTGATTACTTTCCCTCTTGACATTGCAAACATTGACATGTGATTTTTCTTAGGAAGGTGTATTCTTTTGACTATTGGAAATCATGTTTGCAATGGATAAATTATTACTATACAAAGATTCATTTTGTTGTGATTTTGTTTACTTGAAAATGAATTCATTCTTCTCTGTGTTCTGAAAGGTTGTGAACCTGTATTTTTTTTTCATACTTATCATATGTTAACAAAAAACCTTGGATCAATTCCATTGATCTAAGGTATGCTTTAGTTCTTCTTACCTGATCATCTTGATAAGCATTTTGAAATGGAAGGTAAAGTGGGACTGAGTCTTGTTTTTTTATAATTATGAGGACCCTTCTTCTAGTGTCCTTGCTTTGCATCATGTTGTAAATGGTGAACCTGGGCCTTCTTGATAAATATTTTAAAATGTTAAATAGCATAATAAGATCAAGGATCAATTACGGAGTTATAAGGTAAACACCCTAACCTAAGTTGTAATGATCTATGTTATGTGAATTTTAACCTAGGTAATTAGGACTTACCTAAGACATATTATTAAACTACTAAGGTTTACACCTTAACCTAATATGGTATGTTTTAATTGTGGAAATTTTTGAAACAACCTAAGGTAAATACTATTTACCTAAAGACTAAGGTTTATTCCTAACCTAATATAATCTAACCTAATCTAATACTAAGATAAGGGGTACCTATGGGCTACTTGGCAAGTTGAAAGGGTGGTGGCATCAATTTCTAAGGAATTTATGAGAATTTATTTATGTATTTACATCTTTAACTACCATTTTTATCATAGGCATGGGGAGTTAGGGGATGCCAAGCTAGCATTATCTCTAAATATAAAATGCATGCAAATTTTTGAATTAGAGTTTGCCAAATTTGGATCTTTGGTGACATGGAGAAATAAGCGGAGAGTTGGTAGTCCTTACATTAATTAGCCTCGGTCATGGAGAAGATGTAAGTGGATTTTGGGAAGGTTGTTTGATTTTTTTCTTTGTGATTTTTACTCTGCATGAAGTTTTGGTTCTTCAAACCAAAAGTTCTATTTTTGATCCATCGATATTTTTGGCATCTCGAGCTATTTTTGGATCTGGTGGAAGAATAAGAAGAAGGTTTGGAGTTTTTGACATCATTTTGGAAAAGGAGAGACTGTGGAGGCTCAGCTGGAAATCTTCTGCAAATCAATAAAAAGATCTATCAGGCATGATAGGATCTACCCATTAAGTTGTTTTGATTTTTCCTAAATGTCTTCATAAAAAAAAATCTACTCTTGGAAACAAATGGGTTCTTATATATGATGTTTATTCTGCATTCATGCTTGAATTTTCCTCTACATTATTCTGATAGGATTCACTATTTGATGAAATAAAATATGGGTTTGCTCCTCACTGAAGAAATGAGTGAATTGTGATTTAACCATTGTTTAAACTAGAATGTTGTAAAACAAATGAGCTTCTGTTGACTATACAAAATGGAATAGAGAGGTTCACTAGTTGATAAAGATAGGAGTTGGGTTGTTATTTTTGGGAAAAATTTAGAACCGTGATATCTTTTGTTGAGCTCGAGATGATTTTAAATCCCTTCTTTTTCATCTATTTGAACTATGTTTAAGTAGATAGTCTGATTCAATGTTATGGGGATTTCGTGCTTGTTTGGAAATAATAGTAAACAAGTTTTAATTCTTCTAAGATCTTTATACATTTTGAATTTGAGATACCCTATTTGACTGTTCTGAAGTTGGATAATAGAAGTCACTGCTATGAAGGAAGATGTTTCAAGTTTCAGTTCTTCCTTGTTTGAAATTTCATATAACACATTAGCTTCGCTTGAACTTGCATGTTGTTGATTTTTTTGCTTTCACATGTAATTTGGGTGAGGATTTGTTAATGGCTTATCTGATTCTGGACCTAAACAAATCTCATTGTTAAAAATTTATTTGATAAAAAGGTTGTCAATTATCCTGTTATCGTGATTTTGGGAAGGACTTAATGAATTTTTATGCATCTTTTCTAGAGTGACATTTTGTGCTTCAGGAGCTACCTTATCGGTTCATCTTGTTGGATTTACTTCTCTTTGCATTCAATTTTGATGTTTAGATGATGTTGTAGGAAAGGAGTATCTATGTCAAACTATGGAATAGTTCAGTCTTGTCTATCTTAAGGAATTGGGTTGGAACATTACAATTTTTCTCTTCTCTTCTGAGCTTGATTTCAAACACCTGACTTGGAGTCATGTCATTTTTGTTGTTTCCCTTGTGGAAAATATGGGTTGGGTTCTTCCTTCTTGAACCTGTAACTTGTTCCATTGATTCTTGTGAAATAGGGAATCTAGGGTAACTTAAAGGTAAGTTGAGATAGTCAAACTTGTATTTGTTTATCCCCATTTATATGTGTTGACACTTGAAAAGAAATCAAGACTACATAATGAAGATTTACTTCATCGCTACTCTGTCTCTCTCTTTGTAGGGGGTAATTAGAGAACTTCACGGCAGATGCTATTTAACATTGGAATGAATTTAATTTTATTTATTGATTTTGTTGTTCTGCAAACTCGTATTACGATATTAATTGATTTACCAATTCCAATGATAGATTTTGTAATTATAGTGGTTTTTCTCATTATCTGATGGGAAACCTTCTCTTCATTTCTAACTTTTTTATATCAGTCCTATATATATACATCAATTCAATATCAACTAAGTTATTTGTGTTGCAATGGTTGTTGAAATTGAATGTTTCTCGGAAGGATTTGTTTCAGATTCTTTTGAATTCCAAATACGTTTCTCCTTTTAAGGATGGAATAATGAGATGTTATCTCATCCTTGTTGTTTACATCCTTCTCTCTCTTATGAGGTAAGTTATTCATTACTGTTTTCTTTGAACTATGAAGGAAGTTATAATTTGTTCACTCTCTTTCCATTCATTCTCTTCTATATTACTCTTGCGTAAGGAGATGGCCAGTTCAGTTTTATATATTTGAATGAAATTACAAGAATGGGTAGTTGAAGGATAAACCTTCACTTCTTCTCCTTGACTTATATTTTTTTAGGAATATTATTATGGTGATGTGTGACCAATTCTTGGTGCATACAAATGAGATATTAATATTTTTGCCAAACCTATTGAGGCTTAAACCAATACTTAGACTTGGGCATTGAATTTAGATGTAGTACCTTAAATAGGAAACTCTTACTTTAAGATATTGATGGCTCATCCTAAAATCATCATGGAGATTGAATGAGCTTAGCCTTAGATATCTATGATGGAATATGTTAATGCTGAGTATGGTGGATCATTTCTTCTTAAAAATAATTCTATTTTTGGGAAATATTAGAGTTAGTGTCTTTCTTTGAATTAGTTTGAATGAATCAATAAATGAACTATAAATATCTATAGTAGGAATGTGATAAGTAATTAGGATGAAATATTATTTATCTGATTTAATTCCTTATGAAATCATTGGATGAAGAGTGTTGATTATATCATGATCTTTACTTAATGTTAATGTGGTTGATCACTTTGTTCTTCCTTTCATGACTGTTATTTCTTAAGATGTATCTATTTGTAATGCTTTAACTATTTCATAAAAGCAAAGTTCTTTTTATGAAATAGTTAGTTGAAAGCACATCATTTTAATGCTTAGTGCTTATCATGCTCAGTTCACTGAAATGACCCGTGCTAGCAATTTTTGTAGATGGACTTCATAAGTGATAAAAGAAGACAAGTTCTTTTATGATGTTTCTTATGTTTACCTAAAGACTGGATATTTTATGAGGAAATATGATTCATTATTGAAATGTATTTGTAAGAGGAAAAGTTGTATTCTTAATTGAACTTATTGATGTTGTTTGACATGAAAGATGTTTGAAATGATTGGATTGTAAAGTGTGTATTTCACTTTGATGAATGGAAAAGATTGAGAGTTTACTTGTACTTGATGTGTTATTCTCTCTGTGCATTATGTAAAGGGAATATGTTAATATATACTTATTCTCTCATAATCATATCTGCTTTCAAAAAATTTCAGTTGGACTTAAAATGAAGTAGGTGGAAAGGTATTTTGATACTCTATCCCTTTATTTAAATGTAACTTATCAAGTTGGCATTCATGGATGATCATATGACTAGGTCAATATGCCTTCTTAAATGGTTTTAATGGGATTTCAATTTCTTTATGATATATGATATAATGTAAAAGGTTACAATGAATCCTAATTCTTAACAAGAAAGAGGAAGGTGAACTTCCTCTTGACCCATACCTTCCTTGGTATAAAACAAATGAAAGGTAAATATAAATATTTAATAAGTAGACTTCATCTCAATGAAGTCTAATATAAAGGAACCTATTTCGGAACTCAAACAAGCTAAGAATGGTTGGGTATAATAAGTGAATCTTATTGTTGATTGTTGTTTCTGTTTTAATTAACTAAACCATATATTAGGAAGTTAACGACTAAAAGCAATCTTGATGTTTCTGTAAAACATTAACAAATCAATTATGGTTGGAAACCTTAAGGGTTAAAGAAATTAAGGATTCAAGTAGGGATGTTGTAATTAGACCTTAACCATAGAAAATAATTAAGTAATTAACTTCTTTCTTGGGTATATACATCCATATGGGGTAATTTCGTTGGATGTTGGCACATGCCAATCAGTAGAATCTAGCACTTCTTCATGAAGACATGGGTCTTCATGAGGATATCGTGTTGCATTTGAAATGCTGAAATACCCTTCAGAAATTAGATCATCTAGGTCTACATAAACTCAAACTTGATCTTAGTTATACTCTAGGTCAGGTTAGAAGCATGATTTAGTATAGGGGTAACTCACGACGAATTAGGATAACTAGACACACAATCGAATTAGGTCGATTGAGTATGTCTATGTACCCTTAGTCACCATGAGTGGTTCTCTATACTAGACTATGTTGCTAACCTGGGTTAGGGTTAAACCTAGAACAAGTGGACTGACAGGAGTCAATGAAGACCATTCTAGATAATAGATGAAGTGGGGTGAAGGACGTATTCCGTTTGATGAGTATGTCATCTAGGAATATAAACATGAATAGTATGTGAAAATATTTGGCCAAAGTATCGCAAGCTATTGGTTGCATTGTCCTATGTCACCTAGTTTAAGAAGTGGGATTTTAGATGAATATTGGTAAAAAATATTCATATGGCCTCTTAAAACAACACTTAATACCCAGAAATGGGTAAGAGAACCAAGTATAATTAGTATACATACATTGAGTTAACATGAGAGATTGGTAAGAAACCAAGTCATGAAATGAGAGATCAGAAGTTCACCGAGTCATTTAAAACTACATATGGTTATTTGTTATATGATTGATTGGGATGGAATGTTTGTTCTAAATTATGATCATTTAGAACAAAGAACATTAGATATTTAAAAAAATAAAAAAATTCCTTGTTTCTAAAGTCTTAAAATGGGAATGTTACATGTTGGTCATGTCATGCCCTACCAAACCGATGTCGGTTAAACCATAACTGACATCGGTCACCTAACATTACCTTTTGACCCACACCATGACCATTTTTCCTAATAAGAGTGTTGGTCCAACATTTTAACGTTACCAATATTAAAAAAAATGTTACCAATACCTCTTGTACCCTACCCAAAAGCCTACACTACTGTACATTTCCTTAACTACACTTAGGGACATGTTATTTACCTATACCAAGGCCTTACCAATGCCCCTGACCTATATACACCGACATGAACTACATTTGGTGACATTTGAATTTGTTTAGTTTCTATACCTTGCGATGTTGTTACCCGTGTTGTTTAGCCCGATGACCTTACCTTGCCTAATGACGTGATGGTTATCTCGACCATGCCTTTGGTGCCATAGAGAAAAAATTATTACCCATTCCTACACCAGCACCTCGTTGTGTTTCATGACCATATCCTATACCTTGGATACCTAAATCACTTCAACCTCATTTGGATAAACCTATCACCCTTTTGACAACATGGAGTTTGTAAGCTCTTCAACCTGGTATTGTATTGCAATCTATACATGTGCGTGTGTTTGATTTCTATTACCCATTACCTAATATGACCATTACCCATTACCCAAAATGCCCATACCTTTACCTACTAACCCTTACTTTCATTACTTACCCATTTATCAAACCACTCACCAACTCCGTTTAACACCTCATTAGTTCCTACCTAGAGGGGGATCACCTCCACCCATACTTGGGACAACCCCGTTCTCACCTATATTTTGGGAAACCACTTCCTATTTTTGTTAGCATTGCTTACCAATAAAAGCTATGCAACAAAAAGGGAAAATGTAGACACCGACCACACTCCCCTCGATCCCCTTTAATCAATTAACATAATGTGTTCACCTAACCATGAACCCTTACCCCGCATTCATATTAATTTAACTACTTACGATTGAATTAATGCTCATCCTCACATTATTAATTTATTTAATTACTTTAATTAAGTTAATTTACACCTCACCTATCCACATCACTTAGACACCTCACCATGGACTTATTCTTAGTCTATTAATTAACTAAGACTCGAGTCTCTACTTATCTTAACCAACTGGGACTCTTTCAAACCCTAAAATTAAAGTCCTATTCCTTATCCAACAACACTCTTGCTTATCTAAGTGCTAACCCTCACTTGAGACCCAAATTGAAAATTAGAGCATGCCAAAAATAGCAAAGATTTTCCTATTTTTGGAAAACCTAGGATTTCCCACCTTAACCGATGCCTTTTATCCCTCAACCGACGCCGGTCACCTTGACCGTCATCGGTCACCTTATATACCCTTTTGTAACCTTTTACTGAGGTTGGTCATTTTTAGTTTAGTGAGTTCTATTTCATTCAAGCATGAATCAGAGACTTCTTAGCAGCTAGGAAATAAGATACAATCAACCACAAGACCAAGCAAGCCCTTGATGCTCATCCATAGTTGTTAGAATATTCACGGGAACACTCTAGGAAGAATTTTCATGGTACTGACCACAAATTTCTTCATGGATCAACCACTTCCTTCCTTCACCTACCAAACCTACAAATACAAGTAAGTGTATTTTATTTTCATCATTCTATGCTTTCATAAAGTGTAGGTTCATTATATTTTGTTATCAGATCTTGTCCTTTCCTATATTCCTCCATCCCCACCTTCTTACCAATCTACCTATCCAACCACCCATGACCTTCTGGCTCTCCGTACCTGACCTCTATGCATTCTTGAGTCTTCTTGGTATTATTACAAACCCAACCATCCTCCCTTCATCCTATGTACAATCACAGAGAAGTCTAAAACTAATTTTATTTAATTACTAGAAAATTTCCCATATCGATGTCGATTATCTTAAGCATCACCAAGATCCCCTCTATAATAGAATTGGTCATCGGACCAATGTCGGTCTCTGTGTTATCTCATCCACTTAACCAAGAAGCCCTCCAACCTCCCTAAAACCTCATACAACCTCACCTAGACCTAATACCCCCTACAACCTAATAACAAACCTTCCTATCTCTCTCGTGCAATCATAAAGAGAGCCTAAACACCCATTTTGACATTATACCATTACCCACAAGAATGGCGATATCGCTTATGTTGTAACTAGCATCATTCATACATGTACCGACATCATTCACTCTAACTAGCTTCGGTCTTTGTGCACAGTAAATTTTCCTTAGACCAAAGAAGCTTCCTAATTACCCAAAATCAACCTAAAATTCACGAAATCTTACCTTAACCCATCTATGACCCTCGGATCACCTTCCCAACTTGTAACTCCGACCCAGACCTTCACCAATATATTTATCAAGAATTTAATTAGATTGACATGGATAGTATTCCGAGACACCTAAATCACAACACTATCATTAGATTTTTTTATTTGCATGTTTAGTTATTTTATATTGATTTATATATCATTAGATTCACAAACATCAAGGAACTTTAACACTTCTTGGATTTAGCTCGCACTAGGCAGTCCACTAACTTTTGCTATTAATTGTGTCTTGTGGTCTTATTTTGTATCTCTCCTAGCTAAAAGGAAGATCACACAATCAGCTTGGATTAGAAATTAGAAACACACACACTTAACCTTCGATCAACATGATAACATATATTTCTCCATGACCTATTTACCTTTTCTACTTTATTGTACAACAATTCGGTGAAACAACAAGCTAGGTCACCAATAACTCGCTTGAATACTCTTGTTTCCAAAGGTGAAAAGGATTTCACAACACAACCTTATATATATTTTCAAAATCTTCCACATTTATTGCTCTCCACCTATAACTGTACCCAACATTCATTCATTATTTTGTTATGTTTTCACATTGCTTATTACCGCACCATAGTTATAACCTTCTGACACACCTTGTACTTCTCATCCACATACCTCCTTTCACATGCCATCATGTGCTAAATTACTTCACCACCGTGGCTTTCACTAAGTATTTTTCATTGCTATATCCTTTGCCTCATGTTAAACTATGTGTCCATACATGTTATTTATTCATGAGCAATTTTTCCTATCCGCACCTTTCCTTCAAGCACCTTCACAATAACTCTCTCCTATGCATACTGTCTTCAAATAATATTCAAATAATATTTAAACTTGGTAAATGAGCCCTGTATACTCTGCCCAATACTAAGGGTATTCACATTCCTCTACGCATGAAAAAACTTAGATATTAATCATCTTCTAGCGCGCAAATGCACTTATTACATTAAAAAATGAGCTAAATTGACAAAGCATAACAACTATGAAGGAAACCCATAAAATGGAATGCATTAAGGAATTCTATTCTAAGTGGAAATAATTCCTCATTAAAAACACAAAGAAGACTTATTTATAGTAGGGCTACTGACCTAATCCCGTTGAAGTAACTGGGTAACCATGTTCCATCCAACGTCCGTAACTAAAAAGTGCATAAATAAAGTATACAAGCTATAACATACGGTCCCAAGTAATTCACCTTAAGCTTTCAAGGGTGGTGCAAAAACTTTGAATCATACAAAAATACTATTTTCCCAACCTCGAGCTTCTTATCCTTGATGTTGATATCATGCCATGCCTTCTACCTAGCATTTTCTTGCTTGTGAATCCATCATGCTATAGCACACTTTTCATCCTCTTGCATCAATTTTTTAATATGTTCTTCAAGTGATTTCTCATTAGCCAATCCACCTACATGCATAATATGTAGAGAAGGTAACATGAATTCCATTGGTAGAATGACCTTCACGCTAAACACCAACTGAAAGGGTGTTTCTTTATATAACCTCTTGTAGGTTATCCTCTATGCCCAAAGTAAAAATTGTTTTTATCATCCCAGTCTTTCCTTCCAACATCACAAATCTTAGTCAAGGTATGGCTCAATATCTTGTTGAAGGAATCAATAGTTCCATTTTCCCCGAGGATGATAAGGTGTTGTTTTATGGTGTGCAACCACAAATTTTTCCAATAGTATTCTGATGGTCTCATGAATAAAATGAGTACCCCTATCACTTGTTAAACTTAAAGGGTATCCATGCCTCTTGATAATATTTTCCCATAGAAACCTTACCACCGTAGCTTCAGCAATCATTTGTAGGAACCGCTTCTGGCCACCTTGTAAGATAATTTGTACAAGTTATAATATAGTGTGATCTAGTCCTACAGTGAGTGGGGAAATAGGACCCACAAAGTAAATTTCTCACTTCTCAAAAGGTTTTGCGCTAGCAATAGGCCTCAAAGGCATCTCATCTCTATGCCCAAAATTTCCAAGGCGCTAACAATGGTCACATGCCTTACAATATTATTTACAATCATTATATAATATTTCCCACCATAGACCATCTAATATAATCTTGTGCGTAGTGGCATCTCCCGCATAGTGTCCACTTGCAATGCCACCATGAGCCTCCTCCATAATTTCTTTGCACTCATGCTCAAGTACACACTAGCACAAAACTTCATCTCAACCTAATTTGTATAAGTCTCCACTGATCAACATGTAAAGAAAAATTCAAATAGTAAGCTATTTCTTCTCCAAAGCCTTCATACCTTCAAAGCCACACCTATTTTCAAAAAGACAATAATATCCTCTAAGTTTTAGGGTGCGTAGTTTAACCTAAATAACTTTGCATCTGAAATTTTATCCTCAATGATCTTTCCACCCTCTCCTAATTGAATCGTAGATAAATGGTTTGGATTATAATTACTCTTTCCTAGCTTAACCACCATAGTAAAGTTAAACCCCTGGAATAAAAAAACCCAACGGAATATGCATCCTTATAAAACATCCTTATTCACAAAGTACTTCAGTGCCATGTGGTCTGTATAAAAGATGAATGGGGTAGATAGTAAATACTTTCAAAACTTATGGAGCGTGTATGTCATAGACAAGGCCTCACGCTCCGTATTAGTGTAATTATTTTCTTCTAGAGTCAAATTTCTACTTGCGGTACAAATAATATGATCAACAATCCCTTCTCTAGGTTGGGCTAATACCATGCCAATGGCCATGCTAGAGGTGTCTACATGAACGTGAAAAGGCTTGGTCCATGAAGGAAAGCACAGAATAGGCATTGTAGTAAGACTTTTCCTCTAGTGTCTCAAACACATGTTGTTGTGCCTCACCCCAATAAAACTTTCCTCTTCCTTTTAATAACTCCTCTAAGGGTGCAATGATCTTGGCATAACCCTTGATAAACTTTCTGTAGTATCCTATGTGCCCCAAGAATCTACACACCTCACTTTGGCTAGTTGGTTCCTCTAAGCCCAAAATAACAAAAACCTTAGTAGGATCCACTAGCAAACCTTCCTTATAGATGATATGTCCTAGCAAAATTCCAAAGGGTGTGATAAAATACACTTCTTGATGTTTAATGAGATGCTCAACTTCGACATCTCTCAAACATGAGCCTTAAGTTATCACAATGATCCTTCACAAGCCCATAGACTTTCTAATCATCCATAAACACCGTAAGAACTTATGAAGAATATCTTGGAATGCCTATACAACAATGCACAAAAATACTGCAGGAACATTCTTTAATCCAAAGGGCATAACCATGTATGCAAAACTTCCCCACTCAGTGGTGAAAGTTGTCTTCTCTTGATCCTCTTTAGCTATCCTCACCTAATGATATCTATAGAATCCATCAGTGAAGGAGTAGATATCGTGCCCTGTAATGCCTTCCAATATTTCCTTAGTAAATAGTGTGGGAAAGGGATCAATTACACAAAAAAACATTTAACTCCCTATAATCCACACAAATTTTGATTCTTCCATCATTATTGATACTGATCACCATAGGGCTCACCCACTCTAACTCCTCGATGGGCTCAATGATTCCAAAAATTTAGCATTTCGTTAATTTATTCATTCAACTTAATGCATAGGTTCGATTCATCATGTAATGCCTCTTTCAAATTGGGTGTGCACCTTCCTTTAACTTGATTCTCATTTTTCCCAAAGATTCATGTACCCCTTTCAATTCAATTATCTTAGAAACTTGATTCGAAAAATAATCTCCAATTATGGCCTCCTTTGGTTCAACATTTGTTCCAATGTTTAATTTCTTGGTCTTTATAGGTTCGTGGTAGGAGCATGCCTTCTCATCTACACTATCTAAGACCTCGTCTGCACCCTCTCGTATGCTCAATATCCATGTTATGCACTTCTTCATCATCAAATATATAGACCATCTTACCATTTTCTCTTTATAGGAAGGTGTACCCAAGCCATTGAGCATTTTTCTCTTCCTCTTTAAAGTGTGCCTCTATGTCCGATTTACCTAACAACTTTTAAAGGAGCTCCTCATCATTTACATTATCTCCCCTATTTAAGCTCTTCGGAATCTATAATGCCTCATTCACCAGAGGTTTAGTGGAAAAGTAGTCAAAGGTTTGAATCATACCAGTAATAAGTTCTTTCCAATTTCCAATCTCTCTATTCAACTCGATAGATATACCATACGCGTGAAGCCTCACAAGGTGAAATAAAGCTTGTGCACCCACAAATAAGGTGGTAAATATTCCTTCCCCTCTCTCTAGATTCTCTCACACTATTGAACATGGCGCTGAACAGAACCATTACCATGAAATGTACATATCTGAGTAGGCACATTACTCCTTAAAAATATAGCAGTTAAAGAAATCATCAATTCTCTCCACTTCAAAATATAATCCCTGTTAACCATCCACTATTGCATTACCATCCCGTATAGAGTATAAACTAGCATATTCCTTCTTTCCACCTGACATTCCCACTAGACCTTCATAGAAAGTAGGAATAATTCTAGATTCTCTTCACCAGTGTACCTTGGTACCTGGCTACTACCCAAATGCCTAATAATGCATGGCTTACTAATGTGCACAACCACACTTCGTACTTCACACCCAACCTTTTTGTAAGTGTCATGTACCTAGTTGTCATATGCAACACTTATAGTAATACTCATGAACTGTGCATCATCCCATTGGAGAACTCCTTCCTTTGATGGCTCAAGAGCTTATAGATCTTGAATAGTGTGCACATAATTTTTTTCAAGTCTTCTTCACTTAAGGGCTCTACATAAGATACAAATTCCCTATCTCACAAAGGGATAATGATGTAGTCCTCATTATTTTAAAAACTTATATACCTCTTATTGAAGCGTAGATCAACATTTTTGCATAACACCAAGGGAGCCCAAGTAATGATGGAAAACTATCTACCTCTATAAGTGCCAAGACCTCAAAGTCCCTAGTAAACTTGGCCCCTTGTATAGTAATTGATGCATATTTCAAAACCCCAACTGGCGTGGCCTTAGTCCTATTTTCCATAAACATAACATTAGAAGATGGATATAATGGTGGTCTTCCCATCTGAACCCACACATCCAAAGTGAGCACATTCACTTCCACACATGTGTCAATCAAAATATTACTCAAAATCCAACCATCCTCAACAACATTCAGAGTGATTTCCTTATCATAATCAAAACCATGAGGGGGAAGGTTAGCATGTAAAATATTCCTTTCATGCTCAATACCAGTGCATAGAGTGTTTCCCTTTAACCAATTCCCTAATAAAGGAATAATGTTTTTCGGCATAGCATCTTGCATTAAACTCAGGTCCACTACTAAATATGTGAGCATAATATTCTTCTAGATCATCTAACCACTCTTCAATACTATAGAAGGTCAACCAATACATCTTCATCATGCAACATCCTAAAAACAACTGAAAAAGAGGTCTCGGAAATGGAACCAATGATGTAGCCTAGATTTTATAGCCAACTGCCCAAGGAACACTAACACATCACTCAACTTGAACTAAAAACTCACCCGAAGCATGCAAGGGTACCAGGTCCCTCTTTAGAGAATATTTTCCAAGATGTTAGCATGATTGAATGTATATTTTAGATCCATAACAAATAATCAATTAAACCACAGTGCATAAACCAGATCTAGATCTAAACCATATGAAGGAATAACTAAACAATTACTATAATTAGATTTACCATACAAGATCCATGTTCAATTACATCCAACACCAATATCCAGCCAATAATATCCATTATATTAATACTGTAAAAAAATCTTCTTACATACATCATAAAGTCACCATAGTCATGTGCGCTAACAAACTCACAACATAACACTATAATAATATCAAACCTGTCTAAACCGTGAAAATCAATACATATTTATAGGGGTGGGGACTTTCCCTTCACCACCCATACACCTTAAAAAATAGGCTACATGCTAATAATAGCCATGCACCCTTACATGATAATACAAAAGCATACAAGCTTACTAATAATATATTATCTAATAATACAACTGTAGTATAATCCTATTATTAGCTCCAAAACTATGCATGGAACTCAATCTTTTGCTAGCCCCAAAATATCCTTTCATGGTTTCTATAAAGTGTTCTCTACAATCCATGTCAAAAATTAGCCCCAATATGAAAACAGATAAGTTTTGATTTGAAATTATTCCCGAGTCTTCTGCACTTTCATACTTAAGTATTATTTCATCATCTCAACATGCCATCCTCATCCACTACTTCCTACAAGCCTACGTATCAATTCACATACACGAAACACCACATACTTGGTATGCTTTTGATGAGTTATTCATCTTATCGAGCCACTTATACTTCGGGGAATCCTCAATAGAACCCAAAAATGGATCTCATTAAAATGATTATGGATAAAATTTAGACGCTTGAGTCCTTAGTTTTCGGTCTTGTAATGTCCTAACATATAATGAGATTTATAATGAACCCATCCATCCCTCTATACCTATTCATCCGTATCCCACAAAATGGGAGCTACCTAAATTCAACTTCTTCAATAATAAGGAGGACCCAGAACAACACTTACATTCATTTAGACACACTTGTTACTTAATAGGTCATGATGATGCCTTACTTCTTTACACCTTTCCCATGTCCCTGTTAGGACCCGCCTTAGATTGGTACAATTCTTTGCCCAAACACTCAATATTTTCCTTTAATCAATTGACACTAACCTTTCTTGATCACTTTTTGATAAAAAAATCTAAAGAGGTCTTCTCTAATAAACTTGTATTTTATTTGACAATATGACAATGATTCTATAGTTGATTTCATCATGTAGTGGCAAGGATTAATCAATCAACTTTCCTTCTCTCTCTAACAACTTTGAGCTCATATATTTGTTTATGAGGGTGTGTGCTAGACAAATTTCCCCAACTCTTCAGGTTTAAATGTTTCATACATAAATGACGAGGGTTTTACCATGGCACAAAAGTTCAAAATCCACGTCCTTGAAGAAGAGAAACTAAAACTATGTAACAAAAATGCAACCTTCAAATAAAATTATTCTTATTCGAAACCACCCAAAATACATCCTAAGTTAAAAGTATCTCATTAATGTAGTAGTTATAAAATATGACCCTTCTCATCCAACCAATAAATCTAAACCTCCTTCCAATCTCTCGCCGGTGAAATTTTTTCAATATCATTATGAACAAAAGAATTATACTCCCATTGGGGAGCCTTATTCTTCCGTATTGGAAAAGATGTTGAAGGAAGAAGCCATCACTCTTCCTCCCATCAAACCACATACTAGATTTTATCCTTCTCACCCCACACCATCTTTCTATAAGTAAAATTACTTCTGTAATTACCACCATGTAAGAGGACATGGTTATGAAAGGGATTTTAGACAGTGGTGATCTCATCCTTGACAAACCTAACACATATGCTATTACAAATTTAGACATTTTCAAAAATATTTGCCTAACCATTCCCCTTCCTCAACTCACATTAGTGAGACATATAAATAATAAATCAATGTACATATAGTTCATGCAATTTTCAATACAATGTCGAGATACTTATATCAAGCCTCCTCCTATCACATCTATTGAGTAAATATTTACATGAAATCCTATACCCATAAAGGAACCCACCTTACTTGCTCTTCTCTCCATAGAGGAACCCACCTTATCATCCTCTCTACCCGTAGAGGAGTCTACATCACCCACTTTTCCTTCTCCTCAACCCATAAAGGATACAATTTTATCTACTCTTCCTATTAGTGACACTTCTATGAAGGCCTTCAAAGATCCCATCTCTCTCCTTACCTCACTCTTACCCACTTTGGGTCGAGGTTAAGACTTTCCTGTCTCGTAGGCCTCGGAGATCTTCACGGGATTTAGCACTAAGTTTTCATCCTCTTCATCTACTCCGAAAACCTTCTCTCGTTTGGTTGACTGCATGGAGTATGTAAATTACACTACATGTTATCCATTTTTTCCCCTCATGATAAAATTGACATGTGTAAATTAGACCCATAAAACAAGAGAGGCATTTATGAGACGTTTCAAGATAATTTTGTGTTTAAGGAATATTCATGGGGCATGATAATTTAAGGTTTACTTTGAGAAAAAAATTATCTCACCGAGTATCTTGGTGAGATACATAGCAAGCTGGCCAGGTTGGGAAGGAATTAAGTCAAAATGGAACTCAATTTAAGGAATCAAGTTCAAAATTGACCCATAACAATTAAAGCATTGATCGAATATAGGAAATCTTGAAGGGAGTTTTTCAGTTAATAGCTTAGTGAGAGCTTGGTCGTCAACTTAGCAGCTAGCTCGAAATCATCTCAATGCATAACACAAAGCCAACTCGGTGTAGAGCTCAATGGGGAGCTCAGTCTATGGAAAGCTTGGAATTTATCTCGTAGAGGTTGAACTCGGTAGGATTTGTCTCGCTCGGTCAAGCCAAACCAAATAAAGAAAATTGAGGTAGCTCACATATGGATGATGAGTTCATGCCGAAAGAAGTGCTAGACAGAGCTTGATGTGTGCCACGAAAAGTGTAATGTGTTAAAGCCACAAGTAAGGCCATTATAATTTGACACATAGGTGCATAGATCAAGAAATGAAAAGGGATCATTGGAAGCAAGTTTCTCAATGCGGTGAGCTCAATACATGACAAGAATCTCAAAATTTGTAGTGGTAGTAGCTTAGATAAGCCATCACCGGAGTTTAATCATTTCGAGTTATGGTGTTTAGTAGGCAAGTTTGGGAGGTGGCGTGGTCGGGTAGTTCATATAAGTAAGAGAGAGCTCAATCATTCTAAGACATTGGAAAATGAAGGGGAACACTACTTTGAAGTGGTGATGTAGTAAATTTGGCTTAAAGATCGTCTCATAAGAGAACATCATAAGACGTGAAGAAGCCATGATGTGTGCTTTATCTTGGGTGGTATGGAAAGGTATTAACTCGGTCAACCGAGTTATGGTTGAATCAATCGTGGCTAGAAGAAAATACAGAGAGTCCTTTGAGTTGGGGCACTAATCAGAGATGACATTAAAGCTTGATGTAGTGAGTCAGATGTAGATAGGGGATAACTTGAAAATCGAAGTGGCTTTGGGATCAGATCTAGAGTTTCACAGATTGAATAAAATATGAGGTGAGTCAAACCATTAAACTCAGAGCTCGGAAACTAAGTTAAGTGTGAGATCGTGTGGCTCAAATTTGGGATAAGGAGAATCATGCGAAACCGAGATCGATTATGATTTGCAAATAGGCTCGTTGAAGCATGCGTTAGGGAATTGAATTGAGTTACACTGAGCTGATAAGTTGTGGAGTATAGGGCTCAAATGGAGATAATGTCATGAAGGACCAAATTCGAGTCATGAGAAGGATAAGCTAAGGTTCAGGAGTTTCACCTTTCGGCCATGGTGGAGATAATCCTTAGGCAAGAAAAGCTAATTATTGTGCATGGGAAAAGTTCATGATGATTTCCAAGTGGGTTTTCATTAATGACAAGCCAAAGCACGAATTTCGCACACGTAAGTGGGAGATATCCAAACCCAACTCGATGTCTCAATTTTGGAAAAATAGCGGCTGGGTTCCTAGGTTGGAATAGCCAAAATGGGGAAGATTTGGTGTCAATTCAAGGAGGAAAATATGTAAACGAATTTCGAGTTGAGTTATCGTGGGAAATCAGGAGATCTCAAAGACGGGGTTCCAACAATGGTGGGCCAAGGTGCATTCCCCACACATAGAGATTCATGTATGGCCAAGGTGTGCTAAGTCCTCAACTAAGACACCATCCAAGCTGAGTTAAGAGAGATGGTTGGCATATATAGAGCTAGTTGTTGAGAATTCATTGGTGATTTTGTAGGAGATAACGCCACATATAGTGTCGAAGTTATTTCCAATGAGTTAGAATTCGATGACTCGGTGGGAAGTTTTGAGTGAACTGAGGGACATGCTCGTGAAGAAGAGAAGATTTGAGAGAAATATAGCTCATGCAAAAGATGAGGTAGGAGTTCCATATAGGGACACATGGTGGTGATTTGTGAGTTGCTCAAGATTGCTAAAGAAAGGTTTAAATTTGGAAAAGGCCTTTCTGAAATCAAACAAGCTAGGTCAAGCCAATGGAACTCACAGCCGGAGGAGGTAGGTCACTAGGATGAAACCAAGCACAAGCCGGATTAAATCAGATGTGAAGCTTTGGTTAAATCAGACATGGAGGTGATGAAACCGATCACGAGATCCGAGATACATAGAGAAATTTGTAAACATGATGGATATCCTGAGATGAGAGTGGGGTGATTTCAATATTTGATCTATCCATGATCGACTTGTTATGGCTTGGGCCATGGAAATGAAGTTTGAGACAAGAATTTTTAAGCATATTACTCGGTGAAGGAAGAAAAGAGGATAATGTTCAAAGCTCGGTCTAAACGGTAATGAGCAAAGGAATTTAGGTGATGTGTTGAAGGTAGCTTGGGGAGTTAGGTCACATGGTGGAGCATTAAGAGATCGATTCGGTGAAATGTAAAACAAGGCCAATAATATTCGGTGGGGCATGGATATGATTCCTCCATATTCAAAATTAAGGGATTTATAGGCTTAGCGATGGCTCGGCCTTCACCTCCATCTCAACGATGAGGAACTCATGAAGTAACTCGAAACTTAACTCGTGAATGTTTATGCGGAATGGGAATTGGTTATTTCAAGCTTGTAAACAATGGGGCTACACTCAAAGATCGCGAAGGAAGTTGATTTCCACCATTATGGATCAACTAGGAAGATATGGCTCGATGTACCAAGTTCGATGGACTCTATAGTGTTGGAAAGTTAGCATACAAAACCGAGTTAGGCCAATATAAAGCTCGACTAGTGTGGGGTCTCAACTAAACCAACCCATATCAAGACTTGGCTAGTGTGGAAAATTCATGGATCAAATTCGCTCAAGCCAACAATGGGGTTTGTTGTGAGTTTAGTTAAAACCGAGTTGTATAAGTACACTACGGAAAATTCATGACTCGACAAGAGCATGAAAGGGATCTTGACCATTGGTGATCTAAAAGTTGAAACCCGTAACAAAGGGAGAGCCAAGTCAATATAAAACATGGTGAAAGATGATGTCGAGTAGTAAGAAAGAGATCTCATTTCACTTTGATGAAAGTTAGTTAATGAAGAGCATGAAAAAAAAGTTAAGATAATTCATGAAAAAAATTAGGTTTGATACTGTGGAACTCACCTATGAAGAGCTCATGTAAAAAATTCAGGTTGCAAGACCGAGTTGAACAAGAGGAGCTCACTTGTAATGAAGACTGGAGGAGCTCGTACCCAACTCGGTGAGTTGGCTCGGTGAGCCAACCACTAAGTTGGGATTTTTTTGGCTTTTTCCTCATGATCCCTCCTTCAAAGTGAAAATGCCAATGGGGGCCCACCATTTAAAAAAAATTAAATTAATATTTTTATTTTAAATATTTTATTAATAATATTTATTATTATTATTAAAATATTTTATTTAAATATTCCTTTAATTAATTAAGAGGATTAAGTCAAATTAGGTATTAATGGCACATGATGGAAGCTTCTAAAGTGGTTCAACCAACTATAATAAATACATCATGTACCTTCAATTTAGGAAGGGAATTTATGACTTTTCCTCTTCTCTCTCACATATTATTCTATAAATATAAGTTAGAATCTCATTCCAAAGGGTTGCAATAGGTCAGACAGGTTGGACAGTTAGATATCTTACGAAAGTGTGTGTTATTCAAGAATCCTCTTTCTTCTGCAAGTTGTCCTTATATGTTGAGGGAACTTTCAAGCCTCCTTTTAAGACTGTAATGGAAACCATTCCCTCTTCTAAATGTATGATGTATTGTGTACGTTATTGAAGTAATTAATTTTTTTGTGGCTAATCTTGGTCCTTTCATGCTTCTATACTTCTTTGTGCCTTTTCTCATACTTATAGGTACAATGTGCAAGTTCACATCTCTATCACGGGTTCTTGGAGCTCATGTGCTTATCAAGTGGTGGAGTGTTGCATGCAGTTGAGTTGTGGTGTTTATTCAACCTTCTCAAGTTCATCCTTCTTCACTTAAAAACTGATAACTTGTTTATTTGATTGAGTTTAAAAAACGGAACGCATGCTTCCTAGTCTATGGTATTTTGTACCCTCTATAAGTTACAGTAGGTGAAGTTGACTTGTGGTGCACACACCCTCTTCAAATTAACCAATACTTAGTCTAGAAACACCCATTATTTGGTACATCACCATCCTTATTATAGTTTCATTTCTACAAATCTCTTTCCCTAAAACCCATGAAAATGTTAGCATAGGTCTAGATAACCATTTTATTACACTAGGAGTAGTAAAACACTTAGTTTAGGAAGAAGAAGTAGGCCTTATTTGTAGGTTCACCTTGATCTCAATTCCCACATCTTGAGAGGTGATCCCATGTGTCCAAATCAAAATGAATTTCTTGTTCACATTCTAGCCATTCAGAGGGTGCAGTGATTTGGTGACAAGAAGTTTTGGCATACACAGGTGGGATAGAGTTGGTACTTCTCTTCTCACTTGAACAAATAAAAGTACATGGAGACTCTATCCCTATGGATTTCAACTTTTAGTGTATTCACTTATGCAAATAATTCATACAAGATCTTCTTCAAATCAAGTAAATCATTACCGTATCAAAATTTCCTTATCTCCTTCAAGGAGAAGGAAAATAGTCATCTCAACATCACCCATTGTAGCATTACTTCATTTCATTAATTTGTTGTGTTATTAGTGAAATTTAAGACTTATAAGGAATACCCAAGTACAAATGGCAACTCCATTAGCCAAAGTAAACCTCTCTCTGTGTTGTAGACTTTCAATTTTACCCATTTCCATCTATTTTTGTTTGACATCTTTCCATTCATGAAGCGGTGCCATCATGGCTTCATTTCCATAGTGGGATTCCCACTTGCAACAACGGTGGTTCTTTCCATCTTCAAGCTATTATAATCCACCTCCAAACCAATTTCATGACAAATATCAGTTTCAGCATGCATGCCCACATGAGCAAGATGCAGATCATTTTGGTCACCCACCAGACTAGGGGGATACTAAAGAACAATGGCATGCAAATTCTGAAATCTATCCTACACCTGAAGAAGACCACTTGCAGAAGAAGGTTTGAGATTTGGAGCATAACATGGTGTAGATAAGGATCAATCACATGATAAAGGAATCCCAGATTGGCTTCATAATTCCATACCCCTAGACTGGACCTTTACCATATGAGCTTAATCCTCAATAAAGATTAAATTCATAATCAATATAAGGACTCTAGTTGGAGAATGGATCAAGAAGAGGGATGTTCTTGAATATAATGTTATTTAATCTTGTCAATGGGAGGTCCCTACATTACCACCTTATAACCCTCTTTCCATGTCTCCATCCATGCAGTTTCAACTTGAAGCACATGATCCTAACCTTCTAGTTTCTACCCCTATGGTGGAATTCGATACTTCATCTTCTATTCCTCCATTCCATCATGAATCTTCCATGCCTCATTCTTCTAAAGTTCCTTCTTTTCTACAAAGGCCATCAAGACAAGAATTTGAATCTCTTCCACTTCCTCAAATGGTGAGTAAATTAGTTGAATCTCAATTTGTCCCTTGTCTTGTAGTCCCAAATCCATTTTGGGAGGAGCATCATCAAGAAATGAGAAAAAGGGAGGAGTATATGGTCAAGGAGACTAGTAAGGAAGAACATGAAAATAATCTAAAGGAATGGGCTGTAAAACTTAACATCAAGAAAACTTCATTCCTAAATAAACCTCCTACAGAAGTTGAGGCTCAAGAACAAGCAAAACAAACTAGTTTTGTACCAGAAACAAATCCAGAGCTGAATGAGGAAGACCAAAAATCTACCTATTCAAAATGCAGCATTCATATTGGCTCCATATATTCAGAGTAGATCAAATTACCACCATTTGTAAAACTAGTTGTAGAAGATCAAGATCCAACTCCAAATCTGCCAGGAGAAGAGCATGTGCAAATTTAAGAAAAAAACTCTCAAGTGTACAAGGTAATTCTAGTGATTGCAATGATCGTAATTTCCATGCATGTCAAGAACTTGCAGCATTTCTGGAGGGTTATATCAGCTTTCCAAGGTCACCATTAGATGTTACAATCATCCACAAGGAGTTTCATGAGACTGAGGTGGATTCAATGGTCATTAATGTAGATGATACCATGCAGAGGTTTTCAAATCCTTCCCTTTCTTCATTCTTACAAAACTCTGATCTCCTAGATGAATTTGATCTTTCTAATTTCATGTTTGAGGATGAGGACAATCAGGACAAACAAAATTCCAATCCGGAGAATACCATGGTGGATGAAGTTAAATATTTTCCACAACAAAAGAATGGAAAGACAAGATATTTATTAGATAAGGGGGAATTGAATCTTCCATGCGACTTGATGAATGAAGGCAAAGAGGAGCACACAGAAATGATTATGAAGATGATGTCATTGATAATTTATTTCTCTCAATTGGGGAATCTAACATAGTTGATGAACCAATGATGAAGGAAGATTTTATGTTGAATGAGGAGATTGATAGTGAAGGTCAATTAAAGGAGGAGGAATTTTTAGATGAGCAAAACATTATAAACATTTGAAGTGGTTCAACATTGGAAACCATGAAAAATTCAAACAAGTTGCATGTTATGGAAGAAATCCTTGTTTCCAAGGAGGAAAACGGATACGAAGAGGGCATCACTTCAACACCATTTATCTAGGAATGTCTGCAAGACTTCATTATACAAGTTAAATCTTGGGGTAGTGGGAAAAATCAAAGGACACAATCATGTCCCATCGTACATGGCTTAATTAAAGTCAAAGGAGGATCTAGAACAAATCACACTCATTTCGTAATGCGAGGATGAGTCTCATAATTTTGAAGATTAGCATCAATGCCTCTACAAAACAAATTTAGAGAAACTAAAAGAGGATTTCTTTCTCTTTCTAGTTGATTCCTTGGTGGGCCAAGTGGAGGATTGGGATTGTTTCAGTTTTTACTCTCATTCTTAGTCATCTCCATTTTCAAATCATTTAGATGAAAATCCATTATGAGGAAAGGGAGCTATTTTACACAACCAGTTATAAGGTTTGTTTGACTCACATGTGCCACTAGTTATCATAAAGTAGACGGGTTTTTTTATCGAATAAGTGAACTACACACCCAGAATGTTTCAATTGAGTTATGTATGGTTTTCATTGTTTTAGTGTCTGTTTTCTTTTGTTTTTGTTCTTACACACTTTGTTTCATCATTATATATTTTATAGAAGAAGGAAGGTTCGAAGTTTCAATAAGATTTTCATGATATCACTAATTCAATATCTACTTCATCTAAAATTCCATTGTATTCCATAAATGCCAAGAATTCAACAGATTCAATATACCTCATGCCCAACATTTCAGGAAGGTCCAAGATTGGTAATGCTCAAGAGAATTTTGGGATCCATCACAATGAACCGAGATCATTTTTAGGATTTCAACATTTCCTCCATGCCCAATGGATGACATAAGGCTCTTTGGAATCATGCTTAACAGAAATCATTCCCAAGAGGTCGTCAAAAAATGTTATCCATTTTTTCCCCTCAGGAAAACATGGATAACATGTGTAAATTAGACCCATAAAATAGGATTGACATTCATGAGATGTTTTGGGATAATTTTGTGTTTAAGGAATATTCATGGGGCACGAGAATTTAAGGTTTACTTTGAGAAAATTTTTATCTCACTTGATTATCTGTTGGTGTCGAAACACAAAGCACCCCCGGATCTTGATCAGACTTCTAATTTGATTGCTCGAAGCATCCAGTGCGATTGCACAACATGGAGCTTTTCCCAAGTGTGGGACCTCGCGAAATCGGAAAAGCTCTCCGGATGAAGGCCAGCTCCTATTCCTCTGTTCAGATACACCAATAAAATGCAGAGGTTTACCCAAAAAACTTAATCTAACTACCAAGGAGACAGGGAGAGAGAAATACATAAAAATAAACCTAAGCTAAGGAGGTGATGCACCGAGGAATGTTGGTCACCCGTTTTGCAAGATTAAACACAGACCACATAGATGTAATACCACACCATGCACAGGAAACCAAAATGCAATGAGAGATCAAAATAACAGCAATGAATATATGAGAGGGTTTAAAATCAATCACAGACATACATATATTGCTCAAGGATCGATTCAATACATTGCAATGGCCAAGAGGCAAAAAACAACATTACAATCCATATGGGAGGCTTGAAAACTCCACAAATTCTCTTGCAAGCAGGAGAGGAGGGAGGGTGCAAAGTAGAAAATGCCCAACATTTGAAAAACAGCCCCTCCTTACATTTTATACGAGGAAAAGAGAAGGAGAAGTGAGAAAATTGAAATTTGCCCCAACCACCTCCACATCCGCACCTAACTCCTCCCATAATGGCGGTAGGTGGGATCCTCAACAACTCAAAACATGGCGGACTGTATTTTTGCATTTTAAGAACTTTTTCTCACCCAATTAAATATATCCAGTCGTAGTTGCGTAGAGGACGCTAAGAGCTTTCCGAAAAGTCCAACCTTGTGTGAATCCGAGCTCCCTGTGAAAAGTTATGGTGATCTGAATATTTCCCGCGTCAGGGTCTGTTTCCAGTCGGGTTCGGGTTTCTCCTTTGCATCTACATCGGGTTTGGAGGATGCCTCGACATGTGTTTGATGCCCCCGTTTTCCCGAAACCCACTTCTACCGCTATTTCCAAGTTTTTCCTTTGTTTCGGGTTCGGAGATGTAACTTGCATATGCATCGGGTTTGGGAGGTGGCGCAACATGTTTTCGCCCCATGCTTTCCCGACGTGTTTTCCCGACTCCAAGACCCGATTTCCTTTGTTGTTGGGTTTGCGGAACCCTCGAGCATCGGGACATCCTTTGCAATCTACATGCTTCATGTTTCATGTTTCCCGAAACCCGAAACCCGATTTTCCTTTGATGTCGGGTTTTCCACCCTTTGCGACATGTTTTTGCGCCATGCTTCTGCGCCGTGTTTCTCCACCTCTGAAACCCGCTTTCCCTTTGTGTTGGGTTTTCCAACCCTTGTGACATGTTCTTTGCTGTCGGGTTTATCCACCTTGTTTCTCTGAAACCTAATTTTCTTGTGTTTATCTATATTTACCGGGGGTAAATATATACAACAATTTGGTGACTCACGGGGTTACCTGCCTGCTAGGTAGAAGATCAGTGGCCTTTTAGCAATCCATTGGGCATGGAGTCATGAGAAAGCCTGAAAACTGATTTGAACTTTGAAAACCTCCCTCTGAGCCACTTGAATCCCATTGAACGAGGAGTTGATCTTTCACCAAAATGCCGCTGAAATGGACTGTGCCAGAGCAAAACCAGCAACACCAAAAATGATGTACAGAACTTAAAATCATACATGCTCCAAATGGAACATGCAGAGTGTGCACAAGCACTTCTTCTGCTGAAAGCAAACCTACCTACTCTATTCTAACTGGAAGCAAAGGCAAGCTAAACAAACCCTGCAACTGGTTGTGCAAAATAGCTTCCTTTCTTCAAAATTGGCAGCCATGCAAATGATTTGGAGCTGAGTATGGCTGATTGGATGAGTGGAAAATCAACAAGAAGCTGGTCTTCTACCCAAATCATCAAGGTGTCAACTGAAAACAAATCCAATACCTCTTTTAGTTGCTCTGCATTTGGATTGGAGAGGTATGGCAGCTGATCCTTGGTACTTTGTAGTTCACCCTCATGCTTAGAAGCAAGCATGACTGGTTGTGGCTTCTCCTTTGGCTCCAATGAAGCCAAATACCTGATTGGGCAAGGTCTGATCCATTCGATATGCCCATAGCTCTGATTTTCAACCCCAAGAATGGAGTCTTCTTGTAGACCTTCCAGAATGGATGGTGTGGAAGAAATGGTGAAATTCCTTTGTCCTTTCTCTTCCTCCAATGAAGAACATGAAAGATTAAAACCTTCCAATTTTGATTCCAAAGAGCTGTTATAAGATGCAGGCTGCTGCAAATGAATGTTCTCCTTCATGACAGCAGGCTCTAGTGTTTGGAATGTGGATGATGAAATAGAGAATGGTGGAAACTCAACCGGCTCTTCTCCATCAAAACAGTCCTCCAAATCTGACAGGTAAACTGCCTCATTGCTGTCCTGCTGCTCATGTTCAACTTCTCCCATGGTGTCCTCTTGATCTGCAACTTGACCACCCTGGTTTCCTTCACTCTCCAATATTGAGTTTGAGAGATCAAACTCCTCTTCAGTACTATAACTTGGGAGAGGTGAAGTAGAAAGAAGAACTGAAGGTTCTCCTGTAGCCTGCTTTGTGCTCAAACCCCTTGGATCTGCACTTTTCTCCTCCACAACTAGGATGTGCTCCTCTTCTTTTGCCTTTGGAGCAGCTTCTTCCTCCTCTATGGCTGATTGTGCAACTTGAATTAGATCAGCATTTCCTTCAAATAGAGTGCCAACATGGACACTACATTCTGAGCAAGCTGATTGTTGATCTGCTTCTTCCTTTTGCTCTTCTTCTGATGCAACAAATTCAGTCCTGACCACCATTTGTTCAACCTCAGCCTCTTCTGTAGGCTTAACCATCAAGGGGATCTTTGTTATCCCAAATTTAGCAGCCCAACTCCTCAAGTTGTCTGTAGTTTCTTTTCTGTCGGGCTCCTCTTCTTGCTGTCCTTCATGGCTGATTTTTGCAATTTCTTCTTCCCCACATGGAATTGGGAATGCAAGAGGAGGGATGGGTTGTAACTCAACTGATTTTACAATTTTTTGTGGTGGTGGAGGCGGTGAAACCTCTTGTTTCTTTGGAGGAGGGGGTATTTCTGTTAGCTCTTGTGGAGGGAATGACTGTTTGGAAGAAAAAAGGAAAGAAGAATCGAGATGAGATGGAAGACTGAGAGGTGGAGACATGGGATCAACATTTGGGACAGCAGATGGAGAGTTTAAAACTTGACACTGCTGAGATGAAATAGATTGGGAAAGAGGAAAAAGAAAGGCATGAGATGGCGTGCTTACCCATTGACAAGGTTGTTGAATACTCCTCTCATACACCTCTATTCCTTCAATCCATTTTGCAAGCAAAGGCAATGTTGCAATCATGAAGTCAAGCTTCTCTTGAGGGTTGTAATGCCTTGGAAAAGGTCCCACCCATGGACAGGGTGCTCCACAACCGATTCCAAATGCTTTCATTTGTGCTTGAGCCCTGGACTGCACCATCTTTACCTCCATCTTTTGGATTTTCTCCAACAGACCAGCATCTTGCATCTGATGGTCTTCATTATATGCATACTCTTGCTCTTGGAAAGCTCCATAGCCAAACTGGTTTTGGCACTGCTGTTCATATGAGTATGCATGCTGATCTGGAGGATTTGTAAAACTTGTTGGAGGTGTGATATACTGCTGTTGTTGGAAATGTGAATTCCATGATGGAAAAGAAGTCATGGTTGCACAACTTCATGGAATGGAAAAGAATGGAAGAGATGGAAAGAAAGATGGATGGAAATGGATGGAAACGGGTCTGCAACTCAGAGAATGAGTTATTTACCAGATGGAGTCGCCAGATGTGCTTTTGAATATGCCTCTAAAAGGCTGGATTTTGCCAAGTTACACACCAAACTTGACAATATTGAAAATATAATTAAAAATTTGAAGGACCCGAGAGGATGTAGTCTTCAATTCGGAACTCATGTCATGCTATGCAGCTGCGGATCCCCGAAAGGTATAGGCGGAACTCAGGTCATGCAATGCAACTCACAAAACCCGAATTGCCATGTGTCGGAACTTGGAACATGTCCGACATCCCTCAAAACCTGATTTTATTTGCTGTCGGGAATAGGACCATGCAATGCATCCCCCAAAACCCGAATTGCTGCTTTGATGTTCTCGGACCCGAAAACCCGAAATCACTAAAAACCCGAAATTTTGAAAATCAAAATATCAAAAAACTAAAGATACCCTTTTGAAGATTACCCTCAGATCTACCAACTGTTAAAATTTTGACTTGTTTTGAGCAAGATAAACCCTTGAAAAATGATTTCAGAGTTCAGGCTAAACGAAAAGCAAAATCAGAAATTTGTAAAAACTTGCAATTTTTAGTGCAAATTTCATGAAAACTCCTTCAAATTTTTATGGAATGACCTCTTGGTCCCACCGGGCGTGCCAAAACTGTTGGTGTCGAATCGCAGCACCCTTGGACGCTGATCAGACTTCTAATTTGATCGCTTGAAGCATCCAGTGTGATTGCACAACATGGAGCTTTTCCCAAGTGTGGGACCTCGCGAAATCGGAAAAGCTCTCCGGATGAAGGCCGACTCCTATTCCTCTGTTCAGATGCACCAATAAAACGTAGAGGTTTACCCAAAAACTTAATCTAACTACCAAGGAGACAGGGAGAGAGAAATACATAAAAATAAACCTAAGCTAAGGAGGTGATGCACCGGGAATGTTGGTCACCCGTTTTGTAAGATTAAACACGAGACCACATAGATGTAATACCACACCATGCACAGAAACCAAAATGCAATGAGAGATCAAAATAACAACAATGAATATATGAGAGGGTTTAAAATCAATCACAGACATACATATATTGCTCAAGGATCGATTCAATACATTGCAATGGCCAAGAGGCAAAAACAACATTACAATCCATATGGGAGGCTTGAAAACTCCACAAATTCTCTTGCAAGCAAGAGAGGAGGGAGGGTGTAAAGTAGAAAATGCCCCAACATTTGAAAAACAGCCCCTCACATTTTATACGAGGAAAAGAGAAGGAGAAGTGAGAAAATCAAAATTTTCCCCAACCACCTCCACATCCGCACCTAACTCCTCCCATAATGGCGGTAGGTGGGATCCTCAACAACTCAAAACATGGCGGACTGTATTTTTGCATTTTAAGAACTTGTTCTCACCCAATTAAATATATCCAGTCGTAGTTGCGTAGAGGACGCCGAGAGCTTTCCGAAAAGTCCAACCTTGTGTGAATCCGAGCTCCCTGTGAAAAGTTATGGCGATCTGAATATTTCCCGCGTCAGGGTCTGTTTCCAGTCGGGTTCGGGTTTCTCCTTTGCATCTGCATCGGGTTTGGAGGATGCCTCGACATGTGTTTGATGCCTGCGTTTTCCCGAAACCCGCTTCCGCCGCTATTTCCAAGTTTTTCCTTTGTTTCGGGTTCGGAGATGTAACTTGCATATGCATCGGGTTTGGGAGGTGGCGCAACATGTTTTCGCCCCATGCTTTCCCGACGTGTTTTCCCGACTCCAAGACCTGATTTCCTTTGTTGTCGGGTTTGCGGAACCCTCGAGCATCGGGACATCCTTTGCGATCTACATGCTTCATGTTTCGTGTTTCCCGAAACCCGAAACCCGATTTTCCTTTGATGTCGGGTTTTCCACCCCTTGCGACATGTTCTGGCGCCATGCTTCTGCGCTGTGTTTCTCCACCTCCAAAACCCGCTTTCCCTTTGCGTCGGGTTTTCCAACCCTTGCGACATGTTCTTTGCTGTCGGGTTTATCCGCCTTGTTTCTCTGAAACCCGATTTGCTTGTGTTTATCTATATTTACCCGGGGGGGTAAATATATACAACAAGATATCTCGGTGAGCTACTCAACAAGCTAGCCAGATGGGAAAGGTATTAAGTTAAAATAGAACTTGGTTCAAGGAGTTTATTTCAAAATCAACCCATAACAATTAAATTATCGATGAAATATAGGCAAGTTTGAAGGGAGTTTCTTAGTTGATGTAACATTCCAATTCTAAGACTTAAGTAACAAGGGATTTTTATAAAAAATAATGTTCTCTATTCTAAATAATCCAAATTTATAACACACATTCCATGCCAATCAATGTCATAACAGATAACCATATACAGCTATAAATGACTTGGAGAACTACCGATCTCTCATTTCATGACTTAGTTTCTAACCGATCTCTCATGTTAACTTAAAGTATTGAATACTACGTGTATACTAAGTATACTTGGTTCTCTTACCCTGTTTTGGGTATTGAGTGTTCTGTTTAAGAAACCTATCTTGAATATTTGTTACCAATATTCATCTGAAATCCCATTTCTTAAACTAGGTGACATAGGACAATGCAACCAGTAGCTTGCGATACTTTGGCCAAATATTTCCAACATACTATACATGTTACTATTCTTAGATGACATACTCGTCTAACAAAATATGTCCTTCACCCCACTCATCTATCATCTAGAATGGTCTTCATGACTTTTGTCAGTTCACTTGCTCAAGGTTTGACCCTAAACCTGGTTAACATCATGATTTAGAATAGGAACCCATTCGTGACGACTAAGGGTATATAGACATACTCAATCGACCTAAGTCAATTGAGTGTGTCTAGTTATCCTAATTCATCATGAATCACATTTTATTTTAAATCATATTCCTAATCTGACCTAGAGGGAAACTAAGATCAAGTCTAGGTTTATGTAGATCCGGATGAATCAATATGCGAGGGTGCTGCAACATGTCAACTACAAAATGCATCCTCGTGAAGACCCTAGTCTTTATGAAGGTATAGTTCTACAGTTGACATGTGCCAATATCTGATAGGACTACCCATCTTGATGTACACACCTCAAGGAGAGGTCATTAGTACTTAATTATTTCTGGATTAAGATTCAAATTACAACAACCCTATTGAATCCTACTTCCAACAACCCTTAAGTTTTTCATCCTCATTTGAGTTGTTAAGGTAATATGGAACTTCATAAACTTAGGATTAATTTTATGTTCATTAACTTTTGCTTAATGTTTAGTTGATTGAAAACACAAAACCCATCCATCATAAGGTTTACTTAGTACAACTCAACCATTCAAAGTGTGTTTAAGACCCAAAACAGATTTCATTATAGTAGAATTCATAGAGATGAAGTCATATTGATTAATGATCTTATGTACCATATATGTTTGTTTAAAACCTATGGGGTATTTTTATAGAGGTGATGAATCTTCCTCTTTCTTGTTCAAGTGTTGGGGTTTATTATACCGTTTTTCATTTCACAATTCAAGATACTTAAGTTATAGTTTCATTAACATAATTTAGTGAACCATACAGATTAGATAAAATAACATCCATGCATGCCAACTTAACAAGTTTCTTTCAATTTAAGGGATATTGTAAATAAATCCCATCCCTCTAACTCATTTAATGACAACCAGAAATTAGGATCCAATCGGGTAAGAATGGAAACAACAAAGATAATATTATGAATTTCCTTCATATAATGCACAAGAGAAATGACATAACAAGTTTAAGTAACTCCAAATATTTTTCAATTCATCATGGTTAAATACATATTTTACAAGACTATGAATTTCAAACATATTCCATGTCAACTAGCATCAAGATCATTAAAGAATACAACTTTTCTTCTTTAAATACATTTCAATAATTAATCATATTTCTTTATTAAGTATCCATACTTTAAGCAACCAATACATCATATAATTTATTTCCTTCCTTTATCACTTAGGAAGTCCATCTGTAAAAATTGCTAGCACAGGTTTGTTCATTGAATCGAGCATGATAAGTACTAAACATTTAAACGATGTGCCTTGAACTAATTGTTTCATAAAACCAACTCGCATTTATGAAACAAGAAAGCCAAGAAAACAAATAAATCATAAGTAATAACAACCATAAACTAATAATAGTTGAATAACCTAAATAACATTAAGAAAAAAACATGATACAATTATCACTTTACAACATTATATTAGATAAGTAATATTTCAACCAAATTACTTATCTACATCAAATAAAAGAACCTACTACTTATTTCTTACATAATTCAATATGAATTAGTAATACGAAACTAACTCCACTATTTTCCAAACATATATTTACTTTAAGAAGCATGAACAAACAATCTCAACATTACAAAATTCCATAAAAATAAATCTCCACCAAGCAATTTCTAGATTCTTTGAAGGTTTTAAGATGAATCATCTACAACATAAAAATAAGAGATTCACATTTCAGATGCTATACCCAAATTCATAGTCCATGATAGAACCTAAGCTCACAAGTTAGGCCACACATTAGAATTAGGAAATTATTCCCTCAATAGAAGGCATATAACATTAATGATCCAAAAGAGCATTAATTCCTTCAATAGTAATAAAGTGAATAAGAGAGAAGTATCGATAACTACTCGAGGCATTCAAGAGATTCATGCAACTGACTGATTCAATCTATATACAAGTTACATAAAAGAGGAAAGGTTGAAATGAAGTAAAATTTATTAGAGATTCCATTATAATTTGGTTAAACTCAATATCCTTCACAACACGAAAAGAGAATACAACACATAATCCCTTACAGGTTTCCAAAGGAGGTAGTGATAAAACTTTACCTCAGAGAATAAAAGAGAAAGGAGTCAACCAATAATATTTAAAATAGGATTTCAACATTCCTTCCTAAGTAAAGAAGGTCGTAAAAGGACTGGTACAAACCCATTCCCAACATCCTTAAACTCTTTTAAACATAGAAAACATGCACTAAAAGATGTTAAACCGAATCATACGAATAAATTAATCAAGTTGGATTCCAAAATAAGATTCCCCCATCATGATGTAAAACATTAATAGCAGTATGTTATCCATATCAAGAAGTAGGTGCAATAACAAGAATTGCTAAACAACCTACAGGAAAATAACAACCTTCAACAGTCCTTCTAAATCATCAAAGTTTCATTCAGAGGAACCATAGTCTATTCATTCCTTCAAGAGAAAGTGGAACAATCGGTAAGATAGACTCACAATCGCAACCTCACGGAAGTGAGATAAAACATCCTTTGGATGGATAGAGAAGATCCATCTGTACTCAACTTCAAATAAGGTGAAAAACAAGGAAAGATATGACTTACCTACAGTGCAAAAAGACATCTACAGAGATTAAAAAAATTCTTTTATTGAATTTTAATGGATAGGTTTAACTACACACATCTACTAAGTCAACATGAATTTCTATTCCTTCCATCTTACTCAGAGATCAAAGAAGCTGAAGGGTCTAGAAAATCCTTTATTCTGAACTGATTTGGTTAGTTCAAGATCACGAAACGTCAACCAATAATCTGAAAATAAATTTAACAAATCTTCATGAAGTTACAACAGTAAGATTCTAACAATTTACTTAATGGTTTACCCATCAAGAACAAGTAAGTTTAATCAATCAACATCGACTCAAAATTGCAGTAGATACCAAGATTGACCTCAAGCACTCTCAAATAGAGCTTATTTGAATAACCCAAATATTGACTCAGACAAAGCCAACTCTCAAAATATCCTAAACCAAACAGGACTTCATCTATCAACCTTTAGTTCAGTCTTCCAAAGACTTAAAGAAAGACCCAATACATATAAGTTTAGAAAGAGAAGACTTCACACACTGTTATACTCAACAAATAATTCCAAAATCCAAGTATCCCAAAAACCATTTCCACGTAGTTTCCATAAAAGAACTAGATCTGAACAACCCAGTTTTAACTAAAAAGGATAAGAGGATTAATAAAACATTAATTCTTGTTTCCATACAAGTTGAATCCACAAAATAGAAAATCTAATCACCCATTATCAACTTAGCTCTCATCTAATGCAAGGTTCGAAGCAGTGAAATTTTCTACAACAAATTTCAAAGATAAGTGGTTCATTATTTAATATTCCCATACAAATTTGAGTTTACACAACAACTTTGAATTTTTCCATTTAAATATAGTTCTAATAGAAGCAACAATACTTCAACAAATCAAAGATGTGATGGAGAAGGATATTCTTTTACCTTCTAACAACCATAACAAACAAACCCAGATCGAAAATTAAAGCAAAATTATCTTTCCATAAACCCCCTTTCGAGAAGACAAGAAGGGTTCACACATGTTCAAAATTACTCAAGTCACAACTAGATTTAAGGTGTGTTTCACCATTAAATAAAAAGGAAAACAACCCACTTCCTACATTATCAAGAAAAGAATATTCAACGAAATATAGAGAATTTTAAAGCAAGATTGCATGGTAACCATAAATAAATAAAAACTCATTTATTTCATGAGAGTAGATTTGTTTTAATGAAGACGTTTAAAGAAAAGTATAACAACTTAATGGAAATATCCTATCATGCACGATATTATTTTTTTCTATTCGAAGAAGATTTCTAGCCGAGCCTCCATAATTTCTTCTTCTCCAAAAAAATTCAACAACTGAAAAATTCTTTCTCATGTGCCTCTTATACCTCTATAGGATCGAAAATAGTCTAAAGGAGCTAAAAATAGAAACAGATTGGAAACAAAACTACTTTGGTTCGAAGAACCAAATATCTCCATGTAGAGTAAAAATTGAAATGCATGAAAGACCAAAAACCTCCCAAAAATCCATTGGCATGGTTTTTATGGCGGTTTTCTCACCAAAACCGATGATCATTAATGTCATTTAATTTCACTTTACCACCTATATCTCCACGTCATTGCCATCTAAAGTTAGCGAGTCTGATTTCAATGATAGCATGCATCACTTATCTCTAGTGATGATGCCAACTAATATTCCCTCTAATATCCATGCCTCTGCCAAAACTGGCAGTACCATCCCATAAATTTAAAAATCAAATCACATAAATGACTTAGAAACCATCGACACTTTGTCTTCCACTAGCCATGTGACCCCTTAGGTCCCCTTACATCCTTACATTAGTTTAGGTTAGATAAACATTAGTTTAGGATCCAACCTTAGGTTAGATAGAAGTATTTACTTTAGGTCATTTTAATATTGTCATAGGTAACAAGCCATCATAGATTAAGTCATACCACATAGTAATTTAGTATTAGGTAATAGGTTAGAGATAAACCTATCATTATCTTAGGTTATTTCCAAATCCCACACTTATATAACATACAACTTAGATTAGGATGCAACAGGATTAGTGTAGACATAGATCTAAGGTAGGTCCAGTTTACCTTAGGTTAGAATCTAGTTAGGATAGATCTTAAAGATCTAGGACTTAGGTTTACCTTTAATAGTATTAAATTAGTCCTCTATCATTCTTATGCCATTTAGTGTCCTTAAGAAATTAGAATATCTGACCACATTATTTATAGAAAAATGCCGAGAAAGGACTTCCAAGAAAGATCAATAAAATTGTGTACCTTTAAGGACTCAGTCCCTTATTTCCTTCAATTTTGAAATGTCAGTTTATCATACATATCAAATAATAAGAATTAAATCATACCCAGGATCAATGGAATTGATCAAGGGTTTTTTATCTTATATAGAGATAAATTTGCAAACAACATTACCAGTTTATAACCTTACCTATATCAAGCAGAATGGATTCCTTGCAAACAAAAATATTTCAACAAAATGAATCCAAGAACAGAGTAATTCATCCATTGTAAGCATGATTTCCAATAGTCCAAATAATACACCTTCTTAGGATAAATCACATGTCAATGTTTGCAATGACAAGAGGAAAAGTTAACAGTTTGTCAAAGATGATACATAATTCCCTTCTAAAAGAATCATCGTCCCGATGATTTAATTAGTTACACAATTTACATCAAGGAAAAATCAAATTATTATATTACCTTTCATATGTTCCAAACAAAACTAGATTTTAAAATGCCAAATTAAGCATTTACATAAATATTTATTTTAAATATGAAATGTCTACCCAAAACTACCGATTTATTGATATAAAAAGAATAAAAACTTAAACTTATCAGTGAAGAGAATAGAGTCTGTTAAAATGAATATGGAAAATTAGTTTTCATATCTTCCAAATTTTCCCAGGTTGCATTATCTTCATTAAATTGATTCCACTTGACCTTACATTGTCTTACTTCATGATTCCTTAAGTGCAACTAACGAGTTTCTAGCAGTCGTATAGATTTAACCACAATTATTTCGGGGTCTTGGACCTATAAGAAATTCTAATTTAACACATGTGATAAATCTAAAACGTATTTCTTAAGTAAAGAAATATGGAAAACATCATGCATTCATGATAAATTAGGAGGTAGTGCTAAATGATAAGCTACAGGGTTGATTACTTCAACAATTTCAAAGGGTCCCACACAATGAGGTGATAACTTGGCAACCTTGCCAAAATTTATAGAACTCTTTTTTAGTTTAACCCAAAGACAAACCTTCTCACCAAGTTCAAATTTTCTATCAACCCACTTCAAGTAAGCATAACCCTTCTGCCTATCTACTACTTCCTTCAAGCATTCACGAAACATTTTAACTTGTTTTGTTTTTCCGTAAGGATTTCAGGTCCAACCACCTCTCTATCCTCAATGTTATCCCAACTAATAGGGTTTCTTCATTTCCTTCCATATATTGCTTTGAAAGGTGCCATCTTCAAAGAGTTTTTATATGTGTTATTGTATGTAAACTCAACTAATGGAAGGTACTCTTCCCATTTATACTGTTTATCCATGTAATACATTCGTAACATATTCTATGAAACTTGACTAACTCTTTCAGTATGTCCATCCGTTTCCTGGATGATATATAGAACTGAAATTTAGATTAGTTTCTAGAGCTGCATTAATCAAGCTTCCAAAATCTTGAAGTCATTCTTTGATCTCTATCAAATATGATTAATTCGGAGTACCCCATGTAATTTGAAAATCCTATGTACAAATCTTTTCGCTAAAAGAGGTGAATCATCCTTAATATTACCAACAATAAAATGTGCTAACTTTGTTAGTTTATCAACAACAACTAAAATAAAATCATGTTTATTTCTTGACATAGGTAACCTTTGTACAAAATCCATGATTATCACTTTCTATTTGTACTACAATATGTTGCGAGGATACAATAAATCAGCTAATGCATATGCTCAACTTTAACTAGTTGACATTCTAAGCAGTGTGTCACAAACTCAAGCATGTCCTTTTTCATCCCTTTCCGAGATATTGTTGTTTTATATTAGCAAACATCTTTGTAATACCAGGGTGTCCAGAAAAAGGTGAATTATGAAATTCAACTAATAATTTCTTTCTTAAATTACTTAGCAAAGGTATGTATACCTTGTTTTCAAACCACAAGATTCCTTCATTATCAAAGTGAAAACCCTTATATCTCACATCATTTGGATCTGCAAAAGTGCTATTTTTACTTGCTGAAAAATAAGAATCTAATTCCATAACACTTTTTACCTCATCCTTAAACTAAGTTCTCAATGTTATAAGAGTAGAAATGTGCTTCATACGAATTAGGGCATTAGCTACCCTATTTTCCTTTCCTTTAATGTAACTTATGTAAAACTCATATTGAGATAAAAACTCTAACCATCTTCACTATCTTGCATTCATATTTGGCTAAGTAAAAATATAATTCAGTCTAAAATGATCGTTTTTAGTTCAAAAGATTTACCAAGCGAGATAGTGCCTCCAAAATTGAAGTGCATGAACAATGGCAACAAGCTCTAGATCATGTGGAGCATAATTCAGATCATGTAACTTGGTTTTTCTTCTTTTGTAAGCTATGACATGATCATTTTGTAAAAAAATACCTCCAAGACCTTCCCCGGATGCATCCATTACAATAAAAAAGTCTCCATTAGGTTCAAGTACAACCAAAATAGGTGCTGAAGTTAACTTATCCTTCAAAGTTTTAAATTGAGATTTGCATTTCTCATTCCACACAAATTTCTTATCCTTTTTCTATAATGAAGTTATTGGTGCAACAAATTTGGATAATTTTTTAACAAATTTCCTATAGTAACTAGCAAGACCCATGAAGGTTCTAACTTCATGTACATTCTTTGGTGCAGGACACTCAATTATAGCTACAATTTTAGAGGGATCTACAACTATTTCATCATTTCTTATAACATGACCCAAATAGTGCACTTCTGTGTCATACAAAGAACATTTAGATAACTTACCAAGTAATTGTCTCTTCCTTAATATTTCAAAAACTATCCTCAAATTCTCATGATGTTCTTCACTACTTTTAGATTATATGAGAATATCATCCAAGAATACAAGCATAAATTTGTCCAAGTATTCTTGAAAAATATTGTTCATTAAATTCATAAAATATTTGGGTGCATTTGTTAATCCAAAAGATATAACTAAGAATTCATAATGTCTATACCTCATTGTAAAAGTTATTTTATGAATGCCCTCATCCTTAATTCGTGCGATGATATCTAGATTGAAGATCTATCTTAGAATATAGCGATGTACCATGCATCTAATCAAATAGATCATCTATTGTGGGAAGTGGATATATGTTTTTAATCGTTGTCTTGTTTAACATTCTATAATCGACACACAATTTAAATGTTCCATCTTTCTTTTCACAAAATTATCAATGCTTCCCAAGGTGAGACACTTGGTATAGCCAAACCTTTTGAAAAAATTTCTTGTAACTATTCCTTAAGCTCTACTAATTCAATAGTATTCATCCTATAAGGTGCCTTAGAAATAGGCTCGGTTCTAGGTTTGATTTCATTTATGAAGTCAAATTACCATTTGGGTGGAAGACTGTAGTTCTTCCGAAAACACATCCACGAAGTTTCGTAACAACGAATAACGTTCCAAGAAATTAGTATTTTCTTTAGTATATTTAGAAATTTTTACTGCATATAAGATATAACCCTTATTTTTGGCCTTTTAAATTTGCGTAGCTAATAATTTCCTAACTAAATTTTCATGTTTTACACCGTAAATGTCTGTTATTTTCTATAGGTCATCTAAACAACTCGATATGTTTTTCAAAACAGATCAACTTTTGCTTTATGCTTAGCTAACTAATTAACACCTATGATTACATCATAAGACCCCAAAGGAGAAACATAAATATCAACTTCCATGGAAAAACTAGGTAAATCAAGGATTTGCCCCAAAAAGACACATACTAACTGTATGAAAAACATTATTTCCATCTTTATCTGTACCCCATGTTTTATCCATTTTTCTATCTTTTCTTTCTAATTTTGATGCTAAATTACTAGAAAAAAATATTCAGTAGCTCCAGTATCAAAAAGAATAGTTACAAGTATTCCAAATAAATTTCCTGGAACCTCTATGGGTGTGACTTGTTTTTTAGCCTATTTGTCACCATCGCAACATGTATCTTGTGCTGCTAATTACGGTCATCATTTTTCAAAGGACATTGATTTACGTAATGATCCTTGCCACAATTGTAACAACCTCCTACAGGTCCCTTTTTAGGCTCAAATTTATTTCTAGCCTTAAATTTATCATTCTGACCTCCATAGGACTTATGTTTGTTATTATTGTTCTTGACAAAGTTATTTCATACATTAGCAGTAGGCTTATTTATTGTTGTTTTCTTATTATTATCTGTTGAAAAATATTTTTCATACCAAACTTCTTCCATGGTCCTTTCTTAGGTGCAAGAGATGATGAAGAGGAGTTTGGAACTTTCTTTCTAAATTCCTCCTTATGAGAAGAAATTGCCTTTAATTTTTGTTCCTGCCTTATGGATTTTTCAACAACCCCTTCTATAGTGGTTGGGATGTGAACATCCACCTCTCCCCTATAATGGGATTCAATCCCATGATAAATTTCTATATCCTAAACTTCTCATCAGTTTGATACTGAGGTACATACTTAAGGAGTTTAGTAAACCACTCCTAGTACTCTGTTATAGTTAATTTTCCTTGGGATAAGTTCTAGAATTTAGTCATTTTCTGATCATAGTAAATTTGTGTCAAACATCATTTCCTAAAATAACTTTTTAATTGATACCTAGTAACATTCATTTCATCAATGTTCAACTCATCCTTACGACTTTCCCATCATGAAGATGCTTCATGGGATAGCTGATATGCTCCCCATATTGATTTTGTTTCCTCTGAGAAGTTCCTTATTGCAAATAACTTCTCCATTTCACTAAGCCAATTCTCGAGATCCATCCCCAATGTGGTGCCATCAAACTTAGAAGGACTTATCCTTTTTATATCATTAGTAAGTTCAAATTTACCAAGATTTCCTTTTTATTTTCAAGTTTATTAGGTATGTTTCCATTATTGTTATCAACACCTAAATTTCTCATATTCGCATTGTCTACAGGAGGTGGTTGATTGTTATTACCAACATCCTCTTCCTCCTCATTTAGCATTACTTTTTGTTTAAGTACAAACAAATGATATCTTGTGTCCAATAGGTTAGTAAGGATCTCATCAATTTTTTGGGTAGTTGTTGCTTCTACACCAGGTGGTGGGTTGTTTGCAACATTTCCTCTTGTTCTAACAATTTTTTGTTAACAAGAAAATTTAATTTTTATCAGATTATGGGAAAAATAGGTCCAAGAGCTGAAACCTTCAACTCTGATACCAAGTAGTAACATTCCCATTTTAAGACTTTAGTAACAAGGGATTTTTTTATAAATAATGTTCTCTATTGTAAATAAGCATACTTTAGAACACACATTCCATGTCATTAAATCTCATAACAGATAACCATATGTAGTTTGTAAATGACACGGATAAATACCAATCTCTCATTTCATGACTTGGTTTCTAACCGATCTCTCATGTTAACTTAAAGTATTGAATAACATGTGTATACTAAGTATACCTAGTTCTCTTACCATTTTCAGGTAGTCTTGAGTGTTCTATTTAAGAAACCTATCTCGAATGTTTGTTACCAATATTCATCTGAAATCCCATTTCTTATACTAGGTGACATAGGACAATGCAACCAACATGTGGCTTGCGATACTTTGGCCAAATATTTCCAATATACTATACATATTACTATTCCTAGACGACATACTCATTTAAAGGAATATGCCCTTCACCCCACTCATCTCTCATCTAGAATGGTCTTCATTGATTTCTCAATTCACTTGTTCAAGGTTTAACCTAAACCTAGTTAGCATCATGATTTATAATAGGAACCCATTCATGATGACTAAGGGTATATAGACATACTCAATCGACCTAAGTCTATTGGGTGTGTCTAGTTATCCTAAGTCATCATGAATCACATTTTTTCTAAATCATATTCTTAATCGACATAGGAGGAAACTAAGATCAAGTCCACGTTTATGTAGATCTAGATGAACCAATACTAAGGGTTGTTACTGACATGTCAACTACGCAACACTGCATCCTCGTGAAGACCCTAATTTCATGAAGGTACGGTTCTACGGTTGGCGTGTGCCAATATCCGATAGGACTAACCATCTTGATGTACACACCTCAAGGAGAGGTCATTAGTACTTAGATATTTCTAGATTAAAATTCAAATTACATCAACCTTGTTGAATCCTACTTCCAACAACCCTTAAGTTTGTCATCCTCATTTGAGTTTTTAAGGTAATACATAACTTCATAAAATTAGGATTACATTTATGTTCATTAAATTTTGTTTAATGTTTAGTTAATCAAAAATAGAAAACACATCCATCATAAGGTTTACTTAGTAAATATCAACCTTTCAATGTGTGTTTGAGACCCAAAACAAGTTCCATTATAGTAGACTTCATAGAGATGAAGTCGATTGATTACTTGATCTTATGTACCATATGTTTGTTTAAAACCTTTGGGGTATTTCTCAAGAGGTGATGAACCTTCCTCTTTCTTGTTCAAGTGTTGGAGTTTATTATACCCTTTTTCATTTCACACTTCAAGATAATTAAGTTATACTTTCATTAACATCATTTAGTGAACCATACAGATTAGATAAAATAACATACATGCATGTCAACTTAACAATTTGCATTCAATTTAATGGATATTTTAATTAAATCCAATCCCTTAAACTCATTTAATGACAATCTGAAATTAGGATCCAATCGGGTAATAATGGAAACAACGAAGAAAATATTATAAATTTCCTTCATATAATGTACAAGAGAAATGTCATGACAATTTTAAGTAACTCCAAATCTTTTTATCATGGTTAAATACATATTTTACAATTCTATGAATTTAAGACATTCCATGTTAATCATCATCAAGATCATTAAAGAATACTACTTGTCTTCTTTCAATACATTTCAATAACGATTCATATTTCTCTATTAAGGATCTAGAATTGAAGCAATGAATACATCGTATAATTTATTTCCTTCCTTTATCACTTAGGAAGTTGATCTACAAAAATTGCTATCACAAGTTTTTTCATTGGTGATCATGATAAGCACTAGACATTAAAACAATGTGCCTTCAACTAATCTGTTTCATAAAACCAACTCTAATTTTATGAGACAATAAAGCCGAGAAAACAAATAAATCATAAGTCATAATAACCATAAAATAAGAAGAGTTTGAACAACCTAAAATAACATTAAGAAAAGATCATGATACAATTAGCACTTTACATCATTATATTAGATAAGTAAAATGTCAACTAAATTACTTATCTACATCAAATAAAAGTACCTACTACTTATTTCTTACATAATTCAATATCAATTAGTAATATAAAAACTAACTCCACTATTTTCCAAACACATATCTACTTTAAGAAGAAGGAACCAAAAATCTCAACATTACAAAATTTCATAAAAAGACATCTACATCCGAGCAATTTCCATCTTCTTGAAAGGTTTTAAGATGAATCATCTATAACATAAAAATAATAGATTCCCATTTCAGATGTTATAACCTAATTCATAGTTCACAATATAACTTAAGATCAGAAGTTAGGACACACATTAGAATTAGGAAAGTATTCCCTCAATAAAAGGCTTATAACATAATGATCCAAAACAACGTTAATTCCTTCAATACTAATAAAGTGAATAAGAGAGAAGTATCAATAACTACTCGAGGCATTCAAGAGAGTAATGTAGCTGACCGATGCAATGTATATACAAGTTATACAAAAAGGAAAGGTCAAATGGAAGTAAAATCATTAGAGCTTCCCTTCCAATTTGGTTAAACCAAATATCATTCACAACACAGAAAAGAGAATACAACACATAATCCCTTACAGTTTCCAAAGGAGGCAGCGATGAAACTTTACCTCAAAGAATAAAAGAGAAAGGAGTCAACCAATCATGTTTAAAAGAGGATTCCAACATTCCTTCCTAAGTAAAGAAGGTCATAAAAGGACTGGTACAGACCCATTCCCAAGATCCTTAAACTCTTTTAAACATAGAAAACATGCACTAACAGTTGTTAAACCAAATCATGTGACTACATTATTCAAGTCAGGTTCCAAAATAAGATTCCCCAACATGATGAAAAACATTAATAACAGTACATTATCCATATCAAGAAGTATGTGCAATAACAAGAATTGCTAAACAACCTACGAAATTAACAAATTTTCTTCAGATTCGTTCTAAATCATCAAAGTTTCATTCAGAGGAACCATAGTCTATTCATTCCTTCAAGAGAAAGTGGAACAATTGGTAAGATAGACTCACAATCGCAACCTCACGGAAGTGAGAGAAAACATCCTTTGGATGGACAGAGAAGATCCATCTGTATTCGATTTCAAAGAAGGTGCAAAACAAGGAACGACATGACTTAGCTATAGGTGCACAAGCCATCTACAGAGATGATTAAAATTATTTTATTAAATTTCAATGGACAGGTTCAACTGCACACATCTACTAAGTTAACAAGACATTCTAATCCTTCCAACTTACTCAGAGATCAAAGAAGCTAAAGGGTCTAGAAAATCCTTAATTATGAACCAAGTTGTCTAATTACGAGATCATGAAACATCAACCAATAATACGAAAATGTATTCAACAAATCTTCATGAAGTTACAACATTAATATTATGATAAGTTACTTATCAGGTTTACCTAGATCAAGTATGGGTGAGATAATAAATCAGCATCTAATCAAAAGTGAAGTAGACAGCAAGATTGACCTCAAGCAAGCTCAAATAGAGCTATTTGAATAACCCAAAAATTGACTCAGACAAATCCAACTCTCAAAATATCCTAAACCAAATAGGACTTCATCTATCAACCTTTAGTTCAGTCTTCCAAAGACTTAAAGAAATACCCAATACATATAAGTTCAGAAAGAGAAAACTTCACACACTGTTATATTCAAAAAATAATTCCAAAATCCAAGTATCCCAGAAACCATTTCCAAGTAGTTTCCATAAAAGAACTAGATCCAAACAACCCAGTTTTAACTAAAAAGGATAAGAGGATTAATAGAACATTCATTATTGTTTCCATACAGGTTTAATCTACAAAACATAAAATCCAATCACCCATTATCAACTTATCTCTCATCTAATGCAAGGTTCGAAGCAGTGAAATTTTCTACAAAAAATTTCAAAGTTAAGTGTTTCATTGCTTAATGTTCCCATACGAGTTCAAGTTTACGAACATTTAACCAATGCTTCCATTTAAATGTAGTTCTAACGAAGAAACAATACTTCAACAAATCAAAGATGCAATGGAGAAGGATATTCTTTTACCTTCTAACAACCATAACAAACAAACACAATTCAAAAATTTAAGCAATATTATATTTCCATAAACCCCTTTTCAAGAAAACAAGAAGGGTTCACACATGTTCAACATTACTCAAGTAATAACAAAATTTAAGGTGTGTTTCACCATTAAATAAAAAGGAAAACAACCAACTTCCTACATTATCAAGGAAAGATTCTTCAACAGAAATACAAAAAATTTTCAAGAAAGATTACATGGTAACCATAAAAAAATAAAAACCCATTTATTTCATGAGAGCATAGTTGTTTTAATGAAGACATTTAGAGAAAAGTAGAATAGCTTAATGGATAGAGCCTATCATGCTTGATAGTGCTTCTGTCAATTCGAAGAATATTTCCAACCGAGCCTCCACAATTCCTTCTTCTCCAAACAAATTCAACAACCGAAAACTTCTTTCTCATGTGCCTCTTATACCTCCATTGGATCAAAAATAGTCCAAAGGAGCTAAAAATAGAAATAGATTGCAAACAGAACTACTGGTTCAAAGAACCAGATATCTCCATGTAGAGAAAAAATTGAAATGCATGAAATACCAAACGACCTCCCAAAAATCCACTCGCATGGTTTCCAAGGCTTTTTTTTCACCAAAACTGATGATCATTAATTCCATTCAATTTCACTTTCCCATCTAAATCTCCATGCCACTTCCATCTAAATTTTTTGATTCCGACTTTAATGATAGCATGCATCACTTAACTCTAGTGATGATGCCAACTAGGATTCCCTCTAATCACCATGCCTCTACCAAAACGGCGGTGCTATCCTATAAATTCAAAAATTAAATGACATAAATGACTTAGAAATCATTGCCACCTCCTTCCACTTTCCTTGAGATCCCTTAGGTCCCCTTCCATCCTTACATTAGTTTAGGTTAGATAAACATTAGTTTAGGATCCAACCTTAGGTTAGATAGAAGTATTTACCTTAGGTCATTTTAATATTTCCATAGGTAACTATCCATCATAGATTGAGCCATACCACATAGTTATTTATTTTATTAGTAATAGGTTAGTGATAAAACTATCATTATCTTAGGTTATTTCCAAATCCCACACTTATATAACATACATCTTAGGTTATGATGCAACAAGATTAGTGTAGTCATAGATCTAAGGTAGGTCCAGTTTACCTTAGGTTAGAATCTCGTTAGGATAGATCTTAAAGATATAGGACTTAGGGTTTACCTTTAATAGTCCTAAATTAGTCCTCTATCCTTCTTATGCTATTTAACATCCTCAATAAAGAACAATAAGATCCGAGCACACTATTTATAAAAAAATTCCAAGAAAGGACTTCCAAGAAAGATCAATAAAATTGTGTACCTTTAAGGACTCGGTCCCTTATTTCCTTCAATTTTGAAATGTCATTTTATCATACGAGATCGATAAGAAGAATTAAAGCAAACCCTAGATCAATGGAATTGATCCAGGGGTTTTACTATCATATAGAGATAAATTTGAAAACAACATTACCAATTTACAAGCTTACCTATCTCAAGAAGAATGGATTCCTTGCAAGCAAAAAAATTCAGCAAAATGAATCCGAGAACATAATAATTTATCCATTGTAAGCATGATTTTCAATAGTCTAAAGAATACACCTTATCAAGACAAATCACATGTCAACATTTTCAATGCTAAGAGGAAAAGTTAACAGTTTGGGAAAGATGTTACAGTTGATAGCTTGTTAAGAGCTTAGTCATAAAATTGGTAGCCAACTTAGAAATCATCTTGATGCATAGCTCAATGCCAACTCAGGTGTAGAGGTCAATGAGGAGCTTAGTCTATGGAAATATTAGAACATAGCTCATGGAGGTTGAACTCGGCAGTAGTTGGCTCGCTTGGTTGAGCTGAACAAAATAAAGGAAATTGGGGTAGCTCGTATATGGAGGAAGAGTTCATGCCCAAAGAAGTGCCAAATAGAGCTTGATGTGTCACATGAAAAGTGTAATGTGTTGAAGCCACGAGTAAGGCCAAGATAATTTGACACGGGGGTGCACAGATTGGGAAATGAAAAGGGATCATTGGAAGCAAGTTTCTCAATGCATGGAGCTTGATACATGAAAATACACTCGAGAATTCATTGTGGTAGTATCTTAGAGAAGCCCTTGAAGGATTTTAATCATTCGAGATGTGGTGCTTAGAAAGAAAGTTTGGGAGGTAGTGTGATCGGGTAATTGTTACAAGTGAGAGTGAGCTCAATCATTCGATCCATTTGAAAAATAAAGGCAACAATACTTTGAAGTGGTGATGTAGAAAATTTGGATTAGATCTCATCTCACGGGAGAACATGATAGGTGATGAAGAATCCTAATGTGTGCTAGCTCGGGCGGTATGGAAAGATATTAACTCAATCGACCAAGCTATGGTTTACTCAATCTTTGGCTAGAAGGAAATATAGGGAGTTGTCCAATTTGGGGAACTAATCAGAGATGGCATTAAAGCTTGATGCAATGAGTCGGATGAAGATAGGGATAGCTCGAGCATCAAATTAGCTTTGGGATCAGATCCAAAGTTTCACGCATTGAATAAAATATTAGGTGAGTTGAACTATTAAACTCGAATCTCAAGAAACTGATTTAATTTTGAGCTCATGTGGATTGAATTCAAGCTAAGGTGAATCATGTGATAATAATATCAATTACAACTTGTAAATAGGCTCGTCAAATAATGCATTGGGGGAATCGAATCAAGTTACACCGAGTTGACCGGTTGTGGAGTATACGTCTCAAACAGAGATAATGTCATGATGGACTGAATTGGGTCTCAAGAAGAATAAGCTAAGGTTTGGGGAGTTTCATACCTTTATAGCCATGGTGGAGATAACTCATGGGCAAGACAAGCTAATTATTTCTCATGGGAAAAGTTCATGATGATTTCATAGTGGGTTTTTGTTAATGGCAAGCCAAAGCACGAATTCCATGCATGGAATTGGGAGATATCCAAACCCAAATCAACATCTCAAGGTTGGAAAAATGGCAGCCAGGTTCCAAAGTCTGAATAGACAAGGAAGAGTTGGTGTCAATTTAAGGAGGGAAAAATTATAAAATAAGTCGAAGTTGAGTTATCGTTTGAAATCCGGGAGAGCTTGACCAGATGAGATTCCAACGATGGCAGACCAAGGTACATTCCCCTCACACTATTTCACACAAAATTTTGTTCCAAGATAGAGTTATTTCTATCTTTTCATTCTCTTGAGAAACAAATAAGGGTTAGGGCTAGGAGGAATACCTGTTGAGTGTTGGGAAGGTGTGTGTGTACCGTAGAGAGATCAAACTGATTGTGAAGAGCTCCTTTTTTTCTGGGAAGGACTACCTGTAAATAAGAATGCAAGACCACCAGATTTTTGTTAAACAATAAGTGAGGGAACTGCCTTGGGCCTAGGAAATATTAGACTTCCTTTCGAAGGTGGTCAGTTCCCTTTTAATACAAATTAATGCAAATGATAATAAAGAAGCTATTGCGAAATCATGATTTAGGTACCTCGTTACTAAAAGCAATAGAGACTAAACTACCAATAATAAAATGTCATGTTGTTTGTTTGGTCACTGGTTATTGATACGTTCAGATCAAGTTACAGGGGTAGACAAGGCTGGATATGGGATTGTTTGGAGGTAAATAGGTGAAAGGTTGGTTTTGGTATAAGTCACAGTGACCGATGCCGGTCACTGGATAACCAATCGTGGTTATAAACCGGTACCGGTAGGGGATAACCGATATCGGTAGGGGAAGTGGTTTAGGGTTTTTTAAATGGAGGTTGGTTGTAAGGTGGTTATGGGGTTCAGAAGGTTGGTAGATGGTTGAGGGGAGTAGTAGGGTGATAGAGAAGACTCAGAGAGTGAGAAATCTATCTTTGGGGCAATATAGAGATGGATGAATGAAGGTTAGGTGTAGGGTGCTACTAGGTTGTAGATCCGTGGAGTGAGCTTATAATCACTATGAATCAAAAGTTGACAAAGTAGTGTCTAGAAGCATACAAGGTAATAAAAGAAACTACTTACTAGTTTCGATGCGAATGAAAGTAAAAGGAATGCAAAGTGGCGAAGGCAAGGATCGGTTGGGGTTATCCAACAATTGAAAGTGAGCTAATAAAGCTATCCTCTAACTCTCCCAATGTTTGGATGAGTGTGATAGTGATCTAGTTGCTCGATTACTGATCTTGCACTCAATACTCCTCCCCGCAACCTCTTCTCTCTCTCACTTGTCTCTCTCTTACAAATGAATTCAGATCCTTTTGCTTTTAGCTAGGGAGGTCATTTACAGGGGAATTGATGGTGGTTACCTAATAGATGCTGGTCGAGTAGGGACCGATGTCGGTTAGGTCAAAGTTGGCTATTTTTAGTAAAATAGCCAGCTTTCCTCCTTTTCTCCCAAGGGGTCGGTTGTGGGCTTGGTCAAGTCATTATTAGGTTCATTTTGGTGCGGGTGAGGGGTGATGAGTCATGGGTGTGGGTCTAGACCAAGTCATAGGTCTTAATTAGGTTAGTTTAGGGTTAGGGCTAGGTCATGGTGAGGTGGCGAGGTGAGGTGGTAGGGTTGGAGATGTGGATTTATTAATTATAAGGTAATTAATAAATAATAAAGTGTGTAAGGTTTAGGTGGTGAGGTAGGGTTAGGTTGCGAGATGAGATGCGAGGCACAGGGTGTCATAAGACCCAAATTTTGTGTCTACATTTGCCCCTTGTTGTCATGTAGCTTGTTTTGTAAAGCTGCGATAACAATAATATAAGTGGTTGCCCTAGTTAAGGGTATAGGTAATCCCCCTCAAATCTATCACAGATTGAGCTGACGTGAAATCAGGGATAGGGTTGATAAAGGGTGAATTATGATGAGATGATGGTAAGATGGTGGGTTAATTTCAAGGAATCAGATGCACATTGAAATGCAGTAGTGCGACTAGGGTACACGATTTGAAGAGAAAACAAGCAATTCATAGGCAAAGGTCGATAGTTTATCCAAACAAGGTTGATATAATCCTGGTATCCAAGGCATAGGAAGTAGCTCCAGGGGATATAACGGGTAAGGTACCGGAACATTTAGGCATGTTCGGCAGTACCAAATGGTTGGTTTGGTTGAGATAAAAATCACGGTCTCGAGTCTAGGAAAAGCTAGTCGGTTGATCAATTCAAGTATCCTAGTCATGCTAAAACATGAACAGGTGAGTCCGATTGAACAAACAACTACATGATGGGTGGATAGAATCATAATTTGTGGGCCTCGATCGAGGTAATTAATTGTTGTAGCCTTGGGTCGGGCCGATTGGTTGGTTGCGGCCATGGGTCGGGCCGATTGGTTGGTTACGGCCTTGGGTTGGGCCGATTGGTGGGTTGCGGCCTTGGGTCGGGCTGATTGAGTGCTTGCGACCTTGGTCGGCCGATTGAGTGGTTGCGACCTTAGGTTTGGCCGGTTGGTTGGTTATGGCCTTGGGTCGGGTCGATTGGTGGGTTGCGGCCTTGGGTTAGGAGGATTTATTGGTTACGACCTTGGGTCGGGCCAGGTTGGTTAGTTACGGCCTTGGGTCGGGTCGATTGAGTGGTTGCGGCCTTGGGTCGGGCTGATTGAGTGGTTACGGCCTTATCCAAATAGATTATGTTGGGCAACAAAGTCAGCATGAGGTACACACGAGAGGGCCGATCATCCCGCATAGTTGTGATTACGGTAGAGAGACTTCTGCAGGATTTAGTTCACTAGCTGCAAACACGGGTGAATGAGACCACGGGATTGTTAGAGACTTCACGGTCACAAGTGGAGAGACTAGAGGCAAGACTCCTCCACACGAGAGGGCATATGTGTATGTTACAGGAGAGATTGGTGGATTAGTGGGAGGAACCAATAGCAGTGGTACCTTTGAGGATGGAGAGGCTAGGTGAGTGGCGTCGACGATCACCATTACTACCTGGTTCGGGATGAGGTGCGGGGGCCTAAGTGAGTTTCATACATAGGGGTAGAAGAATAAATAAGGACTCCGACCTGCACGTCGATAATAGAGAAGATGTATTTGTTTAACATCTAAATAAAACTGAATATGTATGTTGATTTGAGTTATGATAATAATAAGAATGTTTGTGTTTTGAATGTTTGGATTGATAAAGGACAAAGGTGAGTGTTATCAATATAAATACATGAAAATATTTATATTTTTAAGGAAAACACAACACATGATAGGTTATGGTAGGGGATGGTTGAGCTAACCTTGGGAGACCCCATGTCTCCTAAGTGCTGCCTACATAGCCCATTACACAAAGCAAGGAGGGGCCTCAGACCGATGTAGTTCTCCCTTAGGACCAGGGAGAGGTGAATTCAGGCAATTTGGTTGTGGTTAGGCAATTTGTTGGTTGGTAAAAGTTTGATGTTGGTAGGGTAATGTTGTTGGTGTTGGTAAGGTATAGGTGAAGCGAGGGTTAGCTTACCCAAGCATAGGAAATCGTGTCCTGATTAAGGTCAACACATAATCCTAGATTCAGGTAAAAGAGGAAAAAGTGTCCCATAGTTGGAAAGAGCTAAACAAACCAGATATTATCATAGGATGAGCTTGAATCACTAGGTACCTTGCATAGGTGAGAATTCGATAGGCGAAAAGAGTTGTAGAATCACAATATATCGGATATATGTCATGTCCCTTGAGTTTTGTTGTTTTGAAGAATGGTGAGGTGAGGTGGATGGTATAGCTGGGGTATAGAGAACTTGTTATAAGGTGATTATTCTGACGAAAGAGAACCAAACCTAAATAGACAAGTCCATGACTCAAAAGTGCTTTTGAATACTACTTTTATTTTTCTGGATATAGACTGATCGATGTGGGAAGTCTATATGGGATATGCATTTTGTTGTTCTTGAGGTCTTCACGAAGCTGATCAATGCGAGAAGCTTTTGATAGAGGCTAACTTTGTATAGCTGTCCTTCAAGGGAGCAGTCTACTTATAGTAGCAGATGTGGCTTTTGCACATAGTTATCCTTCAAGGGAGCAGTCTACTTATAGTAGCAGATGCGGCTTTTGCACATAGTTGTCCTTTGAGGGAGCAGTCTACTTATAGTAGTAGATGTGGCTTTTGCACATAGCTGTCCTTCGAGGGAGCAGTCTATTTTATAGCTTAGAGGTCTAGATGTTCGTTTGGCATGAAGCATCTAGTTTGGCGAGAATTTTGACTCAAGAATATCCCATAATTTTATAATTGAGAACTTGTTACTTTGATACTTTTAAGTCATGGACCAGGACTAAAAAGGGAAGGCATTTTAAGAGGAGGTGATGATCAAACCATGGGAGTTTGATTCTACTTTGAGATGCATGAAATAAGGTGTATGAGGTGGTAAATGAGCTCAAGGGACAAGCGCAAGGTAGATAAGAAGTGATGTAACACTAAATTCAACAGTAGAATGGTCGGAGATGTAAGGAATTAAGGGGTTTAGGCTCAGGTTTACCATTAAGCGAAGCTAAACAATAAGTACCTGATCCGTAAGTGTGAGTGATAATGTAAGGCCCAATCCAATTAGGAGTAAATTTTCCACATTTGCTCTTTTCTAGTTTGGTTACATGTTGATTCTCTTTGAGGACAAGATCACCAATCTTAAAGGTACGCTCATGAATTTGCTTATCATAAGCACGCTTGATGTGCTTTTGATAAATTTGAAGGTGGTCAAGAGCTGTAAGACGATGCTCATCAAGAAGCTCCAATTGGGCTAACCACTCTTGGCGGAAGTCATCATTGGTGAGAATATCTTGGAGAGATATTCTGAGGGAAGGGATTTGTATTTCGAGAGGCAAGACAGCCTCGGTACCATACACCAAAGAAAATGGTGTGGCATTAGTGGAAGTACGAATGCTGGTACAATAAGCCCAAAGGGAAAAGGGGATGTGATCATGCCAGTTTTTCCCAGAATCGTTAATGACTTTCATGAGAATTTTGGTTAAGGTTTTGTTAGAAGATTCGGCTTGACCATTTTCTTATGGATAGTAGGGTGACGAGAAGCTAAGTTTGATACCAAAGTTGTCACAAAGGGCTCATAACAGCTTATTTTTGAAAGATTTTCCATTATCTGTTATCAGGCGATGAGGAACACCAAAATGATAGATAATGTGATGATTGATGAACTCAACGATTTTCTCTTTTTTGGTTGAAATGAGTGGAACGGCCTCCACCCATTTAGTGTAATATTCAGTTTCCGTGAGGATCCAATGGTGACGCTGCGAAGAAGGTGGGTGAATCTTGCCAATAAGGTCTAAACCCCATTGTGAGAAAGGCCAAAGATCTCGTGCGACCTGTAGCGGGTGGTTGGGAGTATGTTGAAGGTTGGCATGTTGTTGACACATAACACAATGCTTAACATATTCACAGTAGTATTTATTAAGAGTAGGCCAATAATATCCTAGGTGAAGGATCTACTTGGCCACAGCAAGGCCACTAAAGTGCCCACCACAAATTCTGTCATGGACTTGTTGGATGGTATGGGTGACTTCAGTGCTGGTTAGACATCGAAGGAGGATACCATCGAAGCCACGTTTATAGAGGAGTCCCCCCATGATGACATAATGAGAAACACTTTTAAGAAAAGCATGTTTTCCATTACTAGTAAGGTCAGGTGGGAGAACAGAGGTTGTAAGGTAGTCGTGAAATTGGTGATACCAGGTATCCTACGAATCAGCAGATACATTATTTACCATACAAACATCCAGGACTAAGTAAGATGGGGCAAAGAGTTGTTGGACCAAGACAAATATGTCAGAGTCAGTTAGTGAGGTAGGAATTTGCAAGGCTAAGCAAGCCATAGTATCCGCAAATTTATTAGTTGAGCGTGGAACGGTTTGGATAGAATAATGAGTAAATAAGGTCAAAAGTGAATCCACGTAACGTTTGTACTTTTGAAGTTCCTCATTTTTACATTGGTAGATGCTAGTAACTTGATTTACTACCAATTGAGAGTCACCAAAAATGTTAATAGACTTCACACCTAAGTGTAATGCAATGTGGAGACCCAAAACAAGGGCCTCATAAATTGAGCCTGAATGAAAGAGGCATAGGTTCATGTACATACAAAAATTGTAAGGTATCGTATCGCGTAACAATGTGACACATGCCCCAAGGATGATACAGGTCTCCTCGCAAGGTGTTCGGGATCTGGAAAAGCTCTCCAAGTGTGCATTAACATCCCACATGCCCCGCTTAGCCCCCACGTGCTTTATTTTTTCCTTTTCCCCTCTTTTCTTAGCCTTTTTCTCTTCAGTGACAAAACCGCCGCCCTGAACAGGGTGGCTTTCCTATAACCGCCGCCCTGCTCAGGGTGGCAGAGTCCTTTACACATTTTCCAGAAAGCTCTTTTAATAGGAATCACGTAAATTCAACGTTTTACCAGCTTTCTTTCACCGCCATAAGCTTGCATTTATGATTTTGGTTCCCTGGAATAGTGTTTTGCCATTGTTTATAGTTTAAGAGTTCTATTTGGATTTTACTTTGGGTAAATGCAAATGCTATAAATAGTTTGCTTGTACTCAAGAAAATGGCCCCTCATTCACTTCTCATCTTCTCATTTTCAGTAATTCAGTCTTTCATTTTGCTTAGGATTCATAGTTTAGTTCGTTACATGCTTAGTTAGCATTGTTTTACTGTTGGTAAGCCACATATCCATCTTGTGCAAGCAATGCTATTATTTCATCCAATCCATTGGAGTAGAATAGCTTAGGAAGCCATTAAAGTTACAGGTTTTGCTCCTCAAACATGATAGTTTCAGGTTCTGGATGGTTTATGTTGCATGACTCGCAATAGATCTTGCTAGGAATTGCATGAGCCAAGCTCGTACTCTTGCGCTATCCCTCTCCTACTTACATTGTATTCATCATGTGTCTTGAGCTACCTTTGTCCCAATATCTACTTCTGTTGATGCTAGCATTACACACTTTTCTGGATCCACGTGAATATGAAGGAACGAGGAGATCACACTGAGGGGACAAGATCACACACACCATCGGATTCGCCACTGTTCTACGTAATCCAGGTTCTAGCTTTCAAAGTTCTAGTTAGAATCATATCAAATAGAGTAGTTAATTACTTTATTTCAGTAAATTCTATTCTCGATATTGCCAAGGAAGCTATGGGGATTGATAGTTTCTGAGAAACTATGATTAACTCCTCACTTCTGAGGTAGGATCGAGAATCTTGCAAATATATTAGATGAGCTATTTTATTGTTTAGAATAGATCTACAAATTGCACAGAGAAATATCTACACTCGGTTATTTTGTTTGTTTTAAATTATTATTTTAGTTGTCTTTCTAGATATTTTAAATAGTTGTTTTCTTAAATTTGTAAAGTTCATCGAAAAAACACAAAAAAATAGAGAAAACATATATGTTATAGATGTACTTCACATAGTTAAATTTCATTTTGTTACAATTAATTTACTTTGTTACTTTTGTATGACAATCACGGGACCTAGAGCCCAGGGAATACATATTCGAGCCAATCGTGCCTCAAAGACAATCTCATCACGGAAATAACCGATATAGATCAAAATCTTAGGATTCAAGTCTTCGAACAATGGTAACCTTACAACAAATCAATTCCCAGGTTGACGGATTAAACATAGAAGACAACCAAGCATACACGTTTTGGTCGAATCAACCGAACTATAGATTACCTTAGGTAACATTCATATGACTTTGTAGAAGGGTTCGAAAGAGAACAAACCTTTGGTTGTGATCATTTGGTCCCATAGCAAGATGCAGAGACACTCTTCTAGATATAGATACCGGCCTAAGAATCCAAGGTTGCACGAACGCCCATACGGTATTATGAGAAAATCACACGCTTATTGATCCTAAATATAGAAAGTTTGAGAAAGCATACGATTAATGGATATTAGTGATTAGGACTTGATTTCACACATGACCATAACAGGTCCACAACAACTAAGAATCTATGGTTGTGACCCACAAATCCCGCAGCCTAACGAATCCACAGGAGAATTAGACATAGACACTGGCCTATGCACACTAGTATTCCGGTCTACTCCACTTCCACCTATCATCATCGAACAATTATCCTTGCTAGACACAAGCTAACAGAGCTAGGGAATTCTAGACTAGGCCAGAGAATCGTCCATAGAGGCAACTATTTTACTATCCACCATATGACCCTTTCCAGAGAAATACATGAAACTATCCTGGTAATTTTCGACGTATTCCACAACCTATAGATCGAATCATGCGAAACTCGATATTGTTTGGAGCCTTCGAGCATTCATCCTTTCGACCAATCTATCACACCAGCCTCAAGTTAGGAGGGCCTTCTTTGCCTTAGACTCACAAATTCTACTAGTGCGTATTGAAGACATTAGATTGCCTAACTAGTTTGTCTACATCTCACACATATTCCATCACCACCGGCTTTCTTGGCATGACCTCAGGAGGTTGGGTGTGAGGAAGAGTCACTTACATATTCCCACACTTGCTTGTCACTTTTCCTTTGTACAAAATTTGTGAACCCGATATGAACAAACAAAATAAGTGAAGTCGGCGTGAACTTCCTACTTTCTAGTTCGAGTCATAGTATCACGTGTTCTTCCAAGTTTAGTATACTTTTCATCTTCTCCACCTCATTAACTTTCACCTTCACTCCTTCCCATTATTCTCGCGGGTATTCATATACCCCCCGAATATGTCAGGATTCGATGGATATGGCAGACCCCTCTTGGGTCTTGAGGCATACTACGCCCAACAGAATAGACAATCATCACCCTCGCTCTCAGTATGGGGTGACAACTATTCAACTAGTCAGTTGTCAACACAAACTCCAAGGATCAGATATAGCTCGTCCTTCCAAACAAAGGGGTTGGAACAACTTTCTCAAACGTAACAAATAGAGCCTTCAGGCTCGAACAATATGACGTTCACCGGAGAATCTGGTTCATCTCCTCAGGTACTACTTAGACCAAAAATTAGTAGACAATCAGACTCATACCAAGGTTTAGATGATGAATATTCAGTACGTTATGCCAGGAACGACCAATGTTCTCAAGGTATGTATCCACCTGTAGGAGGTTTACAACCACAACCCGAGGTCTCTTTTCAAGAAAATACCTCTATGCCACTACATATAGGAAATACTCTCGAGAAACTTGGCAAGATAGCGATCAATTCATAGCAGGATATCACATGCCTATACAAAACCATGGTATACAACAAACACCACCAAGGCAGAATATCGTGACTTCACCAAATGAAGTCATTTCAACTCTAATAGAAAAGGTTAGAGGGTTAGAACTTGCCCAAGCAAGTCAAAATTCGCAATTCATGCAAGCAGGGAGTTCCAATCCTCCACACCATCCTAGCCAAGTGGATCTCCTCACAGGAGTAGGCACATTAGGCATGACTCCTCAGTATTCACAACAAATGCCAACTAGACCCACCATCTCTAGCACTATTCCTCCCGGTCTAGTACAGAACAATCCATTCCTGGATAGTACCCCGTCATACTTAAACATATACTCCAAATCACCACAAGGGGATATGTTCTCCTCTCCTGGAATTTTTTCTCAAACACAGGGGATTCCTTATGTCCCTTCTAATGCATACGCTACGCCATATCAACAACCCATCCCACCACCGCTCCCTCAACAGGCGCCATCAATGGTCAAAACATATGTGATAGGGACTTACTCAGAATATTTGAAAGAACCCTTGGATTTTACCATACAAAGTGTCATTCTTCTAAGGCCTCTTCCCGATTTTCCCAAATACAAAGGAGAGGGAGATCCAAAAGCACATATCAAAGCTTACGCTACAGTCATTCGAGAACTACTCCCATGGGATGGGGTTGTTAAAATATTCCTAAAAACCTTGGTAGGCATCGCTCTTGATTGGTATTATATAATACCTGAGGCTTCAATCCATTCGTTCAAACAACTCGTTTTAGAGTTCATCAAAGCCTTTGAAATGAACAAACTATTAAGAACAGGAATCAGGGAGTTCTTACACATCAAACAAGAACACAACGAATTTGTCGCCCATTTCATCCAAAGGTGGCGTACAGTCCTTTATTCCTCGGCAAGTGCTCCAAACATGGATCAAATGGAACTATGTGATTTATTCCTTCATTCACTTAGCAGAGAAGTGAAGGAAGAAGTCCAGAAGTTCCCATTACGAACTTACAATGAAGTACTGGAGAGTGCTCTTCGAATAGATCAAGCAGCAATTGATAGTGGTCGTAAAACATATGGAGAAAATGGGAGGTTAATCGCCCCCAATCAGAACACTACAACTTATCCCACTACCACAAACGTCAATCAAGGACCTAAAATCCTTAACAAAAATCGGGGTGTAATAACAGATGGAGTAACCGACCAGCCTAAAAAAGTAAATATTGTCAAAACTCCATCTCAAATAAACAAACAACGAAATAACAACTTTACCCCCGACAATCAATACAAAGGATTTTAACCATCCAAAACAACAACAACAACAACGGTGAAATCCCATATAGGGTCCAAGACAAAATTCAACTAGGTATCAAAACCAATTCAAACCAACAACAACATACACAAAATTTTAATCCTAGTAGACAACGGTTAGATCAAAATTTTGGACCGCAATATGCACCAAACCAACAAATGAGGAATTACAATCCTAATTCGTATTGTGGTTTCCACAAAATTCGGGCCATGACACTAGAACGTGCCGTGACTACAACAAATTCATGCAACGCTTTCTAGATGAACAAAGAAAACTTTTCATGGATATGTTCTTGGCAGACCGTATGCCATCAGCATCAAATGCTTTCTCAGGGGTAGTTTCCCCTCAAAATGCACCCCTCAAGATCTTTAATGATCCACTCCCAAATCACGATAACAACAAAGCTAAATCTAACTAGGACAAACATGGGTGTAATGACAGAAACAATGATCATGAAGCCTTGACTTCACTAAATCCATTAGTTGCGCCGCAACTAGGAAGTCGAGCACGACCTAAGGTAGTCGGTTTAGTGGAGTTAGACGCCGAGCTACCCATCGAAGTCAGTAATAAGGACACGAGTATTTCTCTCAGCCAAGTCCAAGCCACTGCCGAGAGGTAGATGACAGCCAACAAATCATAGTAAAACTTGTGGGTGCCTATGATTTAATTAACGACCTAACAAAACCTTCTCACACATTTCATTTTTAGACTTACTAAAGAATTCTCCTTGCACCCTTGGTACCGCTCTTTTAGAAGGGTTAGGTTTAGGTCATTTAATTAACATCACTTGCACCACCTAAAACATAGGTAAATCATGTGGACTTTGATGTTCATCCTCCAGGTAGGCGATAGGGATGTTGAATTCATATTCAAGATAAATAAAATGCCGACAGATCTTTGAGATCGCACGCCAAGGTGATCCATCCTTACCTTACATTTGCAAGTATGGGTTTATAACAACTATGTAAAGCGTGCAATGGTTGACGATGGGGCGGTAGTTAACATAGTCCCCTTCTCTTTCCTCCAAAAGCTAGGGTATGGAGAAACCAATTGTTCCACAACTCAAAATACACTAAGGGGCTATGATAGTCTTAAAGCCACCTCGGTTGGAACTATAATATTACCGGTCACCTTAGGACCCAATACCATATTGATGAGTTTTATATTATAGATCGGGAAACTAACTATAATATGATCCTCTTACGACCTTGGATACACCGCATGAAGGAAATCCCTTCTACACTATTTCAAGAAGTAAGATTTTTACATTTAGGAAAGGTATTCGTGGCCAAAGGTGATCCAAAACCATTTTATGTACACCTAGCTGACTTAAAGAAAAGACCAGGTGTACAATCGGAGTTTGAACTCCCAACAAATCAACTTAATAAACCTACCGACGCAAAAACAAAAGAAAATTTGGTACCTACGATAGATCTTGAAGCTATGAGCCTAGCCAAAGTAACCCCAACCCCTAAAGATGAGGCTAACACTGTAGAAGCGGTATCATTAAGAACTACTGCAAAGATCGTTGAACTGCTAGAAAATGATCTACCAATATTCTTACCATTCGATTCAGTAGGCATAGGATATTCCCTAGGCATTGGCTCTCTTCCAGCAGAGGATCTCTATATGGTGGAAGTAGAATATGAAAACACAATAGATATCCCAGCGTCCATATTCCCAATCAAATATTGGACACTCCATTATGATGGAGCTAGATGCCATTACGGAGTGGGGGCGGGTATAATATTTACTTCCCCTGAAGGAAAAGTCTTACCTTTTGCCTTTAAACTAAATTTCGAGTGTACAAAAAATGGCGCTGAGTACGAAGCCCTCCTCCTTGGCCTCATCTTAGCTAAAAGAATTGGTGTTGATAACATCAGAGTCTTAGGAGACTCACAATTAGTAGAAAACCAAGTCTCTGAGGCATATGAAACCAAATCCAAGCACTTACAACTTTATAAAAAAGCTGTATTAGATTTAATCAAGGAGTTTGACTTCATATCAATTGAAGCAATCCCACAAGTTAAAAATATTCTCGCTTGATTCAATAAAGCAACTTCAACATCACGTTTTACTCCAAGAAATGAGTTAAAGGATACCCGGTTCATGGTATCCCTTCGTGATGAACCATTGATAAAGACAATGACAAATTATCTTTTAAACAGAAATGAATCTACTATCCTAGACCATGTTGATAGTGATATGGCCACTTTGGATTACTTAAACACCTATGCGGCACTACATCTCTCCTATCATATGATAGATTTGTCCTTAATCCCACATTCATCTTCCTACTTCGGAAATCCCATGGTGGATCTTCCCTCACAAATGGAACCTAACATATGCACAGTAGAAAATGGGGATGATTTGGATTTACCTCCAGCACCACCTGAGTTTGAAGAGGGTAACGCCTCTTTGATCAAAGAAACAATTGATATTAACATCGGAACGGAAGACGAACCAAGGATATTGAAACTAGGGTCCTCGTTAACCCCAGAGGAAGTAGAAATACACACTCGGATCCTCAAAGAACATCAAAAGGCATTTGCATTTAATTATAAGGAAATGACAGGGTTACACCCCACATCACGGTGCACAACCTCGTCACTAAATCTGATGCAAATCCAGTTAAACAAAAATCGAGACCCATGAAACCCAAGGTAGCTCTCATGGTAAAAGAGGAGGTAATAAAACTCCTCCAAGTAGGATTCATCAAGCCAGTCAATTACTCCCAATGGGTATCTAACATCGTTCTCGTTCTCAAGAAGAATGGGAAGATACGCATCTGCATAGATTTCCGAGACATCAACAAAGCGTGTCCTAAAGATGACTTCCCGTTGCCATCCATTGATGTCATTGTTGATGCAACAGCTAGGTTTGAACTTTTGTCTCTCATGGATGGATTCTTGGGATACAATCAAATTAAAATATCTAAACAAGATCAAGCTAAAACCACGTTTATAACTCCTTGGGGAACCTATTGCTACGTTGTTATGCCATTCGGTCTCAAGAATGCTGGTGCTACATACCAGCGAGCTATGACATATATATTTCATGATTTAATTCATAAAATTGTGGAATCCTACGTAGATGACTTGTTGGCTAAGGCCAAGAAGTGTTGTGACCATCCGGAAGTACTCCATGTCATTCTCTCACATCTGATAGAATACGGAGTCACGCTAAATCCAAAAAAATGTGTCTTTGGTGTAACAGGAGGGAAGCTCCTAGGTTACATCATATCGTCATGAGGGATAGATGTTGACCCAACCAAAATTTGGGATGTCCTCGAAATGGTTCCACCTTCAGATGAATCTGGAATCAGGTCATTTCTCGGAAAGTCGCTGGGTGCAATATGAAGATTCATCCCAGACTTAAGCTTCGTCATTCATCCAATCAATAATTTACTCAAGAAAGATTATAGCATTGATTGGATCAAGACCGTAATGAAGCTTTTGATGCGATTAAGAATTTCTGTTATCACCACCTACGCTAGTGCCACCTAAGTTATATCACCCATTAATTATATACTCATGAGCTACCAATGTCTTGCTAGCCTACATGCTGGCTCAAGAAGACGATGACAAGAGAGAACACGTAATTTATTTCATTAGCCGAACGTTGCTCGATTATGAAACACGTCACACACAAGAAGAATGAGAATGTCTCACCATAGTCTTTGCAACCAAATGCCTAAGACATTATATGTTAAATCAAGAAACAAGGGTCATGGTAAAAACAGGACCATTTACGAACTTTCCTCACACAAGGGTCCTTGTCTAAAAAGGCTGGACATTTTATAACCTTAATGGGAGAATTTGAATTAACGTTTGTAAATCAGAAGTCAGTTAAGGGACAAATCATTGTGGATTGGTTAGCTGATAACCCATTAGATGGAGGCAATCTAGTAGATTTAGATTTTCCAGATGAGTGCGTATACTACATCGAAACCCAACCCTCTATCTCTGAGTGTCCCTGGTATGCTGATATCATTAACTATATCATGGACCATACGTATCCAGAAGGAGCTACACCATAACAAATAATGTGGTTACATATTATCACAGCTTAATACATCATTATAGAGCAAGTGCTCTATCGGAAAGCATTCGATGGAATGCTCCTAAGATGTGTCAACACGGAAGAATCCAAGAAGATTCTCCATGAATCCCATAATGGAATGTGTGGAGGCCACTTCGGTGGTCATTCCACCACTCATAAAATACATCGAATGGGCTATTTTTGGCCTACTCTAGAACACGACGTAGTAGAGTTCATACGCAGGTGTCATAAGTGCCAAGAATTCTCCCATGAGATCCATATGCCGGCACAAGCTCTGCAACCAATCGCTACTCCATGGCCCTTTTCTACATGGGGCCTATATTTAACAGGAAAATTCTCTCCCTCGTCCATAGACGGCCATAATTTTATAATCACGGCCACCGAATATTTTACCAAATGGGTAGAGGCTATGCCTCTTACTACTGTACCTGGTTCTGTAATCGCCAAGTTCATTTTGAACCAAATCATTTACAGTGCACGATATCCCACAAGTCATTATCTCGATAATGGAACTTCTTTAAAAATGAAGAAGTTCATGAGCTATGAAATAAGTTTAAGATAAGCCATCATATGACATCCTTGTATTACCCTCAAGCCAACTGGACAGTGAAGCAATGAATAAAACACTAAAAGAAATTCTCCTTAAAACGGTAAAAGAAAACAAACGAGATTGGCACTTGAAGTTATATCCGGCCTTATGGGCCCATCGAACCTCAATAAGAACATCAACGGGAGCAACTCCTTTCTCGTTAGTATTCGGGCGAGAGGTGGTTCTCCCACTCGAAGTTGAAATACCCAATCTCCACATTTCATTACAAGGGATTACGGATGAAGATGCTTACGAGAGAAGCACGTATTTCCCAACTAGAAAGCCTAGATGAAACTAGGTTGGATGCTTTGAACAACGACATAGAGTCTATCTTTGAACAAATGTGCCGCAATATAATAAGAAATTCTATGAGCACGACATATATGAAGGTGATCTAGTTCTAAGGCTAGACAGGCGGATCGACAAGAAGACCGGCAAAAAAAAGGAAATTCCGGCCTAAATGGTTAGGCCCATAACGAGTCATGAAAGACTATGGGAATGGTGCATACCTCTAATGTATGCTAGAAGGTGAGGAATTTGGTGAAACAGTCAATTCCCTACACCTCAAGCGTTTCTACGCGTAAGCAGCTAGCACTACTCATATGTCTATCTACATTGCATTTTCATATAGATTAGGATCATATTGTCCACTTGTTTCATACACAAATTGTGATCAAGGAATCTATTCTCAAAGAAATTCATTACAAACTCATGATGTTGTTGGCATAAACTCTTTAATCATACTTCTCCATTTTCATGATATCATCAAATTATCTCGGAATCATTTTATCAAATAAAGCTAGACATGATGAAGTCTTAACGGTAACCATACCAAGATCTGCAAGTTTATTCTCACTTTGATTTCTTCTTAGGGTAGGTGTCTTGCCTATGGTCTGTTCTAGAAGCTTCATGGTGTCACATCTATCCCATATGTATATCTCTTTGGAAATAAGCACATACTGACATTTTACTCAAATAAACAAGTCAAACGTTGATCAAATAGAAAATTTTAATTTTACACATTTCCTTGCCCCACCAACCTTTGGTGATGAGCTTGCGTCTCTTACTAGTGACGTAGGGTTGGGAAAGGATGGAAATTCCCTTACTCGCCTATGATTTTCCCACGGTGATAAACCCACGCTTCTTACTAGTAGGATGGGGCAAAGTGTAGGGGGTCCTCTTGACAAAAATGTAAAAAGTCATACACAAACAATTCAAACTTTGAAACTTTGAGTCAAAAACAAATGAATCGGATGTTCAAAATCCTAAGAGAGTTAAACTCCTAAAAACCTAGATTTTTCTACTATGTGGCCATCTACGGGTCTAAGTCTGGATAAACCGCAAAGAAAGTTGCATCCAAAACTATGAAGTCACTTGAGTGGAGTAGACTTGTGGTGTCCTAATTTGGTTCCGCCAAAGCTTTGTCTGTATTTCATCACTATCATTTCACTACACCTCATAACTTGCGCCCTTCCCAACTCTTGGCGATAAGCCCTCGCGTCTTACTAGCTACGTGGAGTTGGGGGTAGGGGTAGGTTTATCTATTCATCGTACCGGTTTATTTTCATCACTGTGCCAAAACAAACATGAACTATCCAAAAATTGCTTACAGAAACTAAGATTCAAAATCACAGTATATCAACATTATCATATATCAGCATCATGAAACACAAAAGGAAAGTGAAACACTTGCATCATTTGTTCACCATTGCATATATTCTAAAAGAAGCATATAAACATACATCATAGCATACATGAGGAAACTGGAAATAGAAAGAAAGCCATGAATGCCAAGATTTTGATCCAGAACGAATGCATATATATAAATAATCAATGTTTATATACAATGCCATCATGCACTAAGCATGGTCAAAATGCTCAAAGATCCCAAGATATACAAAAGAATATATATTACAAAATCTACGAGAGCCAAGTGGCTTCTCAATCCCTATGGGACCCCTCTGAAGGTGCACGCCCATGCCTAGGACTCCGGCTACGCTGCGCTCTGAATGCACGAGAGGGCTCAAGATCCTAAGGGGCAGCCGCAGTCTCACCACGAGAATGGCTCCTCATCAGGCGCTCAGCCGTCCTGTACCCCGCTAGCTTGGTGCGAAGGGTCGATACCATCTTGGCCACATGCCAGACTGGAGAAAAGATGTCGGTATGTCTGCCGGCTCCTGAAGGCTCCCCAGTGTCCATGGATAGCTCTGCGGGTCCTCTCCATGGGGATCATCAGGGTATCAGTGCATACCCTATGGATCAAGTCCTGCCACTCATCGGTGGTCTCTGCAAACAAAGGAGAAAACAAATTAGAAACCAAACAAGGAATTAAAAGATACAAGATAGCAACTAAGGAGATCCTAACAAAGAAACAAACACTAAAAGGGAGAGAGGGTAACTTACTCGGATCACCAGGCCTCCAAGATGGATCTATGGGGTCAGCACCCACCACGGATGCCGCTACCGACTAAGGGGCTACTCCTGTAGCTGGAGCAACGTAATGCCCCGCAACAGACTCATCCTCCCCATGGCCCTGGGAGAGTGGCTCCTCTGAAACCAGAGTCACCCTCTCTGCACTCTGCTCGGCCCTCTCTGCCTGCATGATGTCCTGGGTATCATGCCACTCAGGATCACTGTCCTCGGTCTCCTCCTCTGTCTCCCCCCCGTAAACTCCTCAGACTCGAAGTCTACCTCAATGGGGTCATCACCGCGTAGGCGGGATCCGCGAGAAATCTGAAGTAAAGGTTTCTGAGGTGCACCGGCTCTCCCTCTGGCACGAACTATCCTCCTGGCTGCAATAGGAATACTAGGAGTAACCACTGTCTAACCCCGGCCTCTAGGCCCCCCTCTGGCCTCTCGGATTGATCTCAGACCGATGCCACCGGGGAAGCATACCCGTGTATGGTAGGCCAAACTGCTGAGGAACTCGGCCAAAGGGGTGCATCTCCACTCACCCCACTCTATCAATAAGCTGCCCTGTGGTGGAGCAAGAGATCAAGGTAAGAGCCTCCTCACCCCATATGCCGGCCATAGTCTGGTATGGTGTCGCCTCCATGTCGGCAGTAGTCAGGGAGGCAACTGGTTGATGAGGTGCTCTAAGCACCGACATGTTTGTCCATCTGGCTTCCCTCACAGCTCCAAGATCTTTCACCTCCACACCCCTGCCATAAGGGATGAAATGCTCATAGACCCAACTCATGACTAGAGTCGGGTGGCTCAATGACTGCCCCTGTAAACAAACCACCCTGTATAATTCGTGATAGGTGGTCCCAAGAATGTCTGCCCCCTAGGCATATATCTAACCATGCCCCTCTATCTGTGTAATAATGGGGGCCCAGCAGTATAATAATGTATCTCCTCCCTTGTCCCCGATCAGTCTCGAGGCAAGGATCCCCATGATGGCCTGGAAAAGTAAGGGGATGGGAAAAGAAGGAATAAATTGAACTCTCACCCCTTCTTCAACCCCGTGGAGATGACTGCATCTCCCATATATGTGGCCCACTGTGCAATCTGTGCCCGTGAGCCTGCTGTCTCTAGGGTGAGTCGTCTCCCGATGATCGGGACCCCCAGAATACGATAGACGTCCTCCAGTGTAATAGTCCACTCACCGCGGACCCCTGGCAATCGGAAGGTGTTCCGATCTGCATCCCAGTATGAGAACAAGTCACAAAGGATGTGACTAGATGGTGTAATGTGGGGCACGCGTGAAATGTGTAGTATCCCAGCCCGCTGAAGAGTGTCCTCCTCATCCTGTGAGAGGGCATCTAGAACCCCTGGGAGCCAATCACACTCCCTCTCTCTACTCCATCGATATACTCCTCCCTCGCTTGCATACACCCAAAAAAACACAAATAAAAGCAAGTTAGCATCTAGGTAATACTAGAAAATTCATGAAAGCACGTAGAAATGCTAAAAATACAAACACAATCTCAAAAAAAAAGGTTCCTTTTGCATTACAGTGCAAGAGCGCCACCCCCGAGCAGGAGGCGGTTTTGTAACACGCCGCCTTAAGGGCGGCAGTCGTGGTCTGAAAACCCACGTGGGTTTTAAGCTTAAAAAACTTTAAAAATGCAAAAATGACCATTTTACCTAAAAACAAAGCCTACCGAGTAGGTGGCCTCCTAGGTGGACCTTTTAACACTAGCATTTTCAAAATTTACCCCCATGACAAAGTATTTTGCATTTAAAATTTAATGGGTAAAAGGATAAACTGAAGAAAACTAACCTGTGATCTCACGGGTCGATGTTCCACACATGGAGGCATGATCACTATCTCTTCATGGACGTTTTTACTTGTACTCACGCAAGAAACCGTCACCGTGGGTCCCAGAGCTAAAAATCAATCAAATCGGCTCACACAAATGAATAGGAAAATGGGCCCACTTTCATATATATAGGGCTCTGATTCGTTTTAAATGAATTTTTCACTGGTTTGGAGCGCTAACAGAGGTAAGTTCCTATCCCCGCACAAATGGTACGTTCTCATTCCTTATTATTTTAACATTTATTTTTCAAACTATTGTGTCTATATGCACTTGAGTTCTCTTTTCGTTTTGCAGGTAGTGGGAATTTTGGATGGCGTCATTTCAACACACGGATGTATCAGGTATAATTTCTAACTTCCCATTTCGGGACCGCCATACTCGGACCCACCGTTTTACGCCTCTTCATGGCTAAAACACTTCTTCGAGGGGGAAATATGTACGTACCCAAAATTGTAAGGTACTGTACTGCCAGAACAATGTGACACGTGCCCCAATGATGATACAGGTCTCCTCACAAGGTGTTCGAGATCCAAAAAGCTCTCCAAGTGTGTGTTAACATCCCGTATGCCCCGCTTAGCCCCCGTGTGCTTTATTTTTTCCTTTTCCCCTATTTTCTTAGCCTTTTTCTCTTGGTGACAAAATCGCCGCCCTGCACAAGGCGGCGGTCGTGACCACCACCACGAACATGGCGGCGGTCCTCCTATAACTACCGCCCGCTGTCGGGCGGTGGTCCTTTACGCATTTTCCAGAAAGCTCTTTTAACACAACTCATGTAAATTCAATGTTTTACCAGCTTTCTTTCACTGCCATAAGCTTGCATTTATGATTCTGGTTCCCTGGAATAGTGTTTTGCCATTGTTTATAGTTTAAGAGTTCTATTTGGCTTTTACCTTGGGTAAATGCAAATGCTATAAATAGTTGGCTTGTGCTCAAGAAAATGGCCCCTCATTCACTTCTCATCTTCTCATTTTCAATAATTCAGTCTTTTATTTTGCTTAGGATTCATAGTTTAGTTTATTACATGCTTAGTTAGCATTGTTTTACTGTTGGTAAGCCACATATCCATCTTGTGCAAGCAGTGTTGTTATTTCATCCAATCCATTGGAGTAGAATAGCTTAGGAAGCCATTAAAGTTGCAGGTTTTTCTCCTCAAACAGGATAGTTTCAGGTTCTAGATGCTTTATGTTGCATGACTCACAATAGATCCCACTAGGAATTGCATAAGCCAAGCTCTGTACTCTTGCGCTATCCCTCTCCTACTCACATTGTATTCAGTCTGTGTCTTGAGCTACCTTTGTCCCAATATCTACTTCTGTTGATGCTAGCATTACACACTTTTCTGGATCCACGTGAACATGAAGGAATGAGGAGATCACACTGAGGGGAAAAGATCACACACTTCATCAGATTCACCATTGTTCTGCAGAATCCAGGTTCTAGCTTTCAAAGTTCTAGTTAGAATCATATCAAATAGAGTAGTTAATTGCTTTATTTCAGTAAATTCTATTCTCGATATTTCCAGGGAAGCTGTGGGGATTGATAGTTTCTAAGAAACTATGATTCACTCCTCACTTCTGAGGTAGGATCGAGAATCTTGCAAATAGATTAGATGAGCTATTTTATTGTTTAGAATAGATCTACAAATTGCACAGACAAATAGCTACACTCGGTTATTTTGTTTGTTTTAAATTATTATTTTAGTTGTCTTTCTAGATATTTTAAATAGTTGTTTTCTTAAATTCATAAAGTTCATCAGAAAAACACAAAAAATAGAGAAAACATATATGCTATAGATACACTTCACATAGTTAAATTTCATTTTGTTACAGTTAATTTACTTTGTTACTTTTGTATGACAATCACGGGACCTAGAGAGCCCAGGGAATACATATTCGAGCCAATCGTGCCCCAGCCCAATCTCATCATGGAAATAACTGATATAGATCAAAATCTTAGGATTCAAGTCTTCTGAACAATGGTAAGCTTACAACAAATCAATTCCCAGTTGAGCGGATTAAACATAGAAGACAACCAAGCATACACGTTTTGGTCGAATCAACCGAACTACAGATTACCCTAGGTAACATTCATATGATGTAGTAGAAGGGTTTGAAAGAGAACAAACCTTTGGTTGTGATCATTTGGTCCCACAGCAAGATGCAGGAGACACTCTTCTAGATATAGATACCGGCCTAAGAATCCAGGTTGCACGAATGCCTGTACGGTATTATGAGAAAATCACATAGTTATTGATCCTAAATATAGAATTTGAGAAAGCATATGATTACTTGGATATTAGGGATTAGGACTTGATTTCACACATGACCATAACAGTCCAAAACAACTAAGAATCTATGGTTGTGACCCACAAATCCCGTAGCCTAACGAATCCACAGCAAAATTAGACATAGACACTTTCGGTCTACGCACACTAGTATTCCGGTCTACTCCACTTCGCCTATCATCATCGAACAATTATCCTTGCGAGATACGGCTAACAGAGCTAGGGAATTTTGGACTAGGCTAGAGAATCGTCCATAGAGGCAATGTTTTTACTATCCACCATATGACCTGTCCAGAGAAATACACGAAACTATCCCGGTCATTTTCCACGTATTCCACAACCTATATATTGAATCACGCAAGAACTTGATATTGATTGGAGCCTTGAGTAGTCATCCTTGCTGACCGATCTATCACACCGATTCAAGTTAGGAGGGCCTTATTTACCTTAGACTCACAAATTCCTCTAGTGCCTATTGAATACATTAGATTGCCTAACTAGTTTGTCTGCATCTCACACATATTCCATCCCCACCGGCTGTCTCGGCATGACCTTGGGAGGTCGGGTGTGAGGAAGAGTCACTTGTAGATTCCCACACTCGCTTGTCACTTTTTCGTCATACGGTTCACCATCAAGAGGATGAGAACAACGCCCACTCCTCCATCGTGTTGACATTTAGATCCATCGAAGAAGAGGGTTATCGGATAAGACACATAAGCGAGTGAAAGGGTTACGATGAGTTCATCGAGAAAGTAATATTGGTAAATTGTTCCCCAAGAAAAGGGGCTTCCACGAGTTGATCCGTGATAGTTTGTCTTTTGACTGATTTCTAGTGTACAAACTCAAGGTCGAGGTCAGCAAGGAGCATAAGCCATCAAGCGATGCGTTAGCTTAGATGAGGTTTGGCATACATATAATGTATGGGATCAGCATTGGTGATGACAACATTTTTTTGATTTAGGAGGTAATGTCGGAGTTTTGTGGCCATGAATGATAGGGCTAGGCATAACATTTCTACGTGTGTATACCTAGTCTTATAATCCAAAAGAGTACGGCTTATGTAATAAACTACACGCCTAGTGGGACCCTTGTATATCTTTCAAGTTTGTTCTCATATAGGTAGCACACTTGTTGTTTCTTTCTTCTAAAATATTCACAAAATATTTTGTCATTTTGGTAAAATAACTTGTCTTTCTTTTGCATCTTTGCATTAGTGAAAGTCATCTTCTTAACCTCTTCTCTTTCTTTGCTTCATCAAATATTATTTTCGATTTGGGTTTAAAACACATGCATCACATTCTTGCTTGCTATTTTTAATTCTAGTGAATGTAGATTAAGTAACAGGTCATACACGTGGGGGTGATATCGACGGTATTGAAAAGAAATTGATCTTACTCTCCGCACAACACATACCAAATCACATCATAAGCTACACAACATCTCAAACATCCCCCTTCCCGCGATATTCCTTCACCCGATTGAGGTAGCCTTACAAGCCAAAAAAACTTGACATCTCCCTTATGTCTTTTGTTTAGGATTGACATCATCTTGTGTCTAAGGCATAAGTACAAAGTGATTAAAACTAATCCTAGGGTTAGTCTCTTGATTTGCTTGTGTATCTTGCTTGTTTTTTCTATTTTTCTCTCAGTTCTATTTATCTGTTATACCCTGTCTCGGTGATCACTTTAGACTTTTTGGTGGGTATTCTAAGCCTTGTTATCCCCAAAATAGCAGCCTCTTACATTCTCTCTCTTGCCTTCACAAAGTGACCGACACCGGTCCTCTTCTATCGACATCGATTACAGCGACCGATGCAAGATACCGTCGACCGACATCGGTTACAGGTGATATCGGTTCTTATGTTTCATAGTTCCCGACAAACCAGCAACCTACCAATTCTAACTTTTTTGTTGTTTCTATTCCTGATTGATTAATTCCCGATCTGTATCCTCTTGTCCATGGTTGTTATCACCCAGCAACAAGCCGCAGCCATGGTTTCACATGCTTGTTCTGTGTCTTTACCTGAGTCACCCCCTTCGCATCCTATGGGGAATCCTATGGACACCAGTGCTTTTCCCAAGATCTCGTAGGAGATCCAGACTTTGCCAAATTTTTGGATGCTAATCCTAGCACCGTACAGCATTATTTTTCTCATACCCCTGACCGTACACCCGACGGTCAGCTCCTCTCTGGTATGCCTATTAGTATAGCCACTCACTTAGCCCCTTCCCCACTTAATAACTCTGCCTCACCATCTTCATCCTTAGCCCCGTCTCCTAGCTCAGTGGCTTCGGTGGTTCATACTGCACCAATTGGCCTTCCTTTGGTTAATCTGGGCCACACATATCACTACCATCCACTACCCCTACCTCATCTCTCCCACAAATTGCCTCTTTCATAACTCACTCTCTACCATCCATTCACATGAACTTTCTCTCTCGTGCCTTGCCCACCTTTTCATTTCCAAAGACTCATCCGGTGGCCTCAACATCTTATATAGGACACCCTTATTCGGCTGCCCCAACACATTCATCATCGTTACCTTATCAACATTCAACCCCACCATTGTCTAGTAGCGGCTCTTGGCCCAATTCGTTTACGACGACAACACCATCATCTAACCCAACCAATGATTTAATCAAACAGATGATGGACAAGATGCAAAATCTTGAGGCTTTTGTTTCAGGAAGCCGTAACACCCTGACATATGAGCAAGTTTGTTGGGATCCTATTCATCCTTTTGTCCCCCTTCATACATATCCTCCTCAATGGGAATTACCGAAATTTACTTGCTTTAGTAGTAAGGAGGACCCTCAACAACACTTGCGATTGTTTAGACATGCTTGCTATCTGATTGCTCATGACGATGCCTTACTACTCTGTACCTTCCCCATGTCCTTATTAGGTCTCGCCTTGGAGTGGTACAAAGTGCTTTTAGCCCAAAGACTCAATCTTCTCCTTTAACTAGTTATCCCAATATTTCTTGGATCAATTCTCCATCAATATTGCCAAGAAATTATCCATTACCGACCTCTATGCCATCCGAAAATTTGAAGACGAGTCTATCGCAGATTTCGTTGGATGATGGTGGGGCATCATCAATGAACTTACTTATGCCTTACCTCGGGATGAGCTCATTGAACTCATTACATGGGCTTGTGCTAAACAAATTTCTCCCACCCTCCAATTTCAAACTTTCCGCACCTTTGATGAGGCCTTTACTATGGCTCGAAACTAGAGATTCGAGCTTTAGATGAGGAGAAATTGAAGTTGTGCAACAAAAACTCAAATTTCTGAACCTAAGACTCCACCAACAAACCCAACACCACCAAATCTCACGCATCGGCTACTTCAAAATCAAAAGGAACCATACACATGGTGACGCTCAAATCTCAAGCACCATCTAATACCCACCAAAACCTACCTATAAGTATAAAGTTGAGCCCATCAAGTACACTCCCTTGGGAGAAACTTACGATGTGATCTTGGAAAATTTTACGAAAGCGAGAGCCATCACCTTGCCTCCCGTTAAACCTCGCTCTGGGTTTGATTCTTCTGCGCTATACCTTCTAGGTATAAATAAAATGACTTTTGAACTTCCATCGCGTGAAGGGACACATCCACGAAAACTACAAGATGTTGAAAAACATAGTGCAGGAAATGGTTGATGCAGGGGATATAACCCTCAATAATCATAATGCCCCTGCTAATCAAAATTTAAAAATCTTCAACAAACCATTTCCAAACCATTCATCTAATAGTAACACAAACCAAGAAACCTCAGCCGAGGAGAAGAGTGTGCATGAGATCCATGTGGTTTTCAACTCCCAACCAAGGGCTTCCATCGAGGAAATTCTTAATCGAGCCTCTTCACCAATGTAGGGGTCCTCGCCCCCTTCTCCTTCATCAGGACAAGAGGATAGCCTCGCTATTCCTTTACCAATAAAGGAATCAACTGTTCAAATTTCTCTTCTTATAGAAGAGCCTTCTTACACCACATCCCTGCAAGACTGTGAGCAGATGTTATCCAACCTATCTATTTCCCAAATATCTCCTTCCACCACTCTTGCTGCAAAAGAAGAAGGATCGCCACTTTTTCTGTCATCCTTAGAGGAGAAACCCCTCGAGCCTACATCACCAAACTCCTTAACCATGACGGATCCTCTAGAACATGCCCTCCTCCCTATCAGTTCTTCATCGCCTAAATCTTTCCAGCGATTGGTTGACCTCTTAACACCCATTGATATAGCACCTCATTCGCCCCTTGTATCACACCCACAGTGGACCGGAATCACAGCCCACTTCTCTTCCATACCAAAATTCCCATCCACATGTGAAGATTGTCATCCCTAGAAGATAGACGAGTCTTATGGGAATGTTTGAGTACACAATGCTCTACTCAAATGCAGATGACTAATCCAAACACCTCTACCATATGCCCGAAGTTTTTACAAAATCTCAAAATGCCTATGTCCTCACCTTCACCCCCCTCATCTCTACCGAATACCTCATCCACCTCTATAAACATAACCAAACATTCCCTACACTTGGGACTTCACCAATACCCAACCTGATGCACCCACCTAAATGGTTAGATTTATCCAAAAATAAAGCCGTCAATCCACCTAGGAGACAAACCCAATCTCCTCAAGTCCAATCTATGCCTCCGCCACAACTAAAACCCTCACCCCGATCACACTAGTATAGTAGGCATGGTTTCAACCCTCGCCATCACACCTACCTTCTATATTGGGGCCTCACCCCTCCACCTTGCCTCAATACACCATGCCTCCCACGTCTTCTTTAACATGACCTACACCTTCTGCACCCATACAGAAATCCACGGGCGTCTCAACACCGTCGCCCCAAGTATCCTGCCTACCTACCAACCCTAAGAAAACTTGATCATCGAAGGACTTGTTTGCTATCGCTCCTCTTTCCCCATGGTTGTTTCCTACCACCACGTCATCTATGGCCTCATCATCTAACCAGCTAAACATGACTTCTGTGTAGAAGAAGCCATGCCTAGTTAAACCCAATCATCAAAATCCCTTGCCTAAACCACCACCTTTACGAACCCCTCGTACCCAACCATTACCAAAAGAATCAATAATCTCACTCACTCAATCAATAACCTCATCTTCATCTAAATTTGACCCACTTTAAGGATCTTATGCCAAGATCCTAGATATGTTGGTAGGGGATGCGACCATTTCCCTACCCCCACTTAGACCCTATGATCCATCTAAACCTCGAACTATAGGTTATGATGAATTTAAAATTTGTGCCTTCCACCGCAATCGAGGACACAATGTAGAAGGATGCAAATCTTTGAAAGCCATCCTTTTCCAGTTGCCTATCTCGGATGGAAAATATAAGAAAGACAACCTACAGAGGGAAAATCCCTTAGCTTCAATCCTTTATCCTATACCACCTGTCCCCGCTGTTTCGCGCAGAAGAATGTTTCTATTCTTGGAATAGAGTTGCTTCTATCCTTTCATTCTCTTGAGAAACAGATAAGGGTTAGGGCTAGGAGGAATACCTGTTGAATGCTGGGAGGGTGTGCGCGTACCGTAGAGAGAGATCAGATCGATTGCGAAGAACTCCTTTTTGTCTGGGAAGGACTACCTATGAATAAGAATGCAAGACCACCAGATTATAGTTAGACAATAAATGAGGGAACTGCCTTGGGCCCAGGAAATATTAAACTTCCTTTCGAAGGTGGTTAGTTCCCCTACTAATATGAATTAACACAAATTATTACAAAATTACAATTTAATTACCTCGTTAAAATAATAGAGGAAAGGCTGGTTTTGGTTTTGAATCACGGTGACCGATGCCAGATCACTTTATCACACACCGTGCCGGTCCGATAACCGATATGGGTAGGGGAAGTGATTTAGGGGCTTTTAGTGAAGGTTGGCTATAAGGTGTCTATGGTGTTTATAAGGCTGGTAAATGATTGGGGATAGGTAATGGGGTGATGGAGAAGACTCAGAGAGTATGGGGGCTATTCTTGGGGAAATGTACGGGTAGAGGAATGACAGTTAGATGTAGGGTGTTACCGAGTAATAGATCTAGGAATAGACTTATAATTGTTGTGATTCAAAAGTTCAAGAAATGTTATTAAAAGAACATACAAGATATTACTTACTAGTTCCTGATGAAGGTGCAGGCCCAAGGATTGTGATGATGAAGGCAGGACTTAGGTAGGATGATCTGACAATCAAAGATGAGCTATCTTCTCTCCCAATGCTTGGATGGGTGTCACCAGCTCTGGTTACTCAATTTCGATCTTGGGCTTGATGTCCTTCTCTCAGAAACTCTTCTCTTTCCTTCACTTGTCTCTGCTCGGCCAAGTGAATTTCTGATCTCTCAATGAATTCCCGATCCTTTGTTTTTGGTTGGGAGGTCATTTACGAGGAATCGATGGCGATTCATGTAACCGACGGCGGTCGAGTAGGATTCGATATTGGTTAAGTCAAAGTGGGCTATTTTTAGTAAAATAGCCAACTTTCCCTCCTTTTCTCTCAGGAATTAGTTGTGGGCTTGGTCAAGTCATTATTAGGTTGATTTTGTGCGGGTGAGGAGTAATTAGTCATGGGTGTGGATGTAGACCAAGTTATAGGTCTTTATTAGGTTAGTTTAGGGTTAGGACTAAGTCATGATGAGGTGGCGAAATGGGTGGTAGGTTTGGAGATGTGGATTTATTAATTATAAGGTAATTAATAAATATTTGTGCAACGTGTAGGTGGTGAGACTAGGTTACGAAATGAGATGCAGGGAACAGGGTGTCATAAGACACAAATTTGGTGTCTACATTAGCCCCTTATTGTCATGTAGCTTGTCTTATTAAAGCTGCCCTGACAATAATAAGAAGTGGTTACTCCTGTTAAGGGTATAGGTAATCCCCCTCAAATCTATCACAGATTGAGGTAACGTGAAATCAGGGATAGGGTTGATAAAGGGTAAATGGTGTTGAGATGATGGTAAGATGGTGGGGTAAGTTCAAGGAAAGCAGACACATGTTGAATGCAGGTAGTGCGACCAGGGTACATGATTTGAAGAGCAAACAAGCAATTCATAGGCAAAGGTCGATAGTTTATCCAAACAAGGGTGATATAATCCTGGTATCTAAGGCATAGGAAGTAGCTCCAGGGGATATAACGGGTAAGGTACAGGAACATTTAGGCATGTTCGGCAGTACCAAATGGTTGGTTTGGTTGAGATAAATGTCACGGTATCGGTCTAGGTAAAGTTGGTCGGCTGATCAAGTCAAGTACCCTAATCATGCTAAAACACGAATAGGTGAGCTCGATTGAACAAAAAGCTACATGATGGGTGGATAAAATTGTAATTTGCGGGTTTTGGGCGAGGTATTTAATTGGTGCGGCCTTGGGTCGGGCCTGATTGATTAGTGAGGGCCGTGGGTCGGGCTTGATTGGTTGGTTGCGGCCTTGGGTCGGGCTGATTGGTTGGTTGCGGCCTTGGGTCGGGCCAAATGGTTGGTTGCGGCCTTGGGTCGGGCCAAATGGTTGGTTGCGGCCTTGGGTCGGGCCTAATTGGTTGGTTGCGGCCTTGGGTCGGGCTTGATTGGTTGGTTGCATCCATGGGTCAGGCCAAATGGGTGGTTGCGGCCTTGGGTCAGGCATGATTGGTTGGTTGGTTGTGGCCTTGGGTCAGGCCTAATTGGTTGGTTGCAGCCTTGGGTCAGGCCTGATTGGTTGGTTATGGCCGTGGGTTAGGCCAAATGGTTGGTTGTGGCCTTGGGTTGGGCCAAATGGTTGGTTGCGCCTTGGGTCGGCCCTGATTGGTTGGTTGCGGCCTTGGTTCAGGCCTAATTGGTTGGTTGCGGCCATGGGTCAGGCCAAATGGGTGGTTGCGGCCTTGGGTCAGGCCAAATGGTTGGTTGCGGCCTTGGGTTGGGCCTGATTGGTCGGTTGTGGCCTTGGGCGGGCCTAACCGGTCGGTTGGTTGCGGCCTTGGGTGGGTCGAATTGGTTGGGTGCGGCCTTGGGTGGGCCTAATTGGTTGGTTGCGGCCGTGAATTGGGCCAATGAAGTCAAAAAGGATATTTAGCAAAGGAGGGTATAGGCGATGTGGTGAGAAAGGGAGATTGGTGAATAAGGGCAGAAATTGTGGTGAAATAGGCATGAAACCGATATCGGTTAGATATGACCGGTATCGGTTAGATGACCGATACCGGTGTTTTAGGGCACAATATAACCGATATCGGTTATAGGTAAAAAACCTATAAAAAGAAAAATATGGCCTGTCATTGTCACATTGTCAATTTGATAACCAATACGGCTTGTCTGGGTTTAAAATTGATTTTGTTGAGTTTGTACGCTGAGTTGGCAGTAGTTGAGTGGAGGAGTGAGTGATTGGTAGACCCCAGTGAGTAGGAGGTAGAATTTGATTGGTGGAGGACCCAGCTGAGGAGATTTGGAGCCATGGCACAGCCAGGAGGAGTAGGAGGTGCTGGACCAGCTGGACCACCACCACCTATCCCACCACGATGACGTGTAGTCGTACCGGTAGGCTCTAAACCTCTAATTATGTGAATTTAATGATTTTAAGCGAGATGTGGGTTTTGGGTAGGAATCCAAATTTTTAATAAAATAATGAATAAATTGAAGTAATTTGTAAAATGGAGTGGGTAGGTAGGTTAGTTAGGTTAAAACGGTAGGGTGGGTAGGGTTGTAGGGTTTTCCAGTGGGTAAAAGGGTAGAAATAGGCAAAAAGATGTTTTTGGGGGCCGCGTCGGGTTCGGCTCTGGACCTGGACAGTGACCGATGTCGGTCACTAGGCGACCGGCATCGGTCACCAAATATTTTGCACAAATTGGATTTTTGGTAGACCGGCGTCGGTCGTATGTCGACCGGCGCCGGTGCATAGGATGTGCTGGGGAGGGGACCGGTGGCGGTCAAGGGTGACCGGTACCGGTCATTAGTTAGGTTTGTTTTGTTTTGTTTTGTTGTTGTTTGTGTTTTGTGTTTTGTTTGTTGTTGTATGTTGTGTGTTTTTGTTTGTTGTTTTGTTGTTTTTGTTTTGTTTGTTGTTTTTTGTGTGTTTTTATTTGTTTTTGTATTATGTGTGTTTTTGTTTGTTGTTTGTTGTGTGTTTTGTTGTTTTGTTTGTTTTTGTTTTTGTTTGTTTGTTTTTTGTTTTTTGTTTGGGGGTGAAGAGGGAGGGGTAGAGTTGATAAGAAAGTTGATTGGGGTGGGGGAATGAGGTGGTTGGTGGTTGTGTGGTTGGTTCGGTTAGGATAGATTAGGTGTTGGGTATGAATTAGGAGGTGTTAAATTGGTAGGGGTATAGTTAGATGGTGAGAGTAGATCGGGGTGGTTGGTAGGGTGTGAGATAAGGAAAGGGGATATCGTAGATGTTTAGGGTAAGATAGGTGGGTGTAGATGTGTGTTATAGAGTCGGGTTGTGGTTGGGTGGGTAAGGGGGTATAGAGGGTTAAGGTAGTTGTTTTTGTAAAGGGTAGGTCTAATGAAGTGGGTTGTTTTACAGGGCACACGGTTTACGATGTGGGATCGGATGCCCCCGCTATTGAGACGGATGTGGCCACATGTGTCCGCAGCGCATTGGGCCATTATGCGCGAGGTGGGACTCGGCGGAGTCCAGTGGTATAGGGCTGTGGATAGGGACCACAGCCTTATGGTTGCCCTCATCGAGAGATGGGATCCGGCGAACCAATGTTTTCCATCTCCCTACTGGAGAGATGACTATTACCCTAGAGGATGTGTATCGCATCCTGAGACTGCCGATCGTAGGGGAGGTAGTGTTCCAGGTAGATGCAGAGACGGCGATGGACAACATTCTGCATGTATTTGGGGATGCAGCCACATTATTGACTTATCACAGTGCGAGCATTGCCTATGGCGATATGTATCGCGCCCACAGACAGGAGACACGGCTTGCCATGTTGATGATGATAGGCATCACATGCTTTTCCCTCCCAAACTCAGAGGGAGGCCGCTTCCCACGGGCTTTGATGGGGGTGCTGCATGAGATGGTCGAGGAGCATACATGCTATGCCTGGCACTAGTATATATCGATGCAGCTATCTGAGAGAGTTGTGGGGTTATCGCCGGATGAGGCAATTTGGGATTTGCTCAACATTTTTGTTACACTGCTAGGCATATGAGCACATCATATGTATACGACCAGTAGGGCTGCCCCAGCAGCCAGGGCCACAGATTGTATACAGATATGGCTTTCAGAGGTGGTTGGGGGTCGTGGGCCAGCCACGAGCGGTGCTCGCAGGATGGGATGTGGCCTACTACCATCATATGCTAGAGGGCTTGACCGCCCTAGACATTATATGGAGGCCCTACAGAGGCCATCAGCCTCGAGGAGGAGCCCGAGAATAGATGCACTGGATCCAGTATACTTTCTAGATAGTTGGACGGAGGCTCAGAGAGCATGAGCGGATACCCCTAGAGAGGGTACTACGGCAGTTGGGGCTGTGATAAGATGAGCCACCTCCCTTCCCATAGTACCGAAGGGATGATGTAGAGGCCCCCTTTACTGCACACCACAGCCTCATTGACCCAGTTGGGTAGCAGAGAGGCTGACAGACGATACAGTGGATGATGCCGGAGTGACAGGGGCCTTTTTGGTTTGGTGGGCAGGGCAGAGAGCATCCAGGAGAGCACAGCCCGCACAGCCAGATTTGGTGGCGGTTATAGCGAGAGAGGGACCGGCTCTTAGGACAGGTGCAGTTATTACAGGGGCAACTTGCTTTGCCGCACAGCACGGTCGTAGTGTACGGGGGTAGTTAGCTCAGGCACAGGTGTAGGCAAAGGTACAGCCACAAGCACCACCACATGCACCGGTATAGCCACAGGCACCACCATAGGCACCGGCCCTGCCGCAGGCATAGGCACCGCCATAGGTACAGGCACAGGGTGTACTGGCAGGACAGGGGCCACTATTATTAGGAGTCGGGGACCAGCCCCAGTAGCCATGGTGGCATGGGCCCGCTATATGGAGGCGAGAGCGGAGGCCCGGTATTATCAGGACGTCCTTGATGGTACCAGGGCTGACTATCAGCCATATGCGGTGCACAGAGCCGAGACCTCTCGGAGCCAGAGATCCCAGGGGGTGCAGCCACAGCCGGTGGGTCGGTGACAGGGAGGAGGTGAGAGCCAGCACAGGGACCAGCAGGGAGAGGGGCTGAGGGTGGTGGGGAGAGCTGAGACATCCCTGGAGCGGAGATGGGTTTTGGATATTGGATATAGACACCGGTCTGCGAACCGGTTATGTATATAGAGGCCTGCGTGCCCACATATGATTTATTTATTCATTCTTGTTGTATATACCGGCCTGCGAGCCGAGTATTCATTGTATAGTTGATATAGCATCCTGCAGCCGAGTATATTTTTGACATGAGAGACCGGACTACGAGCCGAGTCGAGATTTTGATAGTGATAGTGGCTTGCGTGCCAGCTTTGTATTATTTTGAGATCACAGAGGCCCCCATGCAGGGCAAGTTGTATATTTAAACATTGATATATATAGAGATGATGATTTTGATCCACATGGTGTGTATAAAATGTTTTATGTGTTTTGTCGATGGTTTTTGAAATTGAATGTATATAGATGATGAGTTTGATCCACATGGTGTATATAAAATGTTTTATATGTTTTGTCGATGGTTTTTGAAATTGAATGTATATAGATGATGAGTTTGATCCACATGGTGTGTATACTGATGGGTTTGATGTAGATATTAAAATGTCATATGTATTTTGTCGATGGTTGTTTTAATGTAGATAGATGATGTTGATGAAATTGTGATGATATATTGATGTGATTTTGATGACAAATATTGATAATGGTGTCGTTATGTAGGAAAAAGAGGCGGGCACCACAAAAATTTGCAAAAAATAAAGAAAAGGCCCAGGTTTAAGCAAAAGGAGACATGTGACCGATATCGGTTAGCTAACCGACGTCGGTAGATCAAGGACCGATATCGGTTAGGTAACCGATACCGGTTATTCCAAAACGAGCTTTTCTAAAAATAGAAAAGCTTGGGTGGCAACTTAAGTTCTTATTTTTAGAGTCATGCAACAAGTTAAATACGTGAATGCGACGCTGTTTGACGACTGATACAGGTAATTGCATGAGAGAATTGAGTGATAAGGAGGAAAGAGACAGGTAAAGTGAGTGTGGGCTGAGATTAAGAAGGCAGAAAGGCAAGTTATATTTGAAGAGGGTGGTGAACATGGCTGAACGAGGAGAAGCATCCAGCAGGCAGAGACGAGAGGGAAGACAGGTTCCACCCCAAGCTGCTGCATCCCAAGAGGTAAACTGTTTGGTTGTATTTTAATTCTTGCATGTTTTATGAATAGGATGAGAGAAGGTAAGTGGATAGAGATGAGAAAGAAAAGGTGATAGGCAAGGGTTTGGGATGGGGTGAGTGTGATGGGGTAGGTAAGCAGGGGTTTCGCGTATGTTTGTAGGTACAGAGAGGAGTAAACGAGCAAATAATTATCGTAGGTGGTGGTTTTAAGTAGGCTGTATAGGATTGACAGTGACCGATATCGTTTAGAGATAACCGGTATCGGTTAGTAAACCGGTATCGGTTATCTATAACCGATACCGGTTACTGTAGGAATTTCCAGAATGTGAGAAAAAACACTTGGGGATTTGATTTATTGAATGGTTGTGTGTCGTTTTGATGTATGCAGGCAGAGGCAGGGTTGAGGATGAATGATAGTGTGCTAGCTTTGTTGTCACAAATCCGAGCGGATGTAACACCAGCTGAATGGGCATTGATAAACCGTGTGGGGTTAAGTGGAATCTACTATTATTCATGAATCACACGCAATCATGCTATGTTGCAGGTGTTGATTGAGAGATGGAATCCAGAAAAGAATACCTTCTATCTGCCAACAGGGGAGATGACAGTGACATTGGAAGATGTGTTTAGGATCTTGAGGCTCCCAATTACAGGAAGACCAGTGTATCAGGCAGGGCCAAGTGCAGCGCGGGGAGCAATAACAACAGTATTTGGTCCAGCTGCACGAGATTTGACACAATGAGGTTTGACATTCACTTATGGTATAATGTATGTAGCACACCCTAAGGCAACAAGGTTGGCAGTAGTATTAATGATAGCGGTGGGGTATTATGCATTACCGAGGGTGGATGGGGGAAGATTTCCAAAAGCATTGATGTGTATTATTTGGGAAATGATAGAAAGGAGCGTGAATTTTGCATGGGCACCCATATCTGGCGGAGCTATATAGGGGTTTATGGGCCTGCAGGTGAAATCACAGGACAACACTAGATTGTTCATACTTATTACATTGTTGGGCCTATGAGCACATTGTTTGTGTGCGACCGATAGGCCAACCCATCCAGTCGGGAGAGACAGGAGTGCAGAGGTTGGGATTCAGACGATGGGTCCAGACAAAACAAGAGGTAAGATCTCAGGCCGTGACAGAGGACATCGAGTATTATAGGTAGGTGTGGGAGATGGTGACGATTGCGGATATCTGTTGGAGGCCTTACGGGAACTATATGGTGACAGAGAACATAGCTGAGGAGTTGAGGGGTGTAGAGCGATTGAGGTGGATCATGGGGCACAGGCCAGGTGAGTACGAGAGGATTCCTCTAGATCGCGTGTGGTGACAATTTGGATTTGTTCAGGATATACCCATGGCTTATAGACCATACATGAGGATCGATGCCGAGGCATCATTCTCACCTCCCGGCCGACACCTCCAGAAGGACCAGAAGAGATAGCAGCCGATCACAGGGTAATGGATGTAGGAGCGACAGAGGCTTATAGAATATGGTGGGTAGTAGAGCTGCGAGGCTCACGTGAGAGGGCCGATCATCCTGACATAGTTGTGATTACGGTGGAGAGGGATTTTCTCTGCGGGTTTAGTTCATCAGCTCCAAACGTGGGTGAATGAGACAACGAGATTATTAGTGGTTGTAGAGTCACAAGTGGAGAGACTAGTGGTGAGATTCTGCCACGCGAGAGGGCATATTCATATATTACAAGAGAGGTTGGCGGATCGGTGGGAGGAACCAATAGCAATGGCACCTTTGAGGATGGAGAGGCTAGGCGAGTGGTCAGCGCGATCATGATCATCACCTGGTTCAAGATGAGGCACAAGGGTCTAAGTTAATTTCATAGAGGTATAAGAATAAATAAGGATGCCGACACGTAAGGTCGATGATAAGAGAAGATGTATGTGTTTAACATCTAAATAAAACTGAATATGTATGTTGATTAGAGGTATGATAATAATAAAAATGGTTGTGTTTTGAATGTTTTGTTTTGAAAAATGATAAAGATGAATGTGAGCAAATAGAAATACACAAAAAGATTTATATTTACCACACATGATAGGTTATGGTAGGGGATGGTCGAGCTAACCTTGGGAGACCCCATGTCTCCTAAGTGCTACCTACATATCCCATTGCACAAAGCAAGGAGGGGCCTCAGACCGATGTAGTTCTCCCTTAGGACCAGGGAGAGGTGAATTTAGGCAACTTGGTTATAGTTAGGCAATTTGTTGGTTGGTAAAAATATTGATATTGGTAGGGTAACGTTGTTGGTGTTGGTAAGGGATTGGTGATGTTGGTGTAGGTATAGGTGAAACGAAAGTTAGCTTACCCAAGTAGTAGGGAATCATGTCCTGATTAAGGTCAACACACAATCCTAGATTTGAGTAAAAGAGGCAAAAGTGTCCCGTAGTTGAGAAGAGCTAAACAAACCACTTATTAACATAGGATGAGCTTGAATCCCTAGGTGCCTTGCATAGGTGAGAAGTCGATAGGTGAAAAGAGTCGTATAATCACAATATATCAGGATATACGTCACGTCCCTTGAGTTTTGTTGTTTTGACAAATGGTGAAGTGAGGTGGCTGGTAGAGCTAGGGCACAGAGAACTTGTTATAAGGTGATTATGCTGACTAAAGAGAACCAAACCTAAATAGACAAGTCCATGACTCAAAAGTGCTATTGAATACTACTTTTTACTTTTCTGGATATAGACTGATCGATGCGGGAAGTCCATAGGGGATATGCATTTTGTTGTTCTTGAGCTCTTCACGAAGCTGATCAATGCGAGAAGCTTCTGATAAAGGCTGACTTTGTATAGCTATCCTTCAAGGGAGCAGTCTATTTATAGTAGCAGATGTGGTTTTTGTGTATAGCTGTCCTTCGGGGGAGCAGTCTATTTATAATAGTAGAAGTGGCTTTGCACATAGCTATCCTTCGAGGGAGTAGTCTATGTATAACTTTAGAGGTCTAGATGTCCATTTGGCATGAAGCATCTAGTTTTGTAGGAAGTTTGACTCAAGAATATCCCATAAGTGTATAATTGAGAACGTGTTATTTTGATACTTTTAGTCATGGACTAGACTAAAAGGGAAGGTATCTTTAAGGGGAGGTGATGACAAAACCATGTGAGCTTGATTCGATTTTGAGATGCATGAAACAAAGTTTATGATGTGGTAAATGAGCTCAAGGGATGAGTGCAAGGTAGATAAGAAGTGATATAACACTAAATTCAATAGTAGAATGGTCGAAGATGCACGAGGCATTAAGGGTTTCGAGGCTCGGGTTTACCATTAAGCGAGGATAAATGATAAGTTCTGATCCATAAGTGTGAGTGATAATGTAAGGCCCAATCCAATTTGGAGCAAATTTTCCACGTTTTCTTTTTCTAGTTTGGTTACATGTTGATTTCTTTGAGGACAAGATCACCAACCTTAAAGGTATGCTCATGAAGTTGCTTATCATAAGCACACTTGATGCACTTTTGATAGATTTGAAGGTGGTCAAGAGCAAAGACGCTCGTCAAGAAGCTCCAATTGGGCTAACCGCTCTTAGCGGAAATCATCATTGGTGAGAATATCCTGAAGAGATATTCTTAGTGAGGGTATTTGTATTTCGAGAGGCAAGACAACCTCGGTACCATATACCAAAGAAAATGGGGTGGCATTAGTGGAGGTACGAATGCTAGTCCGATAAGCCCAAAGGGCAAACGGGACGTGATCAGGCCAATTTGTTCCAGAATCGTTAACAATTTTCATGAGAATTTTGGTCAGGGTTTTGTTAGAAGATTCGGCTTGACCATTTTCTTGTGGATAGTAAGGTGATGAGAAGCTAAGTTTGATACCAAAGTTGTCACAAAGGTCTTGTAAGAACTTATTTTTGAAAGATTTTCCATTATCAGTTATCAGGTGATGAGGAACACCAAAATGACAAATAATGTGATGGTTAATGAATTCTATGATTTTTATTTTTGGTTGAAATGAGTGGAATGGCCTCCACCCATTTAGTGTAATATTCGGTTGCTATGATTATCCAATGGTGACGTTGCAAATAGGGTGGGTGAATTTCACCAATAAGGTCTAAACCCCATTGTGAGAAAGGCCAAAGATCTCGTGCGACCTGTAGCGGATGGCTGGGAGTATGTTGAAGGTTGGCATGTTGTTGACACATAACACAACACTTAACATATTCGTAGCAATCGTTATTAAGAGTAGGCCAATAATAGCCTAGGTGAAGGATCCGTTTGGCCATGGCAAGGCCACTAAAATGTCCACCACAAATACCGTCATGGACTTGTTGGATGGTATAGGTGACCTCCTACGCCGGTTAGACATCGAAGAAGGATGCCATTAAATCCATGTTTATAGAGGAGTCCCCCATGATGACATAACAAGAAACACTTTTAAGAAAAACATGTTTTCCATTACTCGTAAGGTCGGTGGGAGAACAGAGAGGTTGTAAGGTAGTCATAAAATTGGTGATACCGGTATCCTACTAATTAGCGAGACACATTATTTATCATAAAAACATCCGGGGTGGAGTAAGATGGGGAAAAGAGTTGTTGGACCAAGACGAATATGTCGAGTCGATTGGTGAGGCAGAATTTGCGAGGCTAAGCAAGCCATAGTATCCACAAATTTGTTAGTGGAGTGGGAATGGTTTGGATAGAATAATGAGTAAATAAGGTCAAAAGTGAATCCACGTAATGTTTGTACTTTTGAATTTCGTCATTTTTACATTGGTAGATGCCCATAACTTGATTGACTACCAATTGAGAGTCACCGAAAATATTAATATATTTTACACTTAAGTGTAACGCAACTGAGACCCAAGACAAGGGCCTCGTATTCCGCTGTATTATTAGTGCGGGAGAAATTGAGCCGGAATGAAAGAGGCATAGGCTCGGCGTCAAGAGGAATGAGAACAACGCCAACCCCTCCACCGCGCCGGCATTTGGATCCATAAAGAAGAGGGTCATTGGATATGAATCTTCACCGAGTGAATGAGTGGTGATGAGTTCTTCGGGAAATTAAAATTGGTAAATTGCTCCCCATGTAAAGGGGCTTCCACGAGTTGGTCTGTGATAGTTTGTCCTATGATTGATTTTTTGTGTGTAAACTAAAGGTTGAGGTCGGCGAGGAGCATAAGCCATCGGGCAATGCATTGGTTTAGATGAGGCTTGGCATACATATAATGGATGGGGTCCATGTTGGTGATGAAAAAGTTTTGTGATTCAGGAGGTAGTGTCAGAGTTTGGTGGCCACAAATGATAGGGCTAGGCACAACTTTTCTACATGTGTATACCTAGTCTCATAATCCACCAAAGTACGACTTATATAATAGATGGCTTCTTCTCGATGCTTGGAGTCACGATGTGTGAGCATGACTCCTACAAAGATGGTCGGTGGCGGAAAGATAAAGGTAAAAGGGCGATCGTCTCCGAGGTGGGATAACCACGGTGGCTGCAAGAGATAGACTTTAAGAGCCTTAAAGGCTTGGTGGCACTCTTCGCTCCATTGAAAGATAATGTCCTTTTTAAGGAGATGATGGAAAGGTTGACATTGATCCGAGAGTTACGAGATGAAACGCCGGATAGATTGGAGTTTACCCTACAAACTACGTAATCGTTTGAGGTTAGTAGGTGGGGGCATCTCTAGGATAGCTTTTAATTTAGCTGGATCGACCTCGATGCCATGCAAAGAGACGATAAAACCAAGAATTTTTCCTAAAAGGACACCAAAGACACATTTCTTTGGTTGAAGATGAACACAATATTGTAACAGGTGATAAAAATAATGGTTAAAACATCGAGATGTTCACTGCGATGTTTAGATTTTCCAAGAAGATCATTAACATAATCCTCAAGGATAGTGTGCATAATTTCATGAAAAATGTAAGTCATAGCCCACTGATAGGTTGCACCAGCATTCTTAAGGCCAAACGGCATGACACGATAGCAGAAGATTCCCCAAGGAGTTATGAAGGTAGTTTTATGTTGATCAGCCGGGCTACCAAAATTTGATTGTATCCCGAGAAGCCATCCATGAGAGAAAGCATCTCATGGCCCGTAGTGAGATCAACAAGTTGATCAATACTTGGGAGGGGGAAGTCATCCTTTGGGAAAGTGAGGTTAAGGTCCTAGAAATCCGTACATATCCGAAGTCCCCCATTGCTTTAGTAACAGGTACGATGTTAGAGATCCATTGAGGATAGTCAATAGGTAAGATGAAGGAAATAGAAAGGAGTCGTTGAAGCTCTTCTTTGACCAAGAGGGCAATGTGTGGATGCATTTTCCTTAGTTTCTGTTTAACTGGTTTAGAATCGGGTTTCAGGGTAATGTTATGGACAGCAATGTCAGGATCAATTCCTGGCATGTCAGTGTAGGACCAAGCGAAAGCTTGGTTGTGGGCACGGAGGAAGGTAGTGAAGGCAGTTTGTTCTGATGCGGTAAGAGATTGTCTGATCTTCACAATGTGAGGATCATCCTTAGTGTGGATGTTGATTTCTATAGTCGACTCATTCAACATGGTTTGAGTGTCAGATGGTAAGGCGCGTTGAATATAAGAGTCGTCCACACCAAGGTAAGTGAGGATGGAGTCGTCATCCTAGCACTCAACAACATTAATTGAAGGCAAGTCCTCTTCGATCATGTTTGGATACAGAAGGGGAAGAGAAGATGGGTCTTCATTATCGCATTGATAAGTGAGAGGACCCAGGAAGATAGCATTTATGAAAAAAAAAAGTTAGGAGGGATAGATTCAGGGTCTATCGACTCTGTGGGTGACGATGGCAAAATGGGTGATGATGGTTCGGAAGGAGTGACTTCGTCGTCTTCCTAGATACAACAGATATGTGGTGTTTTCGGTGTAGGTGGTTTAGAGAATCCAAGACCACGATGATCTTTGTGTTTGTGTGTAGTAATGGGAATGATCGTATGGCGGCCTTGTTCATAAAGACCGAAACCGAAATCCTTCCAAGCACAGCGTGTCAAGAAGGTGAGAGCGAAATGACGATTAGTTAAATATTGAAAATTAGATTGGAAGGGAACCACACCAAGGGAGGTTCAGGGGTGATAGAGGTTGTATCGACACCCCCATACGTTAGGTTGGTGCGGCAATTAGGTGGTCCGTAGGAGATTACTTCCCCCACATGACGGTCATAGGTAGGATGCGCATGTAACTGTCCGTACTCCTGTGGGGTATGGAACGTGCTAACGTTATATAGGCGATACTCCCCCAGCATAAGGCGTTGAAAAACATCAACTAAGGGATCTGAGGTTGGGATATTGTCACGTGGGGAAAGGAAGCGGTATTTGCGGCGGCGGTTTCATTGGTTGAAGGTGTAGGTGTGGTTGAGATGGATGGTTGAGGTGTGGTTGAAGTATATGGTTGGGTTGGATGAATGGGTGTCTTGACTGGTACAAGCACATCATTAGGGCGATATAACATATTACAGGTTTTGAAGGGGGGAGCGTCATCTTTTACGGTGTAGGATTTCCCCTCATACTCAAATTTTATGCATCTATGTAAGGTGGAGGGAACACATCCCATAGCCCGGATCCAAGGGTGTCCTAACAACATGTTGTATTGGAATTCACCCTCAAGGACATAGAAGAGTTCGGGTAAGGTACGTGGCCCTACACGAATGTTAAGGATCACGGTGCCTAAGGTAGAAGTAATAGCATCATTGAATGAATGTAACATGGTGGGGTTGGCACACATGCAACTAGAAGGGATATTCATTTGTTGGAAGGATTTGGAAGAGATGATGTTTAGGCTAGCGCCCCCATCAATCATAACACGATGTACCCGGATGTCCCGAATGTAAGCTGAGATGAAAAGAGCGGGGTCAAGATCTTCTGCACCAAAGTCAACAATTTCGTCTTCAGAGAAACTGACAATGAGTGGTTTGCTGTACAGGGACGGAAGTGATAGATTGTTTGGTGAGAGAGGCAACGTGGTTGGGTGTTAAGATGGAGGTAACGGGAAAGGTTTCATTAGGTAAGACCTCTATCCCTTGAAGGATTTCAACAAGAGCTTGTCGATGAGATTCAGAGGTTTGAATGAGATCATACAACATCATTATTATAGGTGATTGGTGGAGCTGTTTGATCATGGTTCCGTGTGGGAAACTCCATTAGAGATGGGGTAGGCCAGTCCATGAATAGCCACTTTAGGTGGTGGTGTGATCGGGATAGTGGATGAAAGAGAGGCCGTAAGTGTGCTTTCTATAGCTTTCCCATTACTTTTCTGCCCTCGATTAGTAACACTAATCATGTTGATCTCGTGAACATGAGGGAGGAAGACGGTAGGGATAAATCATGGTCTTCGAGAGGTGGCATTGTAATAATGATAGATCTTGGTGAGGCGGGGACAGTGGTATAGGAGAGGGATTGAAGCTAAAGGTTTCTCCCTTTGTAAGTTGTCTTTCTTAACCTTTCTATCCGAGAAAGGTGACCCGACGAAGTATGGCTTTCAAAGCTTTGCATCCCTCTCGCATCATGTCCTGGTGTGCGGTGGTAAGCGTAGATTTTAGACTCATCATAACCTATAGGTCGAGGTTTAGATGGATCATAGGGTCTCGGTGGGGGTAGGAAAATGGTCGCATTTTCCACCAACATATCAAGTATCTTGGCATAAGATCCTCTGAGTGGGTCAAAGTCGAGAGAAGATGATGCTATTTATTGGGTGAGTTTTGGTAATGGTTGATTCGGTTCGTATGGGTGGTGGTTTAGACAAGGGGTTTTGATAATTGGATTTAACTAAGTGTGGCTTCTTCGGCGCAGAAGTTATGTTTAGCTGATTAGATGATGAGGCCACAGATGATGTGGTAGCAGGAAATAACCATGGAGAAAGAGGAGTGACGAAAACAAATCCTTTGATGATGGAGTTTGTTTAGGGTTGATAGGTGGACAGGATCTCTGTATGGGTGTAGAAGGTGCAGGTCATTTTAAAGAAAATGCAGGAGGTATGATGTATTGAGGCAAGGTGGAGGGGTGAGGTCCCAATATAGAAGGTAGGTGTGATGGCGAGGGTTTTAGTTGTGACAGGCGGGGATTGGATTTGAGGAGATTGGATTTGTCTCCTAGGTGGATGGACGACTTTATTTTTGGATAAATCTAACCATTTAGGTGGGTGTGTTAAGCTAGGTATTGGTGAAGTCCCAAGCGTAGGGGAAGGTTTGGTTAGGTTAATAGAGGTGGATGAGGTATTCGGTAGAGACGAGGGGGTGAAGATGAGGACATAGGCATTTTGAGTTTTTGTAAACACCGCGGGTATATGGTAGAGGTGTCTGGATCGGTCATCTGCATCTGAGTAGAGCATGGTGTACTCAAACGCTCCCATAGGACTCGTCTATCTTCTGAGGGATGACAATCTTCACGTGTGAATAGGAATTTTTGTATGGAAGAGAGGTGGGTTGTAATTCCGGTCCACTGTGGGTGTGATACAAGGGGTAAATGAGTCTCTGTATCAATGGGTGTTAAGAGGTCAACCGGTCGCTGAAAAGATTTAGGCGATGAAGAACTAATAGGTAGAAGGGCATGTTGGAGGGGATCCGTCATGATTAAAGAATGTGGTGATGTTGGTTCAAGGGGTTTCTCTTCTAAGGATGATAGAAACAGTGGAGAGACTTCCTCTTTTATAGCAAGAGTGGTAGAAGGAGATGTTTGGGAAATAGATAAAGTAGATAACATCCACTCAAAATCTTGCAGGGATGTGGTGTAAGAAGACTCATTCGTGGGAAGAGAATTGCAGGCGGTTAATTCCTTTATGGGTAAAGGAATGGAAAGGATTTTTTCTTGTCTTGATGGTGGTGAAGGGGGTTCGGGTCCCTGCGTTAGTGAAGAGGCTTGATTCAGAATTTCCACAATAGAAGCATTTGGTTGGGAGTCGAAGACCACATGGATTTCATGAACACTCTCCTCGGCTAAGATATATTGGTTTATGTTACTGTTAGATGAGTGGTTCGGGAATGGTTTGTTGAAGATTTTCAAATTTTGGTTAACAGGGGCATTAGGATTATCAAGGATTATATCCCCTGCATCAACCATTTCCTGCACTATATTTTTCAACATCTTACGCTTTTTAGTGGCTGTGTCCCTTCACACGGTGGAGAGTTCTGAAGTCATTTTATTTGTACCAAGAAGGTATAGCATGGGTGGAATCAAACTCGGAGTGAGGTTTAATAGGAGGTAAGGTGATAGTTCCTTCTTTGAGCAATTTTTCCAAGATGACACCATAAGTTTCTCCCAAAGGAGTGTAATTGATGGGTTCGGCTTTATACTTATAGGTGGTTTTTGGCGGGGTATTAGACGGTGCTTGGGATTTGACCATCACCGCATGTACGACTCCTTTTGATTTCAAAGTAGTTGATGCGTGAGAATTGGTGGTGTTGGGTTTGTTGGTGGAGTCTTGGGTTCGAGAAATTAGGGTTTTTGTTGCGCAACCATAATTTCTCTTCCTCTAAGGCTCAAATTTCTAGTTTCCGAGCCATAGTAAAGGCCTCATCAAAGGTGCGGAAAGTTTGAATTTGGAGGGTAGGAGAAATGTGCTTAGCGCAGGCCACGTAAAGAGTTCGATGAGTTTAGCCTGAGGCAAGGCATAAGTAAGTTGGTTGATGAGGCCCCGCCATCGTCCAATGAAATCTGCGATAGATTCGTCTTCAAATTGTCGGACGGCATAGAGGTCGGTGATAGATACTTTCTTAGCAATATTAATGGAGAAATGATCCAAGAAAGATTGGGCTAATTGGTTAAAAGAGAAGATTGAGTGCTGGGTTAAAGCACTATACCACTCCAAGGTAGGTCCTGATAAGGACATGGGAAAGGTGCGGAGTAGTAAGGCATCTTCATGAGCAATCGATAGCGAGGCATGTCTAAATTATATCAAGTGTTGTTGAGGATCCTCCTTACTATTAAAATGAGTAAATTTTGGTAATTCCCATTGAGGAGGATATGAATGAAGGGGGATAGAAGGATGAATAGGCTTCCGAAAAACTTGCTCATATGTCGAGTGCTATGGATTCTGAAATAGAAGCCTCCAAATTTTGCATCTTGTCCATCATTTGTTTGATGAAATCCATGGTTGGATGAGATGATGGTGTGGTTGTTGTAAAAGGTGGAGGATTGGGCCAAGGGCCTCCACTAGACAATGGTGGGGTTAAATGTTGATAAGGTATTGAGGATGAATATGTTGAGGCGGCCGAATAGGGATGTCCTATATAAGGTGTTGAAGCCACCGGATAAGTGTGCGGAAATGAAAAGGTGGGCGGAGCTTGAGAAGGAAAGCTCGTGTGGATAGGTGGCAGAGAGCAAGTTATGAAAGGGGCAGTCTGCGAGAGAGATGAGGTAGGAGCAGTCAGCGGTAATGATATGTGGGGCCCCAGATTAACCAAAGGAAAGCCAATCTGTGCCGTATGAACCTCTGAAGCCACTGAGTTGGGAGACGGGGCTAAGGATGAAGAAGGTAAGGCGGAGTTATTAGGTGGAGAAGGAGCTAAATGAGCAGCTATACTAATAGGCATACCAACAAGGAGCTGACCGTCGGGTGTATGGTCAGGGGTATGAGACAAATAGTATTGTACAGTGCTAGGATTAGCATCCAAAAATTCACAAATTCCTTATCTCCTACAGGGATTTTGGGAACCTCACTGGTGTCCGTAGGATTCCCTATAGAATGTGAAGGGGGTGATTCAGGAAAAGGCACGGAACAAGCATGTGAAACCATGGTTGTGGCTTGTTTCTGAGTGATAACAACCATGGACAAGAGTACACAAGCAGGATTTGATTAATCGGGAAATGCAAAATGCACAAAATGTTGGAATTGGTAGGCTCTTGGTTTATCGAACTGTGAAAGACATGAAACCAATATCGGTCCGATATGCATGTGCCGGACTTTAGCCACCGTCGGTCAGTTAACCAATGTCGGTAGGATAGGAACGGTGTAAGAAGTTGTAAGAAGTTGCTGATTTGGGGTTAACAATGCTTAGTATGCCTACCAAACTGTTCTGAAGTGATCACTGAAACAGTGTATGACAGAGAAACAAAACTAAAAACAAGCAAGATGCACAAGCAAATCAAGAGACTAACCCTAGGATTAGTTTTAATTATTGTGGGCTTATGCCTTAGATGCAAGATGATGTCAATCCTAAACAAAAGACTTAGGGGAAATGTCAAGTTTGTTTTGGCTTATAAGGTTACCTCAATCGGGTGGAGGAATACAGCGGAAAAAGGGGGGATGTTTGAGTTGTTGTGTTGATTATGATGTGATTTGGTATGTGTTGTACAGTGAAAGTAAGATTACTTTCTTGTCAATACCATGCATATCACCCCCACGTGTACTACCTATTACTTAATCTATGTTTACTAGAATTGAAAACAGCAAGCAAGAATGTGATGCACGTGTTTTAAACCCAAATCGAAAATGATATTCGATGAAGCAAAGGAGAAGACTTTCACTAATGCAAAGATGTGAAAGCAAGACAAATTCTTTTTACCAAAATAACAGAATATCTTGTGAATATTATCAGAAACAAACAACAAGTATGCTCCCTATATGAAAGCAAGCAAGAAAGAAAGAAACCCAAAATGGGTCTCATCAGGCGTGCCAAAATGTTTCACACAGAATGTTTCCGTTCTTGGAATAGAGTTTCTTCTATCCTTTCATTCTCTTGAGAAATAGATAAGGGTTAGGGCTAGGAGGAATACCTATTGAATGTTGGGAGGGTGTGCGTGTACCATAGAGAGAGATCAGATTGATTGCGAAGAAATCCTTTTTGTGCAGGAAGGACTACTTGAATAAGAATGCAAGACCACAAGATTATAGTTAGACAATAAAAGAGGGAACTGCCTTGGGCCCAGGAAATATTAAAATTCCTTTTGAAGGTGGTCAGTTCCCCTGCTAATATGAATTAACACAAATTATTGCAAAATTACAATTTAATTACCTCGTTAAAACAATAGAGGAAAGGCTGGTTTTGGTTTTGAATCACAGTGACCGATGCCGGTCACTATCACCGGTACCGGTTGCTGATAACCGATATCGGTAGGGGCAGTGATTTAGGGGCTTTTAGTGAAGGTTGGCTATAAGGTGTCTATGGTGTTTATAAGGCTGATAAATGATTGGGGATAGGTAATGGGGTGATAGAGATGACTCAGAGAGTATGGGGGCTATTCTTGGGGCAATGTACGGGTAGAGGAATGACAGTTAAATGTAGGGTGTTACCGGGTAATAGATCTAGGAATAGACTTATAATTGTTGTGATTTAGAAGTTCAAGAAATGTTATTAAAAGAACATACAAGATACTACTTACTAGTTCCTGATGAAGATACAGGCCCAAGGACTGTGATGATGAAGGCAGGACTCAGGTAGGATGATCTGACAATCAAAGATGAGCTATCTTCTCTCCCAATGCTTGGATGAGTGTCACCGGGCTCTGGTTACTCAGTTGCAATCTTGGGCTTGATGTCCTTCTCTGCAAACTCTTCTCTTTCCTTCACTTGTCTCTGCTCGCCAAGTGAATTCCCGATCTTTCCAATGAATTCCCAATCCTTTGTTTTTGGTTGGGGGAGGTCATTTACAGGGAACCGATGGCGGTTACGTAACCGACGGCGGTCGAGTAGGAACCGATATCGGTTAAGTCAAAGTGGGCTATTTTTAGTAAAATAGCCAACTTTCCCTCCTTTTCTCTCGAGGAATTAGTTGTGGGCTTGGTCAAGTCATTATTAGGTTGATTTTGGTGTGGGTGAGGAGTAATTAGTCATGGGTGTGGATGTAGACCAAGTTATAGGTCTTTATTAGGTTAGTTTAGGGTTAGGACTAGGTCATGATGAGGTGGCAAAATGAGGTGGCAGGTTTGGAGATGTGGATTTATTAATTATAAGGTAATTAATAAATAATTGTGCAAGGTTTAGGTGGTGAGACTAGGTTGCGAAATGAGATGCGGGGCACAAGGTGTCGTAAGACACAAATTTTGTGTCTACACCCACCTCACCAAAATCTATCATCATTGCAACCCCACCTCTCGAGAAAATGACTTATCCCTACCATCTTCCTCATCTCGTATTCACGAGATCAACATGATTAGCATTGCTACTCGAGGTCAGAAAAACAATGGAAAAGCTAAAGAGAGCACACCTGCGACCTCTCTTTCTCCTTCCGCCATCCCGATCGCACCACCACCTAAAGTGGTTATTCGTGGACCTACCTATCCATTCTCTGATGGAGTTTCCCATCGCACCATGATCAAACAACTTCACCAATCTCTTGTAAAAATTACACTCTATGATCTCATTCAAACATTTGAATCTCATCGACAAGCTCTAATTGAGATCCTCCAAGGGATAGAGGTCCTACCTAATGAAACCCTGCCCATCACCTTAATCTTAACACCCAACCATGTTGCTTCTCTCACATAACACCTACCTCCACAACCACCTCTATCCCTGTACAGCAATTTGGTGCTATCAATTTTTCCGAAGAAGAAATTATCGTCTTTGGTGCAGAAGATCTTGACGCCGCTCTTTTAATCTTAGCTTACGTCTGGGACATCCGGCACGTCATGTTATGATTGATGAAGGTGCTAGCCTAAACATCGTCTCTTCCAAATCCTTCCAATGAGATGAATATCCCTCCTAGTTGCATGTGTGCCAACCCCACCATGTTGCGTTCATTCAATGATGTTATTACTTCTACCCTAGGCAAAGGTGTCATTATTACAATTCATGTAGGGCCACGTACCTTTCCTAAACTCTTCTATGTCCTCAAGGGAGAGTTCCAATACAACATGTTGTTAGGCCGCCGTTGGATCTGGGCTATGGGATGTGTTCCCTCCACCTTACATAGATGCATGAAATTCGAGTATGAGGGGAAGTCATACACCTTCGCAGCTGACGCTTCCCCCTTCAGAACTTGTAATATGTTATATCACCTAATGATGCACTTGTACCAGTCAAGGCACCCATTGATCTGACCCAACCATCTATATCAACCATGCCTCAACCATCTACCTTAGCCGCACCCACACCTTCGACCAATGAAACCACCGATGTGAATACCTCTTCCTTTCCCACGGACAACATCCCAACCTTGGATCCCTTGATAGGTGTTTTTCAATGCCTTATGTTGGGGGAGTACCACCTATACAATGTTAGCACCTTCCATACCCCACAAGAGTATGGACAGTTACATGCACATCCTACCTACGACCATCGTGTGGGGGAGGTGATCTCCTACGGACCACCTAATTGCTGCACCAACCTAACATATGGGGGTGTCAACGCATCCTCTATCACCCCTGAACCTCCCCTTGGTGTGGTTCCCTTCTAATCTAATTTTCAATATCTAACCAACCGTCATTTTTCCCTCACCTTCCTGACTTGCTATGCTTGGAAAGGTTTTGGTTTCGGTCTTTATGAACAAGGCCAACATACGATCATTCCCATGACTACACGCAAACACAAAGATCGTAGTGGTCTTGGATTTTCTGAACCACCTACACCAAGAAACCTCATGTCAATTGTGTCCAGGAAGATGACGAAGTCACCCCTTCCAAACCATCAATGCCCACTTTGCCATCTTCACCCATGGAGTCGATAGACCGGAATCTATCCCTCCTAACTTTTTTTTTCGTGAATGCTATCTTCCTAGGTCCTCTCACTTATCAATGCGATGGTGAAGACCCATCTTCTCTCCCCTTTTACTTGTGCCAAAACGTTTCGCACATAATTTTGTTCCAGAATAGAGTTATTTCTATCTTTTCATTCTCTTGAGAAACAGATAAGGGTTAGGGCTAGGAGGAATACATGTTGAGTGTTGGGAAGGTGTGCGTGTACCATAGAGAGATCAGACCAATTGTGAAGAGCTCCTTTTTGTCTGGGAAGGAATACTTGTAAATAAGAATGCAAGACCACCAGATTTTCATTAAAAAATAAGTGAGGGAATTGCCTTGGGCCCAGGAAATATTAGACTTCCTTTCTAAGGTGGTCGAGTTCCTTTAATACAAATTAATGCAAATGATTATAAAGAAGCTATTGCAAAATCAGGATTTAGGTACCTCATTACTAAAAAAGCAATAGAGACCAAACTACCAATAATAAAATGTCATGTTGTTTGTTTGGTCACTGGTTATTGATGCGTTTAGATCAAGTTACAGGGGTAGACAAGGCTAGATATGGGATTGTTTGGAGGTAAATAGGTGAAAGGTTGGTTTTGGTATAAGTCAAAGTGACCGATGCCTATCATCGGATAACCGATCACGCTTATAAAACCGGGTACCCTGAGGGATAACTATATCGGTAGGGGCAGTGGTTTAGAGGTTTTTAAATGGAGGTTGGTTATAAGGTGTTTATGGGGTTCAGAAGGTTAGTAGATGGTTGAGGGGAGTAGTAGGGTGATAGAGAAGACTTAGGAGAGTGAGAAAGATGTCTTTGGGGCAATATAGAGATGGATGAATGAAGGTTAGGTGTAGGGTGCTGTCAGGTTGTAGATCCAGGAGTGAGATTATAATCACTATGAATCAAAAATTCACAAAGTAGTGTCTAGAAGCATACAAGGTAATAAAAGAGACTACTTACTAGTTTTTGATGCGGATGCAGGTCCAAAGAATGCAGTGGTGAAGGCAAGGCTCAGTTGGGGTGATCTAGCAATCAGAAGTGAGCTGATGAAGCTATCCTCCGACTCTCCCAATGTTTGGATGAGTGTGAAAGTGATCTAGATGCTCGATTCCATCTTGGGATCAATACTCCTCCTCGCAACCTCTTCTCTCTCTCTCTCTCACTTGTCTCTCTCTTGCAAATGAATTCGGATCCTTTTGATTTTGGCTAAGGGAGGTCATTTATAGGGAATCGATGGTGGTTACCTAACAGACGCCGGTCGAGTAGGGATCGATGTTGGTTAGGTCAAAGTTGGCTATTTTTAGTAAAATAGCCAACTTTCCCTCCTTTTCTCCCAAGGGGTCAGTTGTGGGCTTGGTCAAGTCATTATTAGGTTCATTTTGGTGCGGGTGAGGGGTGATGAGTCATGGGTGTGGGTATGGACCAAGTCATAGGTCTTAATTAGGTTAGTTTAGGGTTAGGGCTAGATCATGGTGAGGTGGCGAGGTCGGTGTGGTTGGAGATGTGAATTTATTAATTATAAGGTAATTAATAAATAATTAAGTGTGTAAGGTTTAGGTGGTGAGGTAGGGTTAGGTTGCGAGACAAGATGTGGGGCATAGGGCATCATAAGACCCAAATTTGGTGTCTACACACACAGAGATTCATGAAATTTTTGCTGAGGTGTGTCGATTCGTCCACTAAGACATCATTCAAGATGATTTGAGTGGGATGGTTAGAAGATAAGGAAAATTCATTGAGAATTCATCGGCAATTCCATAGGAGAAAAGGCCATGCATAGTGCGTAGGGATTTCTAGCAAGTTAGAAGTTGATGAATCGATAGGTGGTGTTGAGTGAACTAAGGGTCATGTTTATGAATAAGAGAAGAGTTGGGAGACAAAGTGATCTCATGCAAAAATGAGGTAGGAGTTCCACACAGGGGACACATGGTTATGATTTGTGAGTGGTTTGGGCTTAGTAAAGAAAGGTTCGAATCGAGGCCAAGCTATTTTTAGAATGGAACAATATAATTTAGAGCTCATGAGCCTGAGGAGGTAGGTCACCAAGATGAAACTCGAGCATAAGCCTCGGTTAAATAAAACTTGGAGGTGATCAAACGACTCATATATTTGAGCTACGTAGAGTGATGTGTAAACATGATGGATATCCTGAGATGAGAGTGGGGTGATTTCAATATTTGATCAAGCCGTGATTGACTTGTTATGGCTCGAGGAGTGGAAATGATGTTTGAGCCAGGAATGTTTGGGTGGATTACTCAGTGAAGGAATCAAAGAGGATAGTGTTCAAAGCTCGGTCTAAATGGTAATGAACAAAGGAGTTTAGGTGATGAGTTCAAGGTAGGTCAAGGATTTAGGTCTCATGGCAAAGCATTAAGAGCTTGATTCATTGAAATTTAAAAAAGGCCAAGAAGATTTTATGGGGTATGGAGATGATTCTGCCATTTTCAAAATAAAGGGATTTCTTGGCTTGATGATGGCTCGGCCTTCACCTCCAACTCACGGATGAGGAAATTATAGAGTAACTTGATACTTAACTCATGAAATTTGATATGGAATGGGAATTAGTTGTGGAAATATCATAGATGGTGAGGTTACACTCGTGAGCTCGCAAAAGAATGTTGATTTGCATCGTTATGGATGAGATCATCAGATATGGCTCAAGGTACTGAGTACGATGGACTCTACGGTGTAGTAAATTTTTAATACAAAACCGAGTTAGGTCAATCTCAAGCTCGGTGAGTGTGGTGGTATTGACTAAACCAACCCATATCAAGACTTGGCTAGTGTGGACAGGTCATAGATAAATCTCACTCAAGCCAACAATGGGGTCGGTGATGAGTTTAGTTAAAACTGAGTTCGCTCAGTACATTGTAGGTAAACTCATGACTCGATGGGAGGATGAAAGGGAACTTGATTGTCGACGATTTAAAAGTAGAAACCCGTAATTAAGGGAGAGCCAAGTCAATATAAAACATGGTGAAAGATGATGCTGAGTATGGAGAAAGAGAGCTCGTTTCATGATGTTGAAATTGTTATTATGAAGAGATGGACACGAGAGTTGAGATAATTCAAGAAAGCCAAGTTTGATAGTGTGGAACTCACCTATGAAGAGCTCATGTAAAATATTCATGTTGTAAGACCGATCTCGAACAAGAGGAGCTCACTTGTGATGAAGACCGGAGGAGTTCATACCTAGATCGGTGAATTGGCTCGGTGATCTAACCACCGAGTTGGGATATTTTTTTAGCTTTTTCCTCATGACCCCCTTAAGTGCAAATCGACCAATGGGGGCCCACCATTTAAAAAATAAATAAATTAATATTTTTATTTTAAATATTTATTATTATTATTAAATTATTTTATTTAAATATTCCTTTAATTAATTAAGAGGATTAAGTCAAACTAGGTATTAATGGCACATGATGGAAGCTTCTAAAGTGGTTCAACCAACTGTAATAAATACATCATGTACCTTTAATTTAGGAATGGAATTTATGACCTTTCCTCTTCTCTCTCACGTATTCTTCTATAAATGTAAGTTGAAAGCTCATTCCAAAGGGTTCTAATAGGTCATACAGGTTGGATAGTTAGATATCTTAGGCAAGTGTGAGTTTTTCAATAATCCTCTTTCTTCCGCAAGTTGTCCTCGTATGTTGAGGGAACTTTCAAGCCTCATTTTTAAGACCGTAATGGTAACCATTGCCTCTTCGAATGTATGATGAATAGTTCACGTTGATGAATTAATAGAAGTGTGTGATTTGTGGCTAATATTGTTCCTTTCATCCTTTCTCATGTTTGCATGTACATTGTGCAAGTTCACGTTTCTATCGCAGGATCTTATAGCTCGTGCTTATCAAGTGGTCAAGTGTTGTACGTAGTTGAGTTGTGTTTCCTGCTCACCCTTCTCAAGTTCATCCTTCTTCACCGTAAAACTAATAACTTGTTTGTCTAGTCAATTTTAGCAAAGGGAACACGTTCTTCCTAGTCATGTTGTATTATGTACCCTCTCTAAGTTACGTAGTTGAAGTGACTTGTGATGTAGACACCCTCTTCAATTTAACCTTTCCCGAGTCTGAAACACCCTTTATTTAGTACATCACCATCCCTATTATAGTTTCATTTATGCAAATCTCTTTCCCTAAAACCCATGAAAATGCTAGCATAGGTCTAGATAACCATTCTATTACACTAGGAGTAATAAAACACTTAGTTTAGGAAGAGGAAATCAGCCTTCTCTGGAGGTTCATCATGAGCTCAAGTCCCATATCTTCGAGGTGATCCCATGTGTATCAATCACACCAAATGTCCAATTCACATTTTGGCCATTTGGAGGGTACAAAGGATTTGGTGACAAACTATCCTTTCAAGACATCTTAGAATCCACATTTCCACACAAATGTAGATGTTCTCCCGATACCTCTACCATATATCCAAATAAATTATAAATGACTAAGGATATTACACCTAAAATGATCGTATTGGCCCCTTATTCACGAGCACCCCTTCTAATCAATTTTCTATTAGCTCAAAACCTACTACCACCTTAAGGGTTTTACTTGTACCAAATCTATCACATCTCCCCTGTGAAGATAAACATATCAACTTCTTGACCACCAATCACAAAACCTAATATGACACCTAAAATAAAGATGCAACCACTAAGGGCTCACACTCTAATATCCCCACACATTCTCACTCACCTTCACCTCTATCATCGATATTGGGAACACATCCTTTGACCTTGGTTAACCTACCCCTTTACCAATAAAAACCAAAGGTGCGACACCTATACTTTTTCGGCTTCACCTCCCATCCTACCCACACCGTATTCACTACCTTTACCCTCACTCTTGCCAACACTGCCACTTTCACTTTGAGTTACTCGGATACCCACACCTTTTAAGTCTCCTTACTCCTACCATGATGTTCTTCCACCTTTACCCTAGAATGTGCATCCTAAACCCTAACATTCACTACCTAACCAAAAATTAGTTACACCAATGTGATCTCTCACCTCACCCTTCTCATGAACGTAACCTACCCCTTCGCCAAAGACAACCATGACCTCCACTATGATCCTTTGGTAGGATCCTACTCTAACATCCTTGCTCGGTTGTTAGATACATCCGATATATCACTTCCACCTATCAATCCTTACGATCCTCTCAAACCTAAACCAAGAGCATTTGATGACATAAAAATTTACACCTATCATTGCTCACTATTGTATGATTTCTAAAGTTCTAAGGATCTTAAAAATATTCTCCTTTAGATTTGTGATTCTAATGGTCTCTTCAAAGAAGATGATCTATTAGAAGATGATTCCATTCTTTCTTTTCCCGTTGTCACACAACCCTCTTTTCCTCCTCCTATCTTTGAAATTAACATGGTGTGTGTAGCCACTCGGTCACAACATGTGAAAGAAAAAGGAAAGGAAAAGGTTGGAAACCCTTCTAGTTTATATTCACCTACCATTAAAATTACACCTGCCCCCAAGATAACCATCCTTGGGTTGGAAACACCTACTTCTTCTGGGATTACACATCGTTCAATGAATAAATAACTTCACCAGTCCCCATTGAAGATGTCTTTATTTGAATTGATTCAAGCCTCTAATTTTCATTTTCATGCCCTCATCGAGGTCTTGTAATCCATTGAGGTTCCACCCAATGAAACTTCACCTATTTCCACCCTCATTACCCCTCATTAGATTACTTCCATTAATTTATCCAAATCAGAGATTTCCCCTTCACAACCTGATGATCTTGATCCTATTCTTTTCATCTTTGCTTACATTAATGATATTCACATTAAACGTGTTATGATTGATGGGGTGCTAGCATCAACATTATCTCTTCTCATGCCTATGAAAAAATAGGCATACCAAATAATTATATGTCTAACAACCCCATCATGCTTTGATCTTTCAATGATGCCATGACCACTACCCTCAGCACCATTTTCCTCCACATCCACGTGGGTCCCCAACTATTCTTGAACTCTTCTACGTTCTCGAAGGATATTTCTAATATAACATGTTGTTAGGTCATCCCTAGATTCACGTCATGGCTTATGTACCTTCCACCCTTCATTGTTTCCTCAAATTTGAATATGAAGGGGAACCTTACACCATTCAAGAAGATCCCTCCCCTTCAAAACATGTAATATGATTTACCATCCAAATGATGTTCTAATCCTAGTTAAGGAATCTACCACATCTACCACTTTTGTTGCTTCACTTTCCTCATCTAGCCCACCTACCGACCCTCCTATTTCACCCTCTACTAATGCCCCATCTTCTTAAGATTCAGATAGCTCATCTATACCTATTACCCAAGTACTAACCACATACCCCTTGGTAGGAATTTTTCAATTCCTCACACTCATATGATATCACCTCCTCAACAATGACACATTCCTTACTCATCAGGATTATGGGAAAATACACCAACACCTACATTATGAACTTCATATAGGAGAGGTCATACTATATGGACCTCCCCACCTTTGCACCAACCTAACCTATGGGAGGCTTGACACTTTCTATTATTCTATTAAACCTCCCTTCCAAACTATGTCTAATTCATCCGACATATCCTACCTCACCAAACGCAGCTTCCCACTTACTCTTCTCCACTTTTGTTCCTAGAAAGGCTTTGAATTTGGTCATTATGAATAAGGTCATCACACCATTGTACCATACACCACTAAGAAACATAAAGACCATTGTGGTCTTGGATTTCCTAGGCAACCTCCTCCTAAGAAGGCTTGAATCACCCTTGTAGAAGACAAAAATCCTTCCCCACCTTCCTCACCTATCATGTCACCTTCTCCCATAGAGTCTATGGATCCCAAATCCATTCCACCTAAATTTTTTTCATGAACACCATCTCCTTGGGACCTCATACCTATAAATGTGGTGCATAGGTTTCCTCTCCCCTTCCTCTTCATTATCCTAAGATGTTAGATGATGATGCACCTTCTATAAACACCATTCAATGTCAGGATGATGATTCTATTCTCACCTATTTAGGCACAGTAGTATTATTATATTCAAAGGTCGTTACCCTCCTTAACACATAAACCATGTTTAATTTATCTAACATATAAATAAACATTCACACTCAGATGACCAGTGAATTCTAAAGATAGGAAAATTTTAGACTCCACGAAAAAAGAATCTTTCACCACTTTTCTTGGCCATCATAGCAAAACATTTTCTTTGTTTTATAGAAATATGTCAGGTATTGACCCTAATATCATGCTTCACAATATCGTAATTGCCCTTGATGCCAAGCCTGTGAAAAAAAAGTTGTGTAAAATATACCCTCGCATTCCTCTTCTTGTGAAATTAGAACTTCAACACCTTCTCTCTGTTTCCTTCATCCTACCTATTGAATTTCCACAATGCATCTCTAACATTTTTCCTATCCCAAATGGGACTAGGGGACTTTGTATCTGTACTAAATTTCATGACCTTAAGATTTGCTATCTAAAATAAAAATTTCCTCTACCAAGCATTGAAAAGCTAGTTAATCTTATAGCCAACCATGAGATGTTATCTCTTGATTATAATCATAGTCACTCTAGAAGATCGACAAAAAAATGCATTCATAACCCCTTTAGAGACCTTCTATTGTATCATGTCTTTTATCTTGAAAAACAACACCGGTGCTACCTATCAACGTGATATGACTTGCATCTTCCATGATACCTTGCATGACATATTGGATTACTATGTCGATGTCCTTATTGGTAAGTCTAAGCATCGTCTTTGAACACTTGGTCATTCTTAAATTTATATTTGACGAATTTATCCAATATTATGTTTTCCTTCAACCAAAGAAGTGTATTTTTTAATCTCTCTTGGGTAAGCTCATAGGTTTCATCATCTCTTTGTGGGGTATCAAAGTTGATCCTACTAAGATCAAGGAAATTCTTGACATTCCTCCACCTACTAACCTTTGGAAGCTTTGTAGCTTGTAAGGAAAATTGTAATCCATCCGTGCTTCATATTTCAACTTTCGATCGATGCGAATTATTTCACCGCCTCCTTAAAAAGGACATTTATTTCCATTGGAGTGATGAGTGCCAAAAAGCCTCAAAATCTTTGAAGACCTACATTCTTCACCACCTATGCTTATTCCACCTAAAGACGATCAACCATTTTACCTGTACATTTTTTTATTGATCATTCCTTGAGTGCCATGCTCACTCATCATGATGAGAAACATAGGGAACAAGCAGTTTATTAGATAAGTATTACTCTTCTATACTATGAAACTCAATACACTCTCACCAAAAATATTTTCTTAGCCCTATTATTGGTAGCCACAAAACTTTGCCACTACCTTCTTAATCAAAAATGTATTTTGTTAACAACACCGATGTTCTTCATTACATGTATTCCAAAACTTACTAACATTAACATATCTCTCATTGAATCATGATTCTTGCAGACTTGTAGTTGAATTTCATTCATCAAAATTCTAACAAAGGACAAGCCATCGCAGATCAACTTGCAAACACTTCTCTTCTTGGGAATCAATTTTCAACCTTGGATTTTCGAACGAATCTATCGCCACCCTCTCCACTAACGATATGGTGTATCAAATAACATCATTCTATAAGGGATCCAAATGTCACCATAGGGTAGGTGTAGGGATCATATTCATTTGTCTTGATGGAGAGCCTATGTCACTATCATGTAAACTATATTTCCACCACACAAATAACATAGCTGAGTATGAAGCTCTTGTGTTAGGTCTTCAAACTTCCATTACCCTAGATGTTAAATCCATTAACATATTTTGTGACTCTCAACTGGTTGTGAACCAAATCAATGGTTTGTACTAGTGTTGTAATGATGAGATTTGAAATTATAAACATCATGTCCACCTAATTTTGACCATGTTTGATCACTACCTCATTCAAGCCACTCCGTGATCCACTAACAAATTTGTGAATACCATGGCTTGTCTTGTTTCTCAAATACCTACCTCACCTTTGGACTAAAAATATTTTTCACAATACAATGGTTGCAGTCACCTTCTTATATTATCCTTGACATTAATTTTTTGGGTAGCATCAATATTGACCCACGTAACATTTGGTATAAGTAGTTCATTTATTATCTCTCACTTTCAATCCTACCTTTGGATATCACTCACAATGGACAATGAGCCTTCCTAAAAGTGTCTCTCATTATTTCATCATGGGAGGTCTTCTCTACAAACATAAATTTGATGGCTTCCTCCTACAAAGGTGCCTCACCAGTTCTAAAATATCGTACACCATAAAATAAATTCATGATGGTATTTTGGAGGAATTTTGAGTGGCCTTGTTATTGTAAACTATATCTTTCAACTCGTCTACTCTTGCCAACCCTTAACCAAGATTGTTGTAACTATCTTAAATTTTGTGTGAAGTCTCAAAGACCATGCTAACCTTCATCATACTCCAAGCATCACCTTACAAGTCACCTGAGACTTTTGGCCCTTTTCTTGATGGAGTTTGGATCTAGTTGGGGAGATTAACCCTCATTCCTTGCAACATAATCATTGATCATCACAATGACTAAATATTACACTAAATGGGTGGAATACATCCCTCTCATTTCTACCAAAGATGAGAAAATAGTTGAATTTATCAACCACCATATCATTTTTCACTTTGGTGTTCCTCATCACCTTATCACTGAAAATGGAAAAAAATCAAAAAAAAAACCTACGCCAATTGTGTGCCAACTTTGGTATTCAACTCAGTTTCTCTTCACCATATTACCCACAAGAAAATGGTCAAGCTGAATCTTCTAACAAAACTCTCAACAAAATTCTTATGAAATTGGTTGATGAATCAGTAAGGATTGGCACACACACATTCCTTTCACCTTATGGGATTATCATACTAGCATTCATACCTCTACTAATGCTATACCTTTCTCTTTGGTTTATGCTACGAGGCCATCCCACTTCTCAAAATTAAAATTCCATCTCTTTGTATATCGATTACTGATATCCTCTCTGATGATTATTTTTTCCAAGAATGTTTGGCATAACTTGAGCTACTATATGAACTCGTTTAAACACTCTCAACCACCTCCAAATCTACCGTACATTAAGTGTGCCTACAACAAATGCATTTGAGAACGAAAATTCAAGATTGGTGATCTTTTCCTAAAATAAAATCAACATGTAACCAAAATGGAAAAAAATTATATGAGGTATGTTTACTCCTAATTATCTTGGACCTTATATTGTCACCCATACCTATGGATCAGAACTTATCATTTATATTCTCTTCGGGTAGACCTGAATTTGAGACCCTTAATGCCTTGCATCTTCGACTGTTCTATTGTTGAATAAATTACTACATCACTTTAGGTCTCATTTATGCTTGTCCCTTGAGTGAACATTTCCTTCCACCTACTTGTTTTAAGGACCAATGAATCAAACAAAATTATTTAATTATCCATCACCATTCAGCCTTATCTTGAATATTAGTATCACAAACCTTCTCATGGAATGATTCTCATGGATAATGTTTTCCCTTTTACGGATGAAATCCCATGGTCATTCATCACTTGAAACCCCTCTTTCATAGCTAACCTTTTTTATGCTATGGTTTTTCCTTCATAAAAGAGGCCTATACTCCTTTATAGTCTTTTCCATGACTACAAGTCCAAAATAATGCAAAAATTTTGGGATAACAAAAATTCTACTCCTTGAGTCAAAATTCTCGCAAGTAGATGATTCCCTCAAATGAACATCTATGCCTCTCTATTACTTCTATAAGTAGACTTCTCCTTGAAGGAAAACTATAAAAATCCAGCCACATGTTGTACTTAGTCTATCCAAAAGAATAATAATCTATATTTTTACAAAAAAATTATCTTGGAGCTTCCCGCATCGATCAACTTCATGAAGACCTCAAGGAGACTCTATTATTCATCCCAATATAGAATTCCCGCATCGATCAGTCTATGAATACAAAAAGAAAATGCAAAAGAAAAAATCAAGAAAAATACAAACTTTTGGTCATGGACTTTCCTATGTTGGTTTTGGGTATCTTGTAGAGGGGAATGTTATCCCACAACAAGGTTACACTAGAAAAACCACTCCATCCTACCTTCTTTTATTTTATCCTATCTACTCAAGGGATGTGGTGCTCATGCGAAACTTTGTGATCATGCAACTTCTTTCAACCATAGACCTATCAATCATGAAAATTATCAAGGAGTTTATGTTTGTAAGCCTATTGGTTATGCTCGTTAGGGTATTTTCCAGCTATGGAGCATTTTAATTCTTTTTGGTTCACCTTTTCCTACTTGTTGCTTCTTCAAAGAGGATGAGACCATCAAAATTGAATATCTTGGTCCAATTCTCATTTTACCCACACCCATACTAATCATCATTTCCAAAACATTATAAATACGATGAAATTCAAATCAAAACAAAAAACACCATACCCATAATAATCACACAAGTTAATCGGTTTCCTTTTTAGTTTCTACCTATTTTCTACCTTACCTTACCAAGACCATTTGCCTTACCCAACCTACCTATCAGAAATCTTATTCTTCCCTATCATATGGGAGAACTACATCGGCCTAAGGCCCCTTTTGCAAGGGCTATGTAGGCAGAAATTTGAAGACATGGGGTCTTTGGAGGTTAGCTTGGCCACCATTTTTACCATCTTTCACTGTTTTCCACTATTTTTCCCTACTATATAATATTTCTCACGTTTCCATAACATCAATGTATTGGAAATTTAAAACCAACCAAACCAAAACATTATCAACCATGCCTACATCTAATTTCCATAACATCAATAACTTGGAAATTAAAACCAACCAAACTAAAACATAATCAACCATGCCTATATCTAATTTCCATAGCATCAATAACTTAGAAATTAACCCAAACAAAGCATACATCATAACCATGTCTATACATATAGTTTCCATGATATCAATAACTTAGAAATTAAACCAAATCATATCTAGTTTCCATAATATCAATAACTTGGAAATTAAACCAAACAAACAATACATCATAGCCATGCCTATACATCTAGTTTTCAGAATACCAATAACTTGGAAATTAAAACCAACCATGCCTACACATATAGTTTCCATAATATCAATACATTGGAAATCAAACCAAACCATGATATCAACCATGCCTACACTTCTAGTTTCTATAATATAAATACATTGGAAATTAAACCAAACTGTAACATCAACCATTCCTATAAATAGTTTCCATAATAACAATGTAATGGAAATAAAAACACACAACAAATATAAATGTCATCATCTATAGACTAGATAGTCTCAGTGACAACAAACTATATACACAGTTATGCATAATTCTCTCAAAACTCTCATATACTACTCACATCTTTGTGCATAGGCCGGTATATATAAGTCATAACTCCAAAATCAAAGCAGATATCCATCATATCCGCATCCTTAGGAGGGCCCGATGCCTCTTCCAATCTCTCTTGTCCCCTCATCTGGCCTCTTTCTTGGTGTACTAGTCACCTCCTATTGGCCCTACCCATGAGTATGGCCCTACCCATGAGTATGGGTCTATGCGATGAATTTCGAGTGAAGGATTATTGAGATCTGTAGGTAGAATAGCTAGAAATAGGAGACCAAGCTCTACAATATGATCCTCATAATACCTAGCCTTGGCCACAACCTCTTTGTATCAATCCATAGATATCACCTATGATGGTCTCTAGACCTTATCCCAATAGTAGTGGTACCTTTCCCTATACCTTAGGTCATGGACCCTATCCTGTACTGCACCTATAATAATAGACCATGCCCTATATCTATGCACTATCATGTGCCTTGGACGTGAACGATGTCCCCTAGCATCAACCTATACCTATTTTTCTACTAACTATGTCTGTAAGTGGTCACCTGTGCTTGTAAAGCAATAACTTGGGCCTAGAATTCCGCAACCGTCCACTGTCACCTACATGTTCTTGTTCCACTGCTAGTTGTGCCTATAGGGTAGCTACATATTCCCGTAATGTAGAGTAGCTACCTATTCCTATAATGTAGGATAGCTACCTATGCATATCTCTCTTGCTGATAACAATGGCCAAATTAATCAGCTTTGGCTTGGCTAGTGTTTCTTATAACTATGTTTCCCACCACTGAATATAACCCACTGTGCACCCAACATCATCTATTGTGACATTATATACCTGCTCCTCTACACCATTAGATATGTCATCTGGGAAGAGGTAATAAAATATTTGCATCCTCTTGGTGATACTATGGGAATGGTGGGGACACACCCTACTATAATCTAAATTGTCATCTGGACTCGATCTATAGGTATGCACTCGTGCTCCTCCACCCTATGCCCCTAAATCTATCTAAGAAGCTATAGACCCTCTAGCTCCTCCTCCATTCCCGTGAACTCGGATGTATGAGGTAGGGCCTCCATAGAATCTCTACTGGTGACAGGCTAGCCAATACCCTCCGATAATATGCTATATCCTAAGTCACCCCATCCACCCTCACCTACTCTCTAATCTGCAGCCACCACCTATATCCTACCCTATATACACCCACCTCCCACCCCTATCATGGTAGACCAAGTAGATGAAGGAACACAATGTGCTCATATGCCCAATGCAGTCTCTTTTATCATTTCCTATTTCAGCAATAAATCCCAAGTGTGTCGGCATCTCATCCAGTTTAGCATAGAAGCTCACCCGAGGTGTGAACAAGTGCCAAGTCCCTCCTTTATGTGAGCTTCATGAGAACACTCCTTAACATGAGGATGTAATATATCCATAAAATAAGTACATTCATTCATAGAATTTAAAATGTAAGCACTAACTCCTTTCCTAATGCACCCAAGCATAGAATAACATGATAAAATTAAGGTAAGTAGAATCAACCATGAGATAACATCAAGGAAACTCGTAACACGCATATGAACATAAGTAAAATGCATAGATCAAGATTCATAACATGAGTTTGTCGAATAACTTCATTATATTTATGAAACAAAGTATGGTGGCCAAGATTACATCAAAAATAGTTCCATTCATCGAAATGTTCATAATATCAAAGCTTTCTTTACATCACAGAGCTCGCCATTACACATTGTTTTCCATCTCTCATCTATCCTCATCTCTCTTCTTTATCTAAAAAAACCATCATCCTCATAGAATAATCATCCTCCTTCCATCTTAACCACTCATCATTCTCTCCTATGAAATCCTAAGGGAATCTAGTCATGATTTCTCTACCACTACCCAAGAATATGCTAGGTGTTGCCATGCATTTCCCTTAATCAAGTTCCTTCTAGTATGCATGTGCCAACTAATCCTTAACAACCTCGACTCCTTATCCTTTCATGATAACCATATTGATGCCCTGGAATATCCTTTCCTTGATCCGTAAGTCTCCATAGCTTATCCACATTTGTATCTGGTCACTTTTCCATTCACTCCCTATGCACATCTTTTCCTATTGTCCAAAACTTACTAAGTCCCGAATCCATTTTACCTAGGTGTGAGCCTTCGCCCCTCCAAAAACTATTTTTGTGGGTGCCTTCATACCCTAATTTTTGCACCATAAAGATTCATGTCTTAGGTACTTAGTTAATTTTAGGGGTCCAACATCACCCCACACTAAACTGGTTTCCATCCCGGCAAACCTTTGCACTTCCCAAAAAAATTGTCAACCAAAACCTATAAGAGTAAGAATGTTGCTCCAAAGAATAAATAATAGTGGTAGAGAAAGAATTTGAGTACATAATTAAAGAATGGGGGGGAATGCTACATAACCAATTGAAGGAGTTCAAGGAATTCCATGTTTATCTCGTCCTTCAATTTCTCCTAGGCCTTCAATTCTGATAAGGCCTTTCTTGGTGCTTCACCTATAATACTGGGCACCTGGTCTGGGATGATTTCTTCCACCTTCCCTTTCAACATGTTAATGGCCATCCCTAGCTCTACACATACACCCTCAAACTCATCCATTTGTTCAATGATGGAGTCTTATAGATCACCAATTTTGAAATCTAGCTTCTCGAGCTTTGTCTTGATTTTCTCATTCGGGATGTGATGTTGATGAGCAATTTTGTGCACTCCACCTTGTTGGTGGGGATGGTATCTTGTACAAATTCAAGGGATACCTCTTACTCTATCACCCACACATTGATAACTGGAATTTTCTACATCTATCAATCTCCTATCCACAAAAATATTCACCTCCTTGAGTTAAGAGAGAATATCTTCCAACTCCGTGAGTTGGGCTTCAAGTGTGACCTTATTTTCTTCCATTTCCTTTGTGAGATATTTATCTATGGGGCTCGTCCTATCCTTGATGTTAATGAGTAACATCCTGTGAGGTCCTCAAGTTACTCTATATCATCCCCATAATCGGTCATTGCATGGCTCACAAACACTGGAAATTATCCTGCAGAATGTTTTTCACTAGGGCGCCAACTTCGCATATGCCTCCTTCATCCACGCCTATTCTCCCCTTATCCCCTAGCACAATCTATCTATTTCCCTCTCTTTTCTCTTCCTCTTTGCGATCAAGGTTTAAACAATGGCCCCTATATCCAAACTATGTTGTATTACCTCTGAAGACATATTTTGCAGAGCATTACATGTCTACTCATCTGTGAGGTGGTTAGGATCCACCAATTTATATGTATCTCCTCCTTATTATTTAAGTGAATATTTTTGATCACATGATCATCAAAATTGAACTCAGGTTCCTCAGCATGGTAGTGCATGCTCCAACTGAGCATCTTCCTAGTCCTAGGCACACCCTCGTCTTGATCCATCAAATCCCAACCATGTAACTTTTCTAGTGGGAGGGTGGCCTGGAATCTTGTGTGCAAGACCTTCATGGGGTCATCCACGAAGTCCATGTGTGGGGACATGGGTGTCCACTTCTTCCTTGTAGCTTTGCACTTGGTTCTTTGCTTCTTCACCCCAAGGGTGAATCCCTTATCCTCCTTTATAGTAAAGGAGTCCCCTTTATCTCCCTTTGGGTTGACATTCTATGGTGTGGTGGCCTCATATACTAGACTCTTCTCAAACCCTACAAATTATTCTTCTCCTTCTCCACATGCCTCACCTACATCTGTGGTCTCTACCTCAGCCTCCTATCCCTCACGTTTTGTTTACAATTCCACTTTGAAAGTGGTGGGGTCTTTTTCCTCTCCTTCCTCTGAGCCTGATGTGGGGCTTGATGTGTTAGGTTTCTTTTATCTCTTTTCTTCTGGTTCTTCCTTTTCTTCCTCCTCTTTTCCTTCCTTCTCCTCGTGTGTCCTGGAAATGATGCCTTGACACCATCCTGCTTATAAGTACCGGTGCCCTTGTTTTCATTTTTGTGCATGTAGTATTTCCTCTTTCTAGAAGTATCTAGCTTCCTTCATCTTATTATTCTTCCTCTTCCTCTTCCTCCTGCACTAATTTCATGGGTGGGATTGGCATCTCCCATGGCTTTGGAAAGGGAGAGTTTGTAACCTCCACCTCAATCCCTCCTTGTGTTTTGGGGTGCAGCTGTATGAACACCCGATGGACATACCCCTTGATGGTAACGTTGGCTTGTGGGTGTAAGTCCAGAAAATATGGTTCCAAAACTTTGATGTAGGTAGGTCGAGTGTCATACTTGTATGTAGCGTGCAATGTGTGGACATCAGCATCCACCTTGTCTGCATCAAAAATAAACTTATACACGTCCTTGATCCAATTGATGGCACACTTCATATATCTGGTTGTGAATGCGAAGGGGAGTTTGCACCATGGACCCATCTCTCTTTTGGCCATCATAAACCTTACTAGGCAAAATTTTTGGTAATGATAAATTTTACCTTATCTCCAACAACTTGTGGTAACTCGTGGGGATGCACCACTCATTCTCAAAAGCTCCACACAAATGCTCAAACCATATACTCATATGAGCCTTGAAAGCACTCACGATGGTCCCATCGAAGGTGACTTTTGTGAATTAGACTGTAGGGGATATGTGCACAGGTGGGTGAACCCAAATTTTCTCATTTGGTCTGTCTAGGACACCAATCTCCTAGAACACGATCAATAATAAGATGGATCCCCAAGTGATCTTTGCTCCTGCCTCATTCTGTACCCGTGCCTCTTTGATAATGTCATTCATAATGAATTGGGAAAAATTGTAGTGTTCCCTCTTGGATACCTTGTAGGCTACGTACATGAAGCCCTAGTTAATTTCCATCCACCTTTCTGATGTGTGCCCAATTTGTAGCTAAATAGAAGGGAGGTGAATCTCAATGCTGGGTCTAGGAGATATACAATTACATGTGCCCTACCCCCTTCTCATATTTTATATTTTTCATCATCTCCTCAATCTTGGTAGTGGCACATAAATCAAGTGCCATATCCTCTCTAGTGTTCTACAGGCCATGTAACCATCTAAATCAAATGGCTTGTGATCCTCATTCTTCTTCTTGTGAAGTAGAATAAATCTTCATGCACCCGTAAAATTAACCACCTGAAAAGTGGGGTGGGTTTGGAAAAGAAGGGTAGATCCCATAGCTACAAACCCCTAGTATTTTACAATCCTTGCTATACTGAGTCGTCAACCTTAGGGTTTCTGAGCTCTTCCACCATCGGATTGTCCGATACTAGGTCTCCAAACATATTATTTTCATTTTTGGTCATTCTATGCTTTTATTTGCTGATCTTACATTTATATAACTTTGAGACCCACTTTTCGACCTTAATAACTCTAGGAGTGTATTGCATCTTTGAGTATATATCCACAGGATCCTCCTTTTCCAGCACTATTTTCTTTGTTCAAGCATTCTTTGGTGCCATCTCCTCTCCTTTTTGTTCATTCCCTAGGTGTTATATTCCTTTCTTTCGACTTCCCTAACTCGATAAATTCCCCACTTCTCTTTCACGCCACCTCCTTCTTGCTCTATTGTCTTCTTCCCTTTGTGCTATGTCATAAAATTTTACTACAACTTTGCACAAGTCCACTAGTTCATGATAGTACTTCGTGTCACTCTTCTTCAAAAACCTTTTTGCACTTCAAGCTTGGGAGAAAAAAATAAATTATCTAAGGAAAATTAGTCGAATTGACTACTCTTACCTCCTATTTATACTTTTCTTGACACCTTAGAATTCCTCTGACCACATTCCTTAACGTTACTTTTAATAAAACACTTTATTTCACTCAAGTCAACTTCCATGACTTCCCTCGTGCTTTGCAGCTATAACCTTTTGGTGCTCCAATACTACTAAACTTCCATAGACCTCTTTCACATGCATTGCCATGTGGATGTACATAACCTCTGTGTCATCTAGTAAGTAGTTCCCCATGGTGTTTTCTACCTTTTTTTATACCACATGATCCTTCCATTCTTTGTGGTCTTCATACTTCTCTCAACCCACCTTCATAACAACACGAATTTACATACCTTAGCCAATACATCACTCATTCTTTTATCTTTATGATAATTTTTCCAAATAGTCCACTGTCGAAGAATTTTTGCCTCCATGTTCAATATAGTTGTTCAAAGTTCAATATAGCTGCTACTTCACCCCACACAAAATGTATGTGCGGTCCCCTGCACATAGAACCTTTACAATGCAATTAGCCATCAGCCGCACTAACTTGCAACACAAATCCGATGTAATACCCCATTTTAAGAATTTAGAAACAAATGAAAAAAATTAACAGCCATAATGTTTTTTTCTAAATTAACATAATTTAGAACACACATTCCAATGCCAATCCATCTCATAATAGAAAACCATATGCAACTGTAAATGACTTGGTGAAACAACGATCTCTCATTTCATGACTCAATATCAAACTGATCTCTCATGTTAACTCAATAATGTGTATACTATGTATACTTGATTTCATACTTTTTAGGGGTACCCAAGTGTTTTGTATAAGAGACCGATCTGAATATATGTTACCAATATTCATCTAAAATCCTGCATCTTAGACTAGGTGACATAGGACAATGCAACCAACAACTTGCGATACTTTTACCAAAGTTTTAAAACATGTTTATCATGTTTACGTTCCTAGATGGAATACTTGTTAAATAGAATAAGTCCCTCACCACACTTGTTCTATTATCTAGAGTGGTCTTTCCTAACTTCTTTCAGTCCAATCTGATTCAAGGTTTCACACTAGACAAGGTTAGTAACATGCACTAGTGTGGAAGACTACTCATGGTGACTAAGGGTACATAAACATACTCAATAAACTTATGTGGATTAGGTATGTATCGTTATCCTAAGTCAACAAGAGTTGACCTTGAAACTAGGTCGTGTTCTTATCCCTGTATAGGGTAGAATTGTGATCCATTATTTCACTTATGTCGATCAAATTAAAACAACTAAGTGGGGTGTTGATAGATTAAAATTACATCCTAGTATCCTCATAATGAATCATGTCATTAGGAAGGTACTACATTGTAGTTGATGTGTACCAACATCCAATTGAGTTTCCTCAACTAGACTAACATACTTAAGATTATAAGTTTATTATCCATTTAATCATTTTCTTAAGATTAATGATAACAACTCTTAAGGATTTGACTAACATCATTTAACCTATAAGGTTACAAGTTGAAATTACATGTTTAAATTTATCTTAAACGAAGCAACTTAAATCTTACAGCGATAAGATTGACCTTAATGTTATGAAAGTGTGTTCATTAGATCCTTTCTTATTTCAGCCTTAGCTTAAAAAAAAGTTTATTACCCCATTTAATTCCTTTTTAAGAATTCCATATATTGATTAAAGAAATATTCCTAAGGAAGAACACATTCAACCATTCACTTATTATATTCATAACACTTCTTCAGATAAGTTTCTATGATTGATTTCAAGGAAATATCCTTTTTCCCTATATCAAGGACTAATGTCCATTTATGAAAATAGATTACATATGTTTCAAATACATCAAGAATTCATACATATATATCTATGTAATTCAATCATAGTTATTTTATATTGTTTAAGGATCTATTTATGAGTGTCAACTTATTAGTTGCATTCTTTTATGTGAATATAAACCAACTAATATTTTATATCCTCAAACCAAATCCCATAACACTTAAATATATAAACTGCCCTCCTTTATTTAGGATAATACTTAATAATGCATCCTAATTTATGCCAAAGAAGGTATTACAAATAATTATTATTCAACAAACATCAAACCATTTATTCATCAACAAGGAGTGATCCACTCACTGATTACAAAAGTATTTCAGAGATTACAAGGTGCCATAACAACAATATAAAACTATTTTAATTACAACTTTCTTTTCAACAAAGTACATCTCGTAATGATGTCGCATAATCAAAAAAATAAAGAAACAATATCATTTATTAAAATAAATGTAACTTTATATATGTCTTTCTCCTTTCAGATTTTATGAAATCCATCTCGCAAAATTATTAAGACGAGTCATTTTAATGAACTAAAAATGATAAACACTATAACATTAAAATGTTGTGCTTTTATCTAACTATTTCATAAAAATAAACCTACTTTTTATGAAACAAGTACCAAAACACAAACAAGAGAAGAACAAGTATTTTCCTAAAAGATTACAAATAAAAAGGAGAGAAAGATGATAAAAGATTCAATAAGTAATGTATAAGAAATGACTATTTAAATCATCATAGTTACTCCTAACTCCACATTCTTATGAACTTATCACAACATGCAAAAATAAAATATCAAAGTAGTAAAGAAGGGTGAAGGATCATATTTCCCCAATCTAAATCTTATCTTCTAGCCAAGTTCCAATTTAATTTCCTTTACTCAATCTATTCTAGCTTTTAAGAAGAAGCATAAAAACATGCAAAACTACCTTTCTTAGGTAAGTGTATTGTTTTGATATTCAAGTTAGCACTTTAAAATAACTAAAAAGATCAACCATAATCTAAATACATTCCATCCAATAGTCATACCTATACTCAGGCTCAACACAGATTCAAAATTTAGTTGATAAAGGATAAGACTCTACATTCTAGGTAGGGAAGGTTTATCCTACTAAGGATCAAACAATTCCAACATAACTCATTGCAAGGCTTCCTGCAAACCTGAACTCACTTCAGAGGTGGATCCTATGTGATCAATGAAAAACAGTTAATCATGCCTACTAGAAAGCATATTTTTCATATAGGTTTCAAAAAGGCTTTCAACCAACTCAAAAAAATTAATAATATAGTTTCGAATACACAAGTAGTCCCATATACACTACTATCAGAATAAGAATTTCAATGAATGAAAAATCATACCATTCATTCTGAACTTAACAAAATATCACAATCTTACCTGACTGATGGAACTCATCCTACAGAAGGATCCAAAAATGAATGAAACAACAGATAACAAATAACAAAAGTACTATCCATCCCAAGGAAGTCATACTCTAGATTATAGAGTATTCATGTCGAAGATGACATGATACCTCAAAGTTAGAACAATATAAAATGCAAACAAAGATGCATGCTGATAAACACCCATCTAGTTCCATTTACCCAAAATCAAAAGTTGGAACAATACTAAAGAAAATCACAAGATGATCAATACTTCCTTTCGGGAAAATACGTAGTTGTCTGGATCACACATTAAACACAAGGTTATTTATTTCATTCAAAGTAAAGCTCAAAACAATCGAATAATGATTCATCTTTCTTCGGTGACCCAGAATGGGTTTAAGTTCAAAAATACCCAATTTAATAGTACATATAAATAGATAATAGTCCAGTTCGGATCCGATCGAAAAATAAGTTTATACAATCATCCAATAAGAAGAACAGAGGAAGCCTAAAACTAATTTCAGTCTCGCCCAGATCGGTCGTTAAAGGAATAACATTCATCCAAGCAAGAAGGGAAGAGAGAACATGTTGATGACTTCCCTTCTACAAACACTCATCTACAGTCAACAATAAATAAGCATGGCTTCCATAGTTCACACCAAATCAATTTAAGGATGCCTCAAGCCCAAAATGGGTTTAATAAATTTGATCTATACCCAACAGAACAAAGCTAAAAACTTTCTCAGTAATTCTTTCTTATTTAAATACCATCGAGGGAAGGATCTACTAAAGAACAAAAGATTCATTAGTTTCCATTTAGGAAACCCAAAATATGCATAACCCAGATCTAAATGAACTATATTCTACTCAAAAGTGTAGTCACAAGAATGAGTTGAATGAAAAGGTGAGTTCTTACTACCATCATCGAGCAACAAGAAAAGATGATGAACACATGAAAAACCCAAAACATTGGCGTAGTACAAAAAATGAAGACTCCTTCAAAGCCAGTTTTCTAACGACAACTGTAATGAGAGCATGCAAGCCAAAATCTACGGAATTCCACAAAACCATGCTATTGTTAAAACATATACAACCTTTAGCATAATTTTTCAATCATTTTGAGAACAACACAAACCTATTTCAATAACAAGAAGGTTCAAATACAAACAAGATAGCATTACAATCACAAATCAACACTTCTAGATTTTGTTTTCAACAACGAAGAACCAATTTACATCTAAAAGAAACAATACACACACCATTGAAGTAAGAATAAACAATCATAAAAATAGAAGGTTTCAAATAGAGTAGAGTTATTTTTATGAAGCATTTAAATAAAATTAGAAGACTTAATGGATAGGGCCTATCATGCCTAATAGAGCTCCTGCCTTAACTTTCTCGTTGTAAATCTTCAAACAGAGCTTCGACAACTAATCCTTCCCACGAAAAACACCAAAAACTCCTCAGATTTTATTCTCCTTCCTCTTATAGCTTCACAGTGATATTTTCATCACTATCACCACCATGTAAGGAAAACAAAATGCAAGGATTCAAACTAAGGGTTTGAAAAGAAAATCTACATGCAGAGCTAAATCTCACAAAAACCAAATGACCAAAACAAAACCGTAACCATTTTTTCCTCGCCAACTTCCCTTCTTCCTAGGTGGTTTTTTTCCAATACAAAAACATTAAATGTCTAACAGAACTGACACTCTTTCCACTTCTCCCACCACCGCCAACTTACATTTGGGCATTACTAAATTTAAATTTCCATGCATCAAAAAATTTAGTAAGGATGCCAACTCACCATCCGATAAACCTTCATGCACTCACCAACTTTGGCTACAACAGAAGTTTTAAAGCCCAATAACTCCTCATTAATACCTTGAGGTTTATGCCACCAACCCGCTTAACATGTCATCCCATCCATCCCCTTTAGGTTAGCCAAATTTTAGGTTAGGTTTAACATTAGTTTAGGAACTAACTTAGGTCCTTAGGTTTAAGTCTAATGTTTTACCTTCATTATTAACATCACACATTAATAAAAGAACTTAGTAACTTAGGAATATAGATTAATTAGGTCCCTTTAGCAATAACTAGGAATTGCATCATAAAACTTACCAAAGAAGAATCAGAATTCCATCCAAAGATCACTTACAAAGCACGGACCATCGAGATCACCCAAGACTCCAAGAAATCCAAAGGTTCGGAGATCCCATGATCTCGTCCAAATTTCTGGTCAAGATGACCATAATGTCATAAAATTAAAATCATGCCTTGGATCACTGAAATTGATCCAAGGTATAGCTATCCTACAACGAGAGGTTATGAATACTAAAGCACAAGTTCGAGTGCAAAACAAAATGAACTAGTTTAAACTAAATCAATTTCTTATTTCCACATGTAGTGCATTATTCAACATAAGAAGAAAATAAATACTTCATTTTCAATTCAGTGTAGACATGGCAGAATGGTATCTATTCTAGAAAATAACATATTATCTACAACAAACATGATTTCTTAATTCACAAGAGTACACCATCTTCAAACAAGAATCACATGTCAACATTTACAACTTCCAATACAAAATTCATCATAGATATCAACAATGTAAGAGGTGCTACAATAAAAATGATGATAAAGGAAGAAACCAAAAGGATGAAAAAGAAATCTAAAGTAATTGGCGAAAATTCCTTATTTTTTACTATACTGTAAGCCTTATTTATAAAAGGGCTTCATTCTACTCCCATTAAAGTAACTCGTAAACTCGTACCATCCATTGATTGAATCGGGATGCACCTAAATTGAGGATGTATGAGATGATTTATGGTCCTAACAAATGGAATTTCAATTTCCTAGGATGGCACAAATATTTAGATTCATAAAGTAAGACCATCTGCCCAACCTCAAATTGTTTGTTTTTGATATGATGATCATGCCATCCCTTTTGTCGTGTCTTCTCATTCTTCTAACACCACCTAGAAATTAATCACATTTCATCCAACTACATTAACGTTTCCATGCACTCTTCTAGTGATTTCTTGTTATTTAATCCTCTTGCATGCACAATACATAGAGACGCTAGCATAAAATCTACTGGTAGAATATCTTCCACACTAAACACCAATTGAAATAGTGTGGCCTTATTCAATATCTTGTAGGTTATATTATATTCCCATAGTACGGATGAGACTTTATCATCCCAATCTTGTATTCCCACATCAAAAATTTGGTCAGTGTGTGAGTCATTATCTTGTTAAATGCCTTAGCAATTCCATTAGCTTGGGGGTGATAAGGGGTGGTCTTGTGATGGGCCACCATGAACTCTGCTAACAAAATCCTGACTATCTCATTCAAAAAGTGTGTGCCTCTATCACTAGTTAGGATTAAAGGACACCCATACCTACTAATTATGTTTTCCCACAAGAATATTTCTGATGTGGTTGTTGTGTAGTCATTGGTAGGCATTGCCTTTTTTCACCTTTCTAAGTAATTAGTACAATTAATGATATAGCATGAAATATTCCTTCACGTGGAAGGTGAATTCAATCCTAAAAATCAATCACCTACTTCTCAAATGGTTCTCGCTCTAGCTATCGGTCTTAATGACATATAATTTCTTCTTTCTAGTTTGCCATGGTGCTAGAAATGGTCACATGCCTTGAAAAAATTAATACAATCATGCTAGATGCTTTGCCACCAAATACCTTCTAGTAGAATCTTCCACGTGGTTGCATTCCCTTCATAGTTTCCTCCTACAATTCCACCATGCATTTCCTCCCGATTACAATGATTTCATGCTCTAACACACACTAGAGAAAAACCTCATTATGGCCTAGCTTGTATAAGCCCCCACTAATTAACATGTAGGGTGTATTGTGTATGGCTAACTATTTTCTTTCCAAAGTATTCATTCCCTCAGATGCCAAACCCATTTTGAGAAACACAACAATATCTTCTAAGTCAGAGGATGCACGCCACAATCTAAATAGTTACGTATATGGAATTGTATCCTCAATGCTCTGTGCATCCTCCCATGAGTCAATCCTTGATAAATGGTCAGGTCTCAAATTAATTTTACCCATTTTCACAAAAATCGTAAACTCAAATTCTTGAAACAACAAGACCCACCGACATATGTTCCCTTTCAAAATGGGATTAGTTATCAAGTACTTCAATACCATGTGGTCCATGTAGAATATAAAGGGTGTTTCCAGTAGATACTACTTGAATTTGTGTAGTACGTAGATCATTGAAAATGCTTTGCACTCAGTAGTAGTATAGTTCTGTTTTGTTGGGGTTAGCTTTCTACTAGATAAACACAAGGGGTGGTCAACAATTACTTCTCTAGGTTGTGGTAAGATTGCCCCAATTACCATCCCTAAAGCATCAACATGTACATGGAATGGATTATCCCAAGAAGGAAAGTGTAACATGGGAAAAGTGATAAGCTCATTCTTTAATGTGTTAAATTTCATCTATTGCGCCTCTCCCCAATGGGATGTACATCCATGCTTCAAAAATCCTTCTAGTGGTACGACAATTTTGGCATAACCCCTTATAAACTTTCGGTAATACTTCCTATGCCCAAGGAATCTTCAAACCATGCTCTATCCGGTAGGCTCCCTAATCCCACAATAATTGAAACTTTGGTAGGATCCACCAAAGAAACATTCCTTACATATGATATGCCCTAGCAAGGTTGCAATCGAATAATGAAGAGACATTTCTTGATTTTGAGGGATATGCGTAATCTGCTCGACATATTTCAAGCAATAGCCTCAGATTGTCACAATGGTCCCTTACTGATCTATATACCATCCAATCATCAAGGTATACTTGAAGAAAATTATGGATGAAGTCTTGAAATGCATGCACCACAATGCGTGAAAACACAACAAGCATGTTCTTCAGTCCAAATGGCATGACATTGTAGGAAAATCTTCCCCATTTAGTGGTGAACAATGTATTTTATTGGTATTCCTTTACAATTCTAACTTGAGAATATCATGAGAATCCATCCGTGAAGGAATAGATCTCATGCCTAACTACTCCCTCTAGGATCCCCTCGATAAAAGTGGTTAGGAAGGGATCAATTACACATGCTGCATTCGGATCCCTATAATCAACACAAATCCTTATCGTCCCATATATTTTAATGCTTATGACTATTGATCTTATTGATTTTCATTTATCTATAACTTTAATGATTCCTGATGAGATCATTTTTTCTATATCCTCCTTAACCCAGACATGCATATTTGGATTCATACGATAAGGTCTCTTCTGAATCGGGCACACTCCAACCTTCATTTTTATCTACATCTCTCTTAGAGAGTGGTGAACTCCATTAAGCTCATGGTACCCACGTGGAAATAAATCCTGAAACTCACGCAATAAATCAATGATCTTTGAAACCTCCTTTTTAACCAATATTCACCAATAGTAGCCTCCTTAGGTTCCATTTCTGAGATAATTTTAACCTTGTTTGTTTTGAGAGTTTCATGGTAGGCACACACTTGCTCATCATCATTATCTATTACCTCACACATACCCATAATATGGTTAACATCTGAGTTCTACACTTCATCTCCATATATCATAGAGACCAACTTTCCCTTCTATTTCTCCATGTAGGTGTGCTCAAGTTGTCGTTACTCTAGTTCCTCTATATCAAAATGTGCCTCAAAATCAGGTTCTCAAAATAATTTCAAAATCCTATCCTTAGCCACGACATTATCTCCCATGGTTAGGTTCTTAATACAACTTGTAATGCCTCATTCACCAATGATTTAGGACTCGGTATTCAAAGGTTTGAATAAAGTCATCTGTTAACTCTCTCTAGTTCAATGTCTCGAAGGTACAATTCAGAATGAATGTACCATGTGAGCATAACATGGTAGTGTGGAATATAAATTATGAACCTAGAGGGAAGGGGTTAAAGCTTATGCACCCCCCATTCACGTCCTCACACATTCTTGAACATGTTCTGAGGTGGATCCTTTCCCATCATAGATAAAAAAATTAGTGGGCACGTTTCTCCCGAATAATCTAATAGAGAGAAAATCCTCACCTCAATCCACCCTAGAAGATGTTCCTAGTGTGTCATCTACTAACATGTTGTAGTTCCATGCAAAGTGTAGATAAGCATGTTCCTTCTTTCGATCTCACATCTCCATTGAGCTTCTATGGCTCACATGAAAACATTAGGGTTGTCATCCCTAGTGTAGCTTGGTAACTTATTCCCTCTCAAGCACCTAAGTGGGTGTGCCCTTGTCACTCTTGTAATGAAGCCTCTCAATTCCCACCCAATTAACTCATAAGTGCCATGCACCCAATTGGCACATGCTACACTAGTGGTATCACTCATAGATTGATCATATTCAAACTGAATAACTCCTTCCATAGGATTAATCACCTCAGGGTCCCTGATAGTGTGCACATAGATTCTATCAAGGACTACTTCTCTCAATGGCTTAGTATAGGGTGTTGAATTCCCACCAATTAAAGGGATATTAACCCATTCTTCCATTTTCTCAAAACTTATGTACCCCTTATTGAACCGTAGGTCAACATTTTTCTTATAACACCAGGGGTGCCCAAGTAACATTGGAAAGTTATCCTCCTAAGCTAGTTCCAATACTTCAAAGTCTCCAATGAATTTAAGCCCTTGGATGGTGATAATAGTGTCCTTCAAGACACCAATGGGCATATCCTTTATCTTGTTAGCCATATAAGACACATTTGAGGATGGCTATAATGGTCCTTCCCATTTGATTTCTTGTGTCTAAAGTGAGAACATGTCTATTAGAATATTTCTTAGAGCCATCTTTTGACTACTGCATTCAAATTAATCTCATTATCATAATAAATGGTGTGAGGGGGAATGTTAGCATGCAATACCTGTCACTCACGCTTCTCTTCTAACACGCTTTTTTCCCCGTAATCATTCCCATTAAAGAGGGATGATATTCTCTTGCCTCAACATTTTTCATACTTACCTCACTTCATCCGGATCCTTTTGTGGAGCCTCAATGATATTCCTTTACTCTAACTATCTTGACTTATCCTTTATGCACTGGATCTCTCCTTGTAGACTTTGAATTACATCCATTGTCTCTTGATAAACCTATTTCTGATGAGTAGGGTCTAGGTAAATTCCATGCCCAACTTCTTCTCTAGTAACCAGAGACCTTTGCTTGGGTTTTTCTCTCATTCGCATAGCCTCATCTCACGTTGTTACCAGGATGGGTTATAACTCTGACTCACATGCCACTCTTGGAATCCACTATGATTCGGCCTTCTTCATGCTTACCATCCCTACACATTTATCCTTGTATTTTTGTTGGCTCATGTGTTCAACTAACTCTGGGCACTCCTATTAATTGTGTTTCTTTCCACACTAAGAGCATAGTAATGTATCAAGGCATTCGTGCCTATAGTGCTTAGTAGACCCATACTTGTAACAAGTTATACATAGGAACTCATTTCTTCCTCCTCCGTGGTTTCCTTGACCTTGAAATTCTCTCGTGGAATATATTTCCAAGGGATCCTCCATCCATTCACCCTTCATAGTGACAACCATCGTCCTTGAATTGTTTGAAATATTAGTGTGGCACACACCAATATCAATGGCATCATCTATCCGGTAAATCAATATAAAATTCTTGGTTTCATGAGTAGTAAAGTTACAAATCTTGTAATAGAAAAACATATTATTATGGATTTCATGCTGCAGTAATAGACACCTACTTGCATCAAGATCTCTATGGAAAATCTCGCATGATCTACCCTCATGGCACATACCAATGTCCGAGAAATTTTTTTCCTTTGTATTCCCCTCTACCTCAAAAGCTCATGCACTATAGTTGTTGTAGATAGCTTCTCTATCTACTTTTCCATTATAACAATATGAGCTTCAAGAAAAGGACTAATACCGGTATCCATGCTACCTGCACTTTAGCACACAATGTAACCTCTAAGTCCTCATGTGGGTCTATGAAAGTCTTGTGTGAAAGTTCTCTCCTAAAAGGTGTTATCAGCCTCCAAAACCATTGAGCATCCTAAGAAGGATGAATATCATAAGAAAATTTTGACAAGAGAGTCTTAAAACATGCATCATACTCTTGTAAACTCTCTCCCATACCTTGTTGAATCTCCTTCAACATGTTAATTCTCTTCTGTTCAAACTTGAGAATGTGGAATTCAAATAAGAAGACATTAAAAAAAGTGGTATAATATACTACTATCTAGTGGGGGTCATTATTTTGGTACCAACTATGCGTGCACCCTTATAATGTTGTTACAAACTAACTTTCCTTTTATTCCGGGTAGTGATCCTGTTCATGTGCCATAATATCTCAAACTTGTGTACATGATCTATAACTTCCTCAACATATTTTTAATCGTAGATGAAAAGACATTTTAAAAAATACTTGTTGAGGTGGTTGAGGCCCTTGTTCATCAAATCTAGAACCTTGATTCCATCTGATGTTGCCTCCACCACCGCATCCACTAAATCCACCAATGCCCGTCCGTCCTAACCCACCGATCCTATAAATCCACTAGGTTCACTAGGTTTGTGAGTTCCTATTCTACCTAACCCATAAGATCCACCTCCCATAGCTAGTAAAGGTCCCAAGTGGTTGTGTTTTGTGTCCCCACTATTGTTCTAAACTATGTGCTAATAGTCCGTGATATTTCACCGCTACTTGATGTTTATCCCATGTTGCTTCCATACATGATACCCAAGCTTTTGTACCCATACTTTTCCGAGAATCTCACTCTAAAAATATACCTACAAACAAAGGAAATGATTGTGTAACCATATATGTGACAAATGAAAAGTTATACCTCCTAGGTGTTAATCATTACTTCTACCAATACCACTTTGGGTTAGTAATACTTATCTCTATATTTGGAAAAACAAGCGTTAAGGGTTGCTTTGACCGGTGGATTAGGATGCACATCGATGGATCTCCTTTCTCCAAGTGACAATATCTCATTAGAATCTGAAGGGGTCTCTCTCTTGCACTTGCCAAGATTGGGTAGCACGAACTTCTCGTGCTCCATCTCCTCTATGTAAACCTCAATTCCTTCCCCGCAATACCTACCTCCATAAATCCATAGATCCCACAACTTCATGTATTCTATGTAACTTCCTTCCATGAGCTTCATTATACTTGAGTCATCTCTCTTCCCTCTCCTTTTCATCCATAAGGTCCACCATCTTCCTCCACCCTAGCTTCCTCGCTCAACGCTCAAAAGAAGCTTAGTTGGCCATAGGAAATGCTTCCAAACTCAATTTAATGACCAAGATATTTATAGATAAAGGGATAACATAGAATAATAATCCTCTTGCTCCTCAATAACTCAAACTCAATAATATCTACATAGGAATAAGTATAAATCATGTACTCTAAGGTGTAGTTTGTCAACACTTTACTACACCAATGATCAATAGCATGTGTCCACATTAGATCAGCATCATGCAACCTCCGATACTCATCTTAGGTCCATATGTGAGATCTATGATACTAGCTTGATTTAGATGCATTTTCCGAGATCCATTCATGCAAATCAATTAGAAACCAATAGAAGAAGGTTTCATACAACTCATGATAAAGATGTTATTCTACCTATTTACATGCACCAAACTTAGGTCTAGTACTAAATATCTAAGAAAACTCATCCTTTGTGATTTTAAGCCATGCTTTGACTTTTTCCAAGGTCAAGTGCTCTGTCATCATGCGCCATTCTCATAATATATTTGAAAATAGGTCCCTACAATGGAACCAAAATTTAGTTTCTTTTATCACTTCCTGTTTAAGAAACCAATCTCAAGTGCATTGACATCTCATCTAGTTTATCCTTGAAGCTCACCCGAGGCACATACAGTGTTGAGTTCCTCCTTTTTGTGAGCTTCATGATAACACTCCTTCTTAACAAAAGGATGTAATATATATAGAAAATAAGTGAATTCATTTATGGAATTTAAGATATAATCAATAACTCCTAGCCTAATGCAGCCGAGCATAAAACAACATGATCAACTTTATATAAGAATAATCAACCATGAGAGAACATCAAGGAAACCCGTAACACACATATAAACATAAGGAAAATGCACACATCAAGATCCATCACATGAGTGTTTCAGAATCACCTCATTGTATTTATGAACTAAAGTATGGTGGCCAAGATTACATCAAAAATAGTTCCATTCAAGGAAATGTTCATAGTAGCAGAGCTTTCTATACATCATAGAGCTTTCCATTACACATTTTTTTCCATCTCTCCTACCCCATATCTATCCTTACTTATCTCTACTCTTTCTCTGTGAAAACCATAATCCTAATAGAATAACCATCTTCCATCCATATTAACCGCTAATTATTCTATCCTCAGTGAAATCCTGAGGGAATTCACCATGATTTATCTACCACTACCCAGGAATATGCTAGGTGTCACCATGAATTTCCCTCAATTGATTTTCTTCTAGTATGTATGTGCTAGCTAATCCTTAACAACCTTGACTCCTTATCCTTTCATGATAACCGTATTCATGCCTTGGAATATCCTTTCCTTGATCTGTAAGTATCCATAGATTATCCACATCAACATATTATTTCTTTTCTATTCACTCCCTATGTGTGTATTTTCCTATTATCCAAAACATAATAAGTCCCAACTCCATCTTTCTTAGGCGTGAGCCCTTGTGCATCTCCAAGAACTATTTTAGAGTGTGCCTTTACTCCCTACTTTTGCACACCAAAAGACTTCATGCCTTAGGTAATTAGCTAATTTCAGGTGTCGAACACCCAATAGCGTAACAAATAGGTACAATAGAGACCATATTGTTGTATCCTCCTATTAGCCCACAACTCCTTGTATAATCGCACCAAGTATGCTAGTTTTCATGCAAAACAAATCCTGTCAAACACCATGTCCTCTAAGAATCCCATCAAGGCCCATGGAAATTTCCCACCCTTTGCATCTAGGAGGAAAAACAACCAACCCTAACAATCATCAACACAACAAGATGAGTCTCCTAAGGATACACTGCATACATTACACCATAACCGATGCTCGCATTGTGATATGTTAGCTCGCCACAAATAGTCAAAATACCATAGCCATATGATCCACCTCATCTAAGGATGTGACTTGATATAGTGGCTCCCAACAATCTGCAACTATAAAATCCTCTAGATGTTCTCTAGTGTGATGGTCATCTCTCCCATTAGCAGATGGAAGGTTTTGGTAACCGGATCCCATCTGCTGATGAGGGCTACCATCATTTTTGATCTCAAAAAATCCTCCTGTATCTCCTCACCACGCCTAGCCAAACAACCCTCATATGATCCTATTCCTTCTTTGAAATGGTAGGCCTCATATTTACTAGAAAGGGTAGAATTCGATCCCTCATCGTAATCTACCGTCTCGCCCGCATCATCCCAATTCACACTAGTTAGTCATCTACACTACCTAATTTCTATCAAACACATGACTTAGTGTATTTTATACCTTGACTTACCAATACCATCAACCTTTTACCTAACCTACCTCCTATAATCATATTCTTCCCGTTATTTCACCTATTTGACCTCCCCTTCCCCATTTCTCCCAAACTCATTCTATTACATCATCATTTACCTAAAACCTCCATTCAACATTATTTTGGACACATTACCCAATCTATACCTACCTTATACCTAGCTTTACTACCCCATCTAGCCTAAACAAACCTTTGAAATACCAAAGCACTATTTTTCTTAAAAATTAACCCTTTCTTGAGCAACTAGCATCAATCACCCTACCAATGTCGGTCCCCTTCCATGATCGATCGGTTAAATCAACCCATGTCGGTTGATAATCGATCGACATCGATATCTTGGTTCCACCCTGCTAAAGCCCCACGTCCCCTAATGTAAAAAATTGACAAACATGCCTATTTTACCCACCCAAACACACCCAAATTTCCCCACAGTTCATTTTGACCCCTAATTAAACTAATTCCACCCTCCCATAACCCAATTTCACCCCCATTTCAATCAAATTTCAAAAAAAAAAATTTCATTTTTCTAGCCTATTCTTCAACAAAAACAAAAATTCAAGCTTGAATCCTACCTCTACTCATTAGCACCTCCATGTAGAGACCTCTAGAGCTTGCACTAGAGTACCCCCTACTCCTTCTCCTACCTCTGCCATGTCAAATGACTCTCCAAGCTCTCAATCAATCACAATCCCTCAGGTGGCTACAAGCGGGACCTCAAACTCACCTCTCCTCACCAATACTTTCTTGCCAACTCACTCTACTAGGCCTATCTATCATTTTCTCATGGATATGCTCTCCACCAATTATTTTCCAAATTACCAAATGCTCAAATGAGCACTTTTTTGGACGTTTTTCCATTTGAACTCACCTTTTAAGTGATCGACGTTGGTTTGGTCATGCCCTAGGTGACTAGAATTGGTCCCCTATTGGCATAAATTCTTCTTAATCAACATCACCACCCCGTATAACCCAATCAACCTCCTTTGACCTATTCTTTACTATAGGGTGTCATTTCTTACCACCATAGAACTAAAACATGCCTATAGGCTCACAAACAACCTCACCACCTTCCCATCTCCCCAATAGTACGTAGGGGCACATTTTACCTCACCTTTATCCCTTCACCCGACCTCACCTATACCCTCGCCAAATAGACCTCAAATATTTGAAAATTACACTCGGCTTACTCACTATGTCGTGTGATAATGTTACCCGTGTTGTTTTCCGTATTGACCTTGCCTTTCCTTATTTCATGATTTTTATCTTGACCAAACAAAACCTTTTAGTGTTTCAGAACACACCTATACCCATTCTTACACCTAGACCCGTGGTGTTTCCAAGATCACATCCTATACCTTTGATACCTGGACTACTTCACCCTTATTTGGATAAACTATTAACCTTTGACAATGTAGAGTTTTAGTATTCTTGAACCTTATACCTTGTTGTAATCACGTTTGTGTTTTTGAATGTCTTCACCTTTATATCACCCCATTTTCACCATTGGCTATCTATTCACCTTAACCCATTTTTCATCACCTACCACCTTATCAAACTCATCATAGATTCTTCCTTCCTCTACATGAGCTTCAGGTGTGAGGGGATAACCTCCATCCATATCTGAGGCATCCACTTCTTATTTTTTTCACCATTTCTTATTAGTACAATCTACACGACAAAAAGGGGAAAATGTAGACACCCAAAATTGGGTCGCAATCCAATAGGCCTCACCTTTCCACCTTATTTATTATATACCCCCTTACCATGACCTCATTAACACATTTTTATTAATCTAATTATCAATATTAGGTTAATTACCACTTCATCCCTCCACTTCACCTCTCCACCTCACCTTGGACCTATTCCAAATCCATTTTACACCTCTCCGAGTCATTCCTTTCCTTAACTATATGATATTGTTTCTAAACCTAATATTTATTGATAACTACCTCTCCCGTCAATTTCTCATATTCAAATGAGAATCAAGCCTCCTAACCCATCTCTACTCTTGACCCACACTAAGGAGGGAAGAAACAAGCTATTTTAAGAAAATTTGACTATTTCTCCCTAACCGACACTTTGTTATTCCTCATCCATCATTGGTTATGGAACGACCATCGGTTCCTTTAAATAAGGATTTTTAAATCTTTCCCCAAGTTATTATTTTAGTTGGATTGGGATTATTCATTCTCATCCGTGAATTTGATTCAACATCCGACAATCAAACACAACACCATAGCACTCAAGTTCTTCACCAATAACATCATCGTGTTCCATAGCCTCAAATCATTCATATAGGGAAGCACTCAGGATTTATTGCCACAGTAACTAGATCTAAACCTGGTTTTGCTACGAGCTCCCACTAACCAATTCCATCTACCAATCTCCATATCCTCATATAAGTATCTTAACCAGTCACATTAGTTGTTAAATTTGGTGTTAGATCTCTTATTGTCTTCTATTGTGTGACTCCTTTCTCACTTGAATATCATTCTTCACCCATCTACCAAATAACCTACCAACCTAAGCCTCTATATTTCTCCAATCACCTCTTTCACCCTTGTTGAGCCTTCACCTAAATCCCAACATCCTATCTAAACCTTCCCAATATTCTATGCAATCACATAGGGTTCAAACCAACCCCTTTTAACATTTTTCACCTAATTTCCCCTATCATGATTAGTTAGCCAACCGATCTTGGTTATAGCAGTTACAAGCGTTGGTTCCCTCACCAACATCAGCCTCTATTTCTTGAATTTTCCCTCAAACTAGCAAGCTAATTTACCTACCCAAAACCTCTCAAATCCTCCCATAACTTAACCAAAACTTCTATACTACCATTTTCTAAACCTACAAACCTTAACAATTAACAACCCTTCTCATATTTAATCTTGTATTTTTTATTTAGATTAAATCTAAACTATTGTTCTTGTGTGAGATACCTGAATTATACAAATACATAGGACTCACTATTTCATGTTCTTATAGGCATTAAATTTGTTTTAAAATGTGGATTGACAACCATTTAGGAAGCACCCTACTTCATGTATCTGCTCCCGCTAAGAAATCCACCAACCGATGATTTTAATTCTAAATTGTGTTACTTATTTTCTTATCGCTTAGTCCTTCCCGTAAAAAAGGAGTGCTCTTGATCGACCCGGTCCTAAATAGTGCACAACCTCTTCACGACCTCCGTATTCTTCATGTACCATCCTTCTACCTTTAACATTTTTCTCATACGTACATTTTATTGGTTAAACAAATGCACAAGGGAAAATATGGGGAAACTACAAATTTATATACACACTTTCATGCACACTACGAGAACTATATGGAATTTTAATCCCTCATTGTATAAAATTTATTATAGAAGTTAGTTATAACCAACAAGTGGTTTCACCACTAATGGAATTCTAACTCCACCACACACTACTTTCTTATGTTATATAATGACTAGTTGAGTGTTAATGTAGTATTTAAGGTTTTTATCATTAAAGGTGCATGCATAAAACTTAAAGAAGAATAAAAGCTATAGGAAACCAATAAAGACAATGTAAAAATAACCCATAATGAAATAGAGGAGAAAATAAGAACCAAACACTAGTGTTAAGAAAGGTAGAAGTGTTACATGCTAGTTTCTAGGTTCAATGCTAGCATCTTATGGATCTAATTTAGATATGAAGAACATTTTCCCTATTAAAACCTATTTTCCATAATTCTAGATCCCTAACACTTTACAAAGCATGAAAAACCTAATTCAAATCATTGTCTTAAGTTATAATATATTTTTTAGGAATGCCATCATTAGCTTCCGCTTCTATATTTTGCACTCTTTGAATCATTATGTCAATTTGGTCTCTCAGGGAAAGATATTACAACCCTTTCATCATGCTTTAATACTTTTGATTTACAATCAATTGGACCTGACATTATCAACTCCACTTCTATTGTTGTACCCTCCTCTTCCTCTCAACCTCGTAAACTTTCTACCCTCTAAATTTATTGCACCCCCTAACCCACACAAAAAACTTCATAGTAATAATTCCATGGTTATGCCTATTAGAGTTCCCACCCCCTCCCTTTTCTCCCTTGGGTAAGGGTGAAGATGATCTTATTCTTTTGGATACGGGGATAAACAAAGATGATATTGATAAATCCATGATTGGGAATATGAGGAATGAAGTGGATCTCCATAGTGATATGATCACAAGGCTCAAGAAGGAATTTCATGTTTTGAAAGATAAATTTAGAGGTTACAAAATTGCCATTGAAAGTGCAAATAAGGATGCTAACTTGCTGAAAGACCTTAAAAAGAGGATTTTTGCCATTGAGAAAGAACATGGTAAAATCATAGGAAAACAATATGACATAATCACCATTCTCAAGGGCAAGCATGGAAATTATCTCCAACATCAGTCTTCTTCTAGAGGTTAACAAAGGAAAAGAAAATTATTAGAGTGATTCTATCCTTAATGATATCAAAGGAAACCTACACAGCTTCAATATGAATTTTTCCAAAATCATGAAATATTTTTATGGTGGTGTCTACTCATTGTGTTATTTTAATGGCTCCTTTCTCGGATATGGGCCATAGTTTTCCACTATACTATTGTTTTTTTTGTTTATATGTAGTTTAGATGTGGTCTTGTTGTATCTCCTAATTTTTCTTTGTTTTGATCCTTCTTTGTTGTGGTTTTTGTTTTTGGTTGTTCTTCACTGTTGTATCTGGTCTTGAGCCTTTTGTAATTTGGTTACGATTCAAGTCAAAAATATTTTACCATTAATAAAAAATTGTTAGAATATATTTTATCAATTTTGTAATTGAATATCATTTCTTTATAGTGTTATCATGTAATTTTAGATATAGAAAATTAATATGCATTCTTTTAATGTGTATATGTTTCAAGTTTTAATCTAGATTAAGTAGGTAAACAACACACTTACTTAATTTCATGTGTAAACACATTTGTACATACACCATTGGTGCATTTATTTCCCCAAGGTTAGCATCACCTTATGATAGAATTTATGTGGGGGACAATAAGTAAATGTAAGAAGCACAAGTAAAACCTCTTGTTAATGACTTCAAAGAATCCAAAGGATAGGAAAACCATATCAAGTGCAACTCATATACTTGATAATCCTAATGACCCAATCCTATAAGAGTATACTCCAAAATATAAGAAAGGATGACTTCAAGACATTTAATACCTTTAGGAGAATATTTGTGAGTGTAATAAGACTAAATTATCAATGATTGTGTCTTGATAAAATCACTCAAAAAATTATATATAGGGGATGTGATTATGCATTATAATTTCCTTGTGGTTTATGCATTCAACTATTATAAATATAAGACAGAAGGTATTAACAATATATGATATTTTCAACTCTAGGTAAAGCCTCGTCATGGAGTCCTAGAAGGAGGTATCATGGAATGGAAGAACTATAGAGCTACAAAATCATTATATAATAGAGGTATAAGTGTGTTGTAACTATATATGGAGGTGGTTGTAAAAGGATGAAAAAGTGATGTAATAAAATGACTATATAAAGGATGATTATTAGGGTGTAAATGTATATAAGGTTTCATAAAATTGATTTCACATAAAATATACCTCACAAGTAACACCACTAACCAAGTTATAAGGAACAAAATCACATGGTTTTATAAAGTTTATGAACTCCATTTCCCACATCATTTATTAATCAAATAAGTGATTATATTTCTCAATTAGTTGGACAAGCTAATAGCTTATGAAGAGTGTTTGATGGATGGACACCCTAAGTGAGTTGATGCCCTTATGTACAGTATGTGGAATTATTTCATATGTGTACTAATACAAAAAGGACCCATCCTCATATACCTTTTTTTTCTTCTATGTTGACAACCATAAGTCAATCAACTTATGGTGAAGAACAATATCCACCTAATTAAAAACATATTCATGATTCTATTATCCATGAAAATACTAATACACCTATTACTCTCTTATGAAAATTACTTGATAATAATATTATTAAGCTACCTAGTACATGATATAGACTGTAACATTTTTTAATATAAAGGGTGATAATTTTTCAATTATGATCATATTATAATGGTTAAGTGGGATGGCCACCCTTTAATTAATTATTGGTCCAACATTATACTATGGGTTAAATATTTAATAATAAGAAATATTTATATATCTATTATTAAATATTCAAATCTAGTAATATACTCTATGTTAAATATTTAATAATAAGAATTAGTTATATTTCTATTATTAAATACTTTAAACTTTGGTATATGAGTCAACCGACATGGTTGAAAAGGTGATCCGGAGACATAACCGATCACCTCATATAAAAAAAATTCGGTCCTCATTTTATATATTTGGAAAAATAATGTATTAAATGTTTTTACCCTTGTGATTTGGGTTTCTAATGAGGAGATGATTTATTGGATGTAAAAATTTCTCTACAATAAAGGTTAATTTTCACAGTGGTTTTTACCTTCGTGTTTTCCACTATAAATATTGTGTCTTGTGTTATTTACTTTTGTAAGTATTAATATATTTACTATGCAATGTTTATTTATTTAATATTGCATAATTTATTAATGTTGATTAAATTCGTAATTAATAGAATCCTCAAATTCTAACATGGTAACAGAGCAAGGTAAATTAAATAGATTAGATCAAATGTTGTTGTATTTAATTAATTACATGGTAACATGGTAACCTGTAAGGGTATTTAAAAATCATTGGCCCCCTCTCAAAAAAAAAATTTCAATCTAAAATTTTGAATGTTTTGTGTGAAATTAATGTGAGTGTGCACAGTGAAAGGGGTTTACATTCATGTGAAAAATCACATATAGGTAAGGATAAATTAATATATGAAATATTACTATTTCTCTATTGTTTTAAATGTGTGCAAGGTCAATGTCTCAAAAGGTAAAATTCAAGAGGAAATGAAGGGAGGAGACAAGTTTCATGAAAATAGGGATTTCAAATTATTTCATTGGCCGGGTAAAATTACTTGTCCCCTCTATAAATCTCCACGTGTACTCTCATGCGATTTGAAATCTCCTTGCACATGGTAAAAATTCTCTTACTATTTTTAACTTTTTTTTCAAAATAATATGCCCATGTCCTTTGACCCCCCTCTAATAAGGCTTGATTAAAAAAATATAAGTTTATAGTTTTTATAACTATATTCTTTAAATAAAAATTTAATATAGAATAAAGATCATTATAGTTTATATTATATAAACTATTCTCAAAAAAATTATATAGTTGTTTATATCTTATTATAATTTATAAACAAAATATGTCTAAAACTATACAGAAGAAGAAATTTTGAAATTTCATATTAAGGAACAAATCTAAGAAATTTTCACCGTGTTAAATTTGAGGTTAAAATGACCATCACAGAAGACCAAAAATAAGGTAGAATGACGACCATTCAGATATCAAATATAAGCTATCCAAATTTTTATCTTCATGAACTCTTTTTAGAAATTTGAAGTTGTTGTGCATTCTTATGGGTTTCATCTTCACTTCAATATGGTCGGAAATTTTTTTATGATAGGTCCTGGGTATAATGTCGAGCCCTTTATAATGCAGGTCATTATTTGATTATGGAAAGTTAATTAGTATGCATTTTAATGACAAAATTAGTTATGGTCAAATAATTTCTTTAGATCTAGAAATTTAGATCTGGTTCTATTTATATTTTAATGATCATATTTTAAAAATTTAGTTATTTTTTAATATATATATAATACTTGATTTTTTTAATGAAATAATACAAGTTTTTTTCAAAACAAATATGGGTATCGTTGTTGATGTAGCCTAGAATTCACTGCAAGTAGCCCAAGCAACGTTGGCACATCACTCAACCTCGAACTAAGAACTCATTTGAATCACGCAAGGGTACCAGTCCCTCTTACTAAATATTTTTCAAGATGTTAGTACGATTACAAGTATATTTCATGTCCATAACAAATGATCAATTAAACCACATTACATAAATGAGATCTAGATCTAACCATATGAAGGAATAACTAAAAATCACTATAATCAGTTTTACCATACAAGATCCATGTTCAGTTACATCTAACACCAATATCCAACCAATAAGATCCATTATATTAAATACTGTAAAATACAGAAGCTTCATACATCATAATAATGTCACCATGAGTCATGCACACATACAAACCAACAACATAACTCTACAAAACATCGGATATCTAAAATATACAAATCAATACATATTTATAGGGGTGGGGAATTTCCCTTCACTACCCATGCACCTTCAAAAATAGACTACATGTTAATAATATCCATGTACCCTTACATAAGAAATATAAAATTATGCAAGTGCTAATAATAGATATCATATAGTTAAATCTTAGGAAAGATCCTATTATTAGCCCAAAACTTTGCGTGATGCTCAATATTATACTTATCCAAAATAACCTTGGAATAGTCTTCAAGTCTTCTTGAAGTCATGCTCAACACTCCACGTCCCAAAATAGCCTTAACCACAAAAATGGCTAAGTCCTATTTTCAAAATGTTCTGGACACACCCATGTTTTGCTATACTTGTGCATTGTTCCGCTTTCCCTATGCCTGTGCGCCCAAAATTTATGTGCTTCCATACTTGAGTTGTATTTTCTCATCTCAACATTACCCCACACTAATGTCATTTCCACCCCCGGAAATGGGTAATCAAAACTTATATCTCCAGGAATAAATAATAATGAATGAAATAATATGTAATTACTTGAACAAAAAAATGAAGAACTACTTAACACCATGTTCTTCTATAGGCATGATTAAATCTGGATATTCATTTTTAATCTCTGATTCTAACGCATGTGAATAACTCGATGCTTCACCGTCTTATCCGGACGCCTATATCCATGGCTTCCAACTCATCCTGAATCATGTTTTCTTGTTCATTCTACAAAATTCTAACAATGTTAGACATGTTAGAAACCATCCCCTCCATGAAATCCATCTTCTATGTAATGAGCTTCCCAATTTCATTCATTCTTTCCTTATGTGGTTCTTGGGTTGTTGTAAGCGCATTACAATTTTCTTCTACTAGAGAAAGCCTCTCCATGTGCCCAAGCATCTCATTCTTTACTTCCTTTAGGACCTCATTATCCTCTTCAATTGTTTGTGTCCTAATAATCGAATATGGCACCGCGTACATATTCAGATCTTGATCTACCATTCTAAGCTCATCCTTTAGTGCCTACAACAAAGATTCATAACTCATAATTTTCTTTACAATCACTACCTTGGCCCTTGCTACCTCATATGTAGGATTCTTTGGTGTTGGAATTCGCATAGACTCTTCATCGATTACCAGCTTTACCAGAGTGCGTATGTAATGCATCACAGAAGGAAAATTTTCTGAACTTTTGATTCCAGGTGTGGCCTTACCTTTAAAATGTCATCTCCAATTTCCTCTACCATACTAAATATTTTTCACATTTTCCTCAACCCTTTCCTTCTCTGTTGTCAGGAACTTTATCTCCTTATCCTTGTCCTTGTTATCATCCATCAATGCCCTAAGGGTTGTCACTTTATCTATGTTTCTACATGTAACCTCTGTAGATACCTTCACCAAAGCATTTCTCACTTGTTCATCTAACATGACAGTGGGCTTGACATTCACATGCCTGATGTGGGGTGATTTCTTCATCTTGCATGAAACACATGACTCTTCACACATGTCAAAATCAAGCTCATCCATATGAGTCTGCATAGACCAAGATAATTACTTATGTGTGCGTGCATTCTCCATTTCTACGTCCATAAGTTCCCACCCATACAAATCCTTAGGCTCCAAAGTTCTTTGGAACCGCATGCGTATGATTTTTCTTTTATCATCCACATACCCAACTACAGGGGTCTCATAGTCTTCATCCTCCTCCTTCCTGGTGCGCTTACCTTTTGGAATCTGGGTGCCTCGAGTCCAATACTAGTCCTTCACCTTCTTGTGTAGTATGGGGTGCACCTAAAGGCTTTCCCTTTTCTGTTTATAGACCTATCTCCTTTAGCTCCTCCTCATTCTTCTTCATTTCTTCTCCCCGAGGCTCCTTTGTGTTCACAGAGCATGTTGTGTTGAGGTACTTGGTATGCTTTCCCTAGATTCTTCCTCCTAATGTTTATACCTACGCCTTTTCTTATTGTAAAGATCTACCTTATGAGGTGAAGTCCTAGGTGATCTCCTTAAGCACTATGCTGATCTTGAACCTTGATCCTTGCTATTCTAATCACCCTTTTAAACTGAGGCTCATTAGTGGTCTTATCTACATCTATCTCCATTGTTCCCATATCTAACACCTCTTAACTTTTTTCTGCAATGGAGGTGTCACCTCATGCTCTCTCTTCTCTCCAACTGTAGGTTATCTTCTACCCTTGTGCTCTAGGACACTAATATCTTCATGAATTTCTTCTTCTTCTCCTTCTTCCTCTTCAACGGGAAAAATATCTTCTTCCTCTAAAGTGCCCACAGTATGTTTTCCCTTGGGTGGTCCAGGGAGCTTGAATTCATTCTCCAAATACTTCCCATTTTACAATTTAGGCTTCAAGTATATATATAAAGCCACACCTAACTTTCCAATGGCCAAACTGACAGCCTTCATGTTAATGTCATCTGAAATCAACCTTTCAATATAAGCAGTCTTACCTAGATAAACATAAGACTTCCTTAGTGTGTGGTAGTCGTAATCTACCTTGTCAACATTGAAAAAAAATCGGTGCGCATTTGAGAACCTATGTATAGATGCTTGAAAATAATGCGTAATGAAGGCATATGACAACTTACACCAAGGGCCCCATTTTCCATCCTTCATCCCGAAGTGCCCAATACATAAGTGTTGGTACACTGCAAATTGTACTTGTTTATCCAATACCAAAGGTAACTCCTTGGGTATCCTCCATTCTTCTTCAAACATGGCACACAAGCACTCGTACCACATTTTTTCCCTTTGCTTGAAGGGTCCACTCATTGATCCATCACAAGTATAGTTGGAAAATATTTCGCCAATGAATTTTTCTCTTCAAGAAACTTCCATATATTATCTTTTGGCCCATCAAGAACTCCAATTTCAACAAAGACTAATGATAGAAGTATAACACCAAAGATGATTTTCTCACCTTCTTGTGCTTCCTCAATAATTATCTCAGCAATGAAATTTGATAAGTTATATACAATACCTTCTGTCATCTTCTTCGCAACATGAAGCCAAGCCTTGTTTACCTAAGACCAGTGCTCTTGATTATTTATCTTTGTTAGGAGATGGGCTGCTTCCTGAATAACTAGATACTTATGCAATTTAGGGATGTCCATCCCACGCCCTCCTTTAGTGTATCCAAGCACTTTATTTGTCTTTTATATGGCCTCCTTGTCAGTGAGGTCACTATTTATCTCAACACCTGTACTCCTTAGCCCTATCAAACTTCCAATCAAAGGCACGGTGATCCTCATTCAACACCCAGAAAAAAAGAATTCCTCATGGACTCTTCTCATGAGCCACTAGTATAACTTTTCAGGTTTTCCAAAATAAGGGAGCTCATACAACTATAAAACTCCTACCTTGGTCAATAACTATTTTCCTATATCATTGTAAACCACCATGTCATCTCGCTATTATCTTCAAGGTATTCACCACAAGCAATTTATCTAATTCCTCCTTGGTATCCTTGTTTATGTGGTTATAATAGCTAACCTTGCAGTGATGAATGTGTGAATCCCAATCATGGCCCATGAAAACACCTTCTGGGTATTGAATTTAAAAAATCTACTCTCGTGGGAGCATCTTTAAATTCAATCTCAACTTCCTTTTTCTTCCTTCCCCTTGTACCAGCTCTAGGTGCTCTTTTTGGTTCCATATATACTAAAAAGGAATGTTCTTTTACTTATTATGAGATTTACAATTCAACTCCACATGCTTTAGCTCAAGTCCGCTCGCCCAACTCAAAACCAAACCCTATATGTCAATCCTCTTCCCTGCACACCTCTACTTCACTCAAACACTTCACCAAATGGAGTGCAATATTACCCCTGGATAGATGTGACAAATACAACTGGTTCATAGCTCTCTAAAGTTCACGGCTCACATGCAAACAAATTGCTCGAAAAATCTTGTCTCGCAAAGCTAAAAATGACTTTGCATCACATCATATATATTTTTTCAAAATTTATCACTTTTATTACTCTCTACCTACCACCATCCCCAACATGAATTCATTATTTCAGAAACTTTTCTTCACTTCTCATTTCCTCGCCACAATCATAACCTTTTGGCACACCTTCTACTTTTTGGCCAAAGAAACACTTTTACACACCCTAATGTGCCAAATTACTTCACCAATTTGCCTTCTTCTAAGTATTTTCTACTGTTGTATCCTACCTCGCATTACACTGTGTGTCCATCCATAAGTGGTCTTCATTCAGGAGAAATATTTTTCTATCTGCATCTTTCCTTAAAGCACCCACACAAAAGTTTCTTTATGCATACCCGTCTTTAGTTAATATTCAAATTGGAAATGAACCTTGTATATAAACCACCCCACACTAAAGGTATGTGTGGTCCTCTATGCATAAAAACACTTAGATAGTAATCAACTTCTAGTGCACAAGCGCACTTATTACACAAAACACTTTGAACTAAATTGAAAAAGCATAGCAATAATGAAAGGAAACACATATAAAGGGAATGCATTAAGGAAATCTAATCTAAGTGGAAATACTACCTTATTACAAACACCGGGAATATTTTTTTATAGTAGGAATTTAACCTACTGCCATTGAAGTAACCAAGAAATTATGTCCCATCCAGCACCTCTAACTGACAAGTGTCTAAATCAAGTATATAAGTTATAAAATACAGTACCAACCAATGCACCTTAAGCTTTCCAGGGTGGCGTAAAAAAATTGAATCATACAAAATTTCCATATGTCTAACCTCAATATTCTTATCCTTGATGTGCCTATCATGTCATGCCCTCTATCTAGATTTTTCTTTCTTCTGATTCCATCATGTTATGGTGTACCTTTCATTTAGCTACATGGTTTTGTCTTTACATTATTTAAGTGCTTTCTCATCATCCAGACCTCCTGCGTGTGCAATACATAAAGAAGGTAACATGAATTCCATGGGTAAAAATTCCACTTCACTAAACACCAAATGAAAGGGTGTTTCTTTATTCAATCTCTTGTACGTTGTTCATTATGCCCAAATTAAAGAAGAGACATTATCATACCAACCTCTCCTTCTAACAACACAATGTATAGCTCAATATTTTCTTGAAGGCCTCAATCGTTCCAATTTCTTGAAGATGATAGGGTGTTGTTCTATGGTGTGCAACCAAAAATTTATCCAATAATATCCTAATAGTATAATTAAGGAAATGAGTACCCCTATCACTTATTAAACTTAAAGTTCACCCATACCTAATGATAATATTTTCCCACAAAACCTTGCTGATGTAGTTGTTGTGCAATCCATTGTAGGCACCACTTCTTCCCATTGTGTAACATGATTTGTAAAATTTATAATATAGCGTGATCTTGTCCAATGCGCAATCTGGGAGATAGGGCCTACAAATTCAATTTTCCACTACTTAAAAGGTTTTGCGCTAGCAATAGGCCTCAAAGTCCACTCATATTTATCCCCGGGATTTCGAAGGCACTGATAATGGTCACATGTCTTGCAATTCTCTTTACAATCCTTGTATAATGTTTCCCACCATAGACCAGCTAATAGAATCTTACATGTGGTAGCACCCTCTGCATAGTGTCATCCTAAAATTCCACCATGAGATTATTCCATAATTACTTCGCACTCATGCTAAAGTACACACTGACACAAAAATTCATCACGAAATAACTTGTATAGGTATCCACTAATCAACATGTAAGGCATGATGCGAATGACAAGTTGTTTCTTCTCCAAATTCTTCATTCCGTTAGGTTCCACACCTATGCATAAATAGACAACAATATCCTCGAAGTCTAAGGGAACTTGGTTTAACATGAAAAAATGTGCATCTATCATTATATCCGTAATTCTCTACGCATCCTTTCCTGATTGAATCCTTGATAAATGGTCTGGACAAGAATTTCTCTTACTCGTATTAAACACCATAGTAAAGTTAAACTCCTAAAATAATAGAACCTAATGACATATGAGCCCCTGTAAAATGGGCTTGTTAACCACATACTTCAATTTCATATGGTCAGTATAAAATATGAATGTGGTAACTAGTAAGTTATGTCAAAACTTATGGAGCAAGTAGATAATAGAAAACACCTCATGCTCTATGGTTGTGTAATTTTGTTCTGCTAGAGTCAACTTTCTGCTCATAAAGAAAATAAGATGATCAACAATCCCTTCTCTAGGCTAGGCTAGTACCATGCCAATGGCCATGCCAGAGGTGTCTACATGATCGTGAAAATGCATGGACCATGAAAGAAAGTGCAAATTAGGTGTTATAGTAAGTATTATTTCAAAGTCTCAAATGTGTGCTCATGTGACTCACCCAATAGAACTTACCTTTTCCTTTTAGTAATTCCTCTAATAGAGAAACGATCTTAGTATAACCTTTAATAAAATTCTTGTAATATCTTGTGTTCCCCATGAATCCACACACCTCTCTTTGGTTAGTTGGTTCCTCTAAGCCCAAGATAATAACAACCTTAGCAGGGTCCACTAGTAAGCTTATCTTACAAATGATGTGTCCTATGAAAATTATGAAGGGTGTGGAAAATATGCACTTCTTAATATATAAAGAGATACTCAATTTATGGAACCTCTCAAAAAGTGATCCTTCACAAGCCCATAGACTGTTCAATCATCTAGATATACCTACAAGAACTTGTGAATAAAATCCTTGAATGTCTGTACAAACTATGCGTGAAAATATTACAGGTGCATTGTTTAATCCAAAGGGCATAAATATTTATGCAAAAATTCCCTATTCAATGGTGTAATTTGTCTTCTCTTGGTCCTCTTTCTCTATCATTACTTGATGATATCCTAAAATCCATCAATAAAGGTGTATATTTCATGCTCGTAATGCCTTCCGAATATCTTCAATAAATGGTGTGGGAAAGGGATCAATTACGCATTCATCATTTAACTCCCTATAATCCAGAAACAAATTGATTCTCCTATCTTTATTGATGATGATCACCATATGGTTCACCCACTCAATCCTTGATGGGAACAATAATCCCATAAATTAACATTGTATCAATTTCTTTTTTCACTTTGATGCGTAAATTCATATTCATCCCAAAGCCTCTTCAAAAATAGTAGTGCACCTTCCTTGACCTTGATTCTCATTTCACCTAAAGATTCATGTACCCATTTAAATTCATGATATACTCTATGGAATAGATCCTATAATTCATGATTAGCTCAATTATCTTAGCAACTTCAGAGTCATACCAATAATCTCCAATGATGGCCTCCTTAGGTTCAACATCCATTCCAATGTTTACTTTCTTGGTCTTCATAGGTGTATGGTAGGCACACACCTTCTCATCTACACTATCCAAGACCTCGTGCGTACCTCTCTCGTGTGCTCTCGGTATTCAGGTTTTCCACCTCTTCATCATCAACTATGTAGACCATCTTACCTTTTTCTCTTTCTAATTAGACACATCCAAGTTTTTTTACATCTATCTCTTCCTATTCAAAATTCACCTCTAGGTCTAATTATCCTAAAAAATCCAGAAGGATCTCCTCAGCCTTTACACTATCTCTCATTTTTAAACACTTCATAACTTGTAACACCTCATTCACTAGAGGTTTAGTGGAAAAGTAGTCAAAGATATGAATCATACCTGTAGTAAGTTCTTTCCAATTTCTAGTCTCTCTATTCAACTTTGCATAAATATACCATGTGTGTGTGCAACCTCGCAAGGTGAAATAAATCTTGTACACCCACAATGAAGGTGGTAAGGATTCTTACACCTCTATTAAGAGTCTCTCACACTGCTGAATATGGTGCTGAACATGATCATTACCATGAAATGCACAGATCTGAGTAGGCACATTACTCCTTAAAAATCTAGTAGATAAAGCAATCCTCACTTCTCTCCACTCCAAAATATTATCCTGTGAACCATCCACCAGCGTGTTGCCATCCCATGTAGAGTATAAACTAGAATATTCCTTCTTTCCACCTGACATTCCCACTAATCCTTAGTAGCAAGTAGGAATACTTTTGGATTCTCGTCAAAGAATGTACCTTGGTACCTAGCTATTTCCCAAATGCTTGATACTATATGGCTTAGTAACATGTTTAGATGCACTTCGTACTTCATTCCCAACCATTTTGTAAGTTTTATAATCCTAGTTGTCACATGCAACACTTGTAGTATCACTCATGGACTGTGCATAATCCCATTGGAGAACTCCTTCCTTTGATGGCTTAAGAACTTCCAGATCTCGAATGGTGTACATATAAATTATGTTCAAGTATTCTTCACTTAAGGGCTCCACATAAGGTGCAAATTTCTTTTTTTCAAAGGGATAATGATGCATTCCTATGTTTTTCAAAACTTATAAACCCCTTATTGAAGTGTACATCAAATTTTTTTCATAACACCAAGGGAGCCCAAGTAATGCCAAAAATATCTACTTCTACAAGTGCCAAGACCTCAAAGTCTCCAATAAACTTGGCCCCTTGTATAGTAATTGATGAATCTTTCAAAACCCCAATTGGCATGGCCTTAGTCTTGTTTTCCATAAACAGAACATTAGAAGATCATTTTAATGGTTTTCTCATCCATCTCGAACCCATGCATCCAAAGTGAGTACATTCACTTCTGCACCTGTGTCAATTAGAATATTACTCAAAATCCAACCATCCAAAACAACATCCAGAGTGATTTCCTTATCATAATCAAGGATATGAGGGGGAAGGTTAACATGTAAAATATGCCTTTCATGTTCAATCCTAGCGCGTGAAGTGTTTCCCTTTAACCAATTCCCCAATAAAGGAATAATGTTTTCTTGGTGCAACATCTTGCAAACCTCCTTTAGATCATCAACATTTGTATGATGGAGCTTAGCTGCTTTCTTTTGTTCCAATTTCCACGAATTCTCTTTTAAACACTATATCTCACCCTATAAATTCTGAATTACCTCCATGGTTTCTTAATAAACCTCCTTCTGATGCATAGGGTTTGGATAATTTGCATGAAGAACCTCCTCCTTAGTAATGACATGATTTGATTTTGGAAATTCTCTGGTGCATGTAGGCTCATCGCATGTAGTAATATGCATAGGTACTAACTTAGGATCCATAGATAAATTCAACATCCATTGATATTCCATGGTGCGGTGAACTCTAACCATTCCTGCATCCTTGTTTTGATGTTTTTATTTCTTACTCAAATGCTCATACAAGTCTGAACACTCTTTATAACTATGGTTGTTTCCATAGAAAGAAAAAACAATATTTTGTGGACACTCACACCTTTAATGATTAGGAGATGCACATGTATAACAAGTTCCTTGAGGGAAATCACTTCTTTCACCGCCGCGACCTTGGCCTCTGAATCCTCCTCGGTAACCTCGACCTCTACCATGACCTCCATCAGAGTTCCCTTTATCGTAATCATTGTCTTGATGCTCACCTTTCTACTAGAGGTTATCATCCTTCAAAATATTGTCTCATCAAGAGAATAGTAGACTCTCAAGGAGAAATTTTTATGGAGGTTGTCACTCCCTAAAGGTAATATTTGAAGGAGTGATGCTACCCATGATTATTATTAGATTACAAAAATCTGATTAGGGAAACCTACCACCGAGGGTTTAAATAATGAAGTCTTAGTTGACATGAGAGGTCTCTTTCAAAATATTGGCAAAGATAAAGAGACAAAGAATCGATCGAAGGAAAATTTTGATGTTTCATCAACCTATGTGAAAAATACTTATAGCTCCCTCTGGAGCCAAGACATTACTACATATATAACCCTTGATGCATTGTTGACTTTATATGATTAAAAGTGTAGGGGGAATGTAGACAAGAAGTGGGGAGAAAATTTGATTATAAAAGGTAGAAAGTCCATTAAGAGCATTGTGGAATGCTATAAATAGGTGTTTGACTAGATGGAAGATGTTAATGAACAAATAGAGAAATTCCAGGATGAGATTGAGTACTAGGATGAATTACTACCTAAGCTTGAAACTATAACTACCATATATGATCAATTAGTTAGAAAATAATGCATTATGCCTCCAGATTACAAAGGTAAGCAATATGAGTATGGAAATTCCATCAATATGAGAATACCTAATCTAGGAGGATCCATAATTGAAGTCCAGGGCATGAAGATAAGGATGGAAAATTCATGGATGTAGTAGATTCCGAAGTTGAAAAGACTCTCCCAATTCAAGAAAAAAATACCCCAAGAGCTTCATATACTAGTAAGTTGATATAAATTATTCAACAACATATTAGGGGTAGGATGAATCCTTCCTTAGACTTTAATTATTATTGTATTTATAAATTAATTCATTTGGAAGGAAGCATAAATAAATTGACTAAAAGTACAAAGAAGAAGAAGACCACTACTTTGCTAAGTTTGATAGTGTATTATCTCGAGAAAAATTGTCTTTCTCTAGCATATTGTCCCGAGATGAGGACCCCCTTTAGGATATGTTCAGAGGATGAGATGATTATGTTGATAAAATGGAAAGGAAAAAGTAAAATGAGATATTCAACCTTGATTCTTCTTAGTTTACCAATTTTATTTCTTCCCCTCCATTTCCCATCATTTTTCTTTCTATTTTTATGTTTATTAACAAATAAAAGAGTATTAAATTGATGCATATAAGTTAAAAATAAAATATAAGAACATAAATTTCATGGGATGTACTCACTAAATATACATGAAAGCAAGTGGGGAATCTATATGGCTCCCATCCCATGGAGAATATAAGAAAAAAATACGGAGGAACTTGTGATTAATACATCACTTATTCAATATTTTACAAATTCCCCTCATAAAATGTGAAGAGGAGAAAGAGTCTTATTCTTTTGAAGTTCAATTTCTCTACTATCAAGAGTACCAAGGACATATTTAACATCTCTTGAAATCCTACGAGACATCACCTTTGCTACTAATTCATATATGTTCATCCTAGGCCCCTCCATAATTTGGATAATATCATTTTCCTTCTCAAAAGAGGTGAGCCACTCCTGAAGGTTTTCTCTTCCGGTGAGATATATTTTGGTCCCGTGCTAAGCTATAGATTTGGGTGTTGAAACCAATTTAAGTTCACTAGAAGGTTTTACAGGATTTATCGACATTATTTGAAGTAGAATACTATGATTTTATAGGGTATTCTTTTGTTGATGGTCACACAACAATTTTTTCAAGGGTAATAATTATTTTATCCATTTCATCCAATAGTTGAGTTACTTGAACTATCTCTTTCTAAGGCTCAATTATATATTGTGTAGGGTGAAGAAGGATTTAGAAACAATCAAGGTAGTAGCATGGATCATAGGATGACAATTATGTCTTAATTGTTTCAAGTTTTCTAGATGAACATGATCTTCTCGAGTGAAACAGATAGTAGAACATGACATAAAAGGTAGAGAAAAGAGCGCTATCTTTATAAATTTTCTCATCAAATACATTCACACCATGTTGACGGTCATAGGTTTAGAGGATGATTCATGTTGAATAGGAATATCAAGTAACATCTTAAAAAAACTTTATATGGTCCCAAGAGGTGGAAAATACTTTACAAACTTAGATGACAACTCAAATAGTTTATTTCCCAATCCCGATGTTTCGTCTTTCACAACAGGGTATGAAAATGAGTCTAAATTATCTCTATTCACAAAGTTGAGCATCAATGTATAATTCGTGAAGGAGAAATTAAGGTTAAATAAGATAGAGATCTGAAAGTAGCATGCGTGAGACATTGTTTAACATACAAATGAAAATTTATTTAGATATTTGGCAGAAATCAAGTAGGATAAAAATCAATTAATTCATGTGAAATATGTTTTATCCATAGGATGTCATATCAAAGCATACGGCCATGATGTTTATGTTTAATGAACATGATGCCAATAGGTGAAAATAAAATCAAATGATTTCATAAATAAAAAACTCTTTACCGCATGTAAAAGGGATGATTACAAAAAACATGCCTTTTTATGACTGACACACATGGGATAATGACATGGCAAAAATAAAAAGATAGTTTGTTTGCACCAAGGAATATTATTTCTCTCCACATCATTTGACATAACCATTCCAACCTGACATTTCAAGATGGAATCCCTTCAATTGATGGTACATATTCATCCATTTTGGTGAGCCAGAGATCCTTTTCCTAACTTTTTTCTTAGTTCCATTGGTTTTGTGTGAAATTAGGGATATTCCAATGGTAATTTTTTTTTATAAGAATGAGGGTTTGGTCTCATTATAAAGGGTGGTGATTGATTGATTTATCTCTTGGTTCTTATTTTCTATAAAGTGTAGAGGTTACAAGTTGGAAGTTATAATGCTAAGGTGATTTCATTGTATAATCATTATAAGGCATTAAGGGCATCTAGTTTATTACCCCTTGTCTAAACCAAAGTGAATAGAACGATTTCTTATTTCAGTCATTGATTTTTATATTTATGTTGAAGATCGTATCAATGAAGTATGAATTTTATCACAACCTTTTTTTATTGCATCTATGAAATATAAATGATTAATATTTGATTATTGCATTGTCTTGGTCATTAGATGAATATTGTGTTGTAGTTTTTACCTTGCAATGTTTGGTTTAGTTTTAAAATTATTTCTCAAATATCTCTCTCAAATGATCTTTAATAAGTTTTAAGTGTATCTAAGGTGTATGGAGATAGAAAAAATGAATATTTTTTGGAATTCTTGCACAAGTGTTTGTGTTGAGAGTTTTAAAGGTTTTTGGTAATATTTGCAAAATTTGGGTATCAATGAATGCAAATATCCCTTTGAAAGTTATTTTTTCTTGATTTTGTTTTCTCTACATTTTGAAAGTAGTAATCTATCATGATATTCATTGGCACAATGTTCTTGTGAATCAGCCATAACCCACTCAATTTTTATCTATAATATCCTACCATCCTACCCTTACAAACATGTTAAACATGTATATCATACATGTATTTTCCCGTAAATTGCACTTACTTGCATATCATGAATAAATTTTCCTTGATTTATGAATACTAACATTCAAATGTAGTTAAATTCCATCTCATTAACTATTTATGCAGACATGATGTCTATGAAACATGTTTTATATGTCTTTAGTAGCTTATATCTAATGATCTAAGTATTTTTCATATATGTGTGATAATTTCTCAAGTGGATATTACATTTGTGACTATATTTGGATCAGATTGACCTACAAAATTTTTATAGGAGATTGTATTATAAAATATATCCTTCATTCAAGCTACCCATTTGGTTCTCTCTTCCTATTTCAATAAGATTCAAAAGTAACATTAGATAGTCATTCGCTTTGTACATTCCTCCTTGTCATTTCTAAGACTTGGTGATGAAATAATGTTAGACACATCACTAGCTATAAATGACATATTCCTAAATATATCATTATTTAATCCATTTTTTTCAAAATTAATGCCAAGTCCTTGCATGTATAAAATTGGTAACCAACACTATGCATAGTCACGCCCCATTTCATTTATATAGAAATTACTAAGTAAGAATGGGTTATCCATGCAAGGTTATCCTCTCCCGCATAATATTTCCATGAATTCAACAAGTTGGTTATGCAAGGAAATTTTTTTCTCTTCCAGTGTAATGTAATTTCAACACTCAAGTGGTCAGTCATGATTATGCAAATACACTAAGCACCAAATGTCACTATATTTATTATGAATAGAGGGGAAATATAAAAATATCCAAATATAATATAAAAAACCATATCAAAATAAATCTATGTAATGCATGGTGGGAGAAATGAGACATCATTCCCTTTCATCTTATAGGGTCTTTAACAAATTTTGAAACCTAGATCCTTGTGTAGTGGTGTGATCCCATTATTAGGAAGCATTATCGGGAAATATAAATAGTCCTATAATAGTATTCCATTTGTTTTAGGAGTACCCTAGATCCACATCATTGTAAAATTAAGTACCTTGTTAGGGATTGGATCACCTCCAAATATATAAACCCACCCAGTTTGAATATCTATGTTTTCAAAGACTTCTCTATGCAACTATGATATCCCCTTTGAAACCTACAACATGCTTTTATCTTATCTTCATGTGGGTAATCCAATGACTCACATTGTTTGACATGATTGGTTATTTTATCTCATCATGCTTGTATTTTTATTTCTTCAACACTCTCATAGGTACAAATATATTTTTCTTTACACTAGAAAATTACATTCAATGACATATTGGGTAAATATAAACACTAATATATGTATAAAATCATGACTATATCATGATTTATACACATGATTTTTGAACAATGTTACAGGACCTTATTTTCCTTTATCCTTTTGTTGGTTTTCTCTTTGTTTCTTGATTGAGCTCAACTTATTACTATTTTCCTCTTTGATTAGATTTTGAGTCTTTCTATAGAGATATTTAGGAGATTTCTTTTCTTGTTTGGTTTTATCTTAGCCTAGTCCAAGAGCATACAATAGGGTTAGGATCATACATATGTTCTTAAACATTATGTATGGTCTAAGAAACTTATTTTAACTTGTCTTCATTTCATGGGCCCACTTGTTACTCTTTTTTCTTTCAGAATAAATATTTTGGGTTTGCCTTTTGCCGCCACTAAGGTTTTAATTTCAAAGTGAGTGATTTGGATGATGAAGTGAAGATAAGTGTAGGGTGAGTGTAAAATTAGATATTTATTTATTTAAACAACTAATTAAATTAGCTATTTATTTATTTAAAGAGCTAATTAAATTATCCAAAGGGTGTGAGTGCATGATTTAAGCATGATAGAATTAATTAAATTAATTTTAAAGAGATGTGGGTTAATTCTAATGGAATGTGAGATGTTATTGGTCTAGAATGTGTGTGAGGACTGATTTGGCACATTGTACAGGTAATAAGGATGACTAAGAATATGTATGTATTTTTAGATTGTCTACATTTTCCCCTCCTTAAAGTGTTATTATGAAGTAGTATAATTTTAAATATAGTATACACATGTATATAAATGATTTGATGATAAGGAAGTATGGTGGACCTAATTTATATGCCCCATTGAAGCATTTGGATGCCCCAATGAGTATGGATTATGCTAAGGGATTGCCCCCTCAAGCGGATGGGTGACATAACAAAGTGGTGGAGAAACTCTTGATATAAGGATACAAGAGTGAGTAGAAGGATGATGGGAGGTATTTTTACTATAGCATGAGATTCCATCCCAATTGCAAAAGTTTAAGGAACCTTATTTTGGTGTTGCGAATTAAAGTTTTGGAACAATTATAATGAAATTCGTGATGTTTAACCCATTATGTGTGTAAAAACAAACAAACACTCACAAAAAATGAAAAGAGGAAAAGTAAAACAAATCCAATATACATAGTAGATGTATGCACTAAGTATATAAATAAAACAAGATGATAAAAAATACTAGTAATCGGTTTACAAAAAACAAAAGATAAAAAGGAAAAAGAAACCTCATATACATAGTAAAAGGTTGCACCATGGTTATAAATGAACCAATATGATAAAAAAAATACATGTAATTGGTCAAGAAATAATAGCAAAAATGCAAAACAACTCTAAATAAAGACAATAATATATGCCCATAACATGTTCTATAATATTATTAAGCAAATTTGGATGCCCCGGTCAAGGGTTCATGCGAGGGTAAAGGATAAGACTGAAGAGAGGATTCATGTGACTCCTAAATTCACTCTTGTTTGATCTTGTATAAGAGTAATATGAGATTGAATGGGTCATTTCCATAAGAAAAGATTCATAGAATAGATAAAATGAGAGCCATGATTTCCTAAGCGAAGATACATGTCGGGAGATGATTTGACTTTCCCCAAGAAAGAATAAATGTAATGGGTAAGATGATTTATTTTTTATAGTCATAGGATAGTTGGAATGATCACTATGATAGAGTCAAAAAATTTATTTCATTAAGAAGTGTTGATTCATTGGGATTTTTATTTTTTTGTAAACATTTTAGGATTTTGTGATTATTTGAATGTTTTTATTATTTGAATTTTTGTGATTTTTGAATGTTTGTATATTTTTGGATTTTTAAATTTTGTTATCTAATGGTAACAACCAGTGAGATTTAATGAAGTTATCTAGGATGCACCTAAACATAAACAAGTATATAAAGGAATATGAATACCAACGTATAAATGTGAACTAAAATTTATTGGATAAATGATGGTACACATCCTAAATACAAGGAACAAGCTATAAAAAATGGTTGGAGAGGAAACATTAAGATGGAAAGGATGGAGGAAATATATAAGGGAATGTGCTAAAATTACCATAGCATGGGCACTATGTACATATGGATCAAGAATAAAATATATTAAAATGAACTACATTCACGGGTTATTTAAGCTCTTCACCATCTTGAATGGATAGCTTATATACGTCATATTTGAATTTTGCAGAGATAAGATAAGGAACCAACCAATTTCGTTAAAAATTTCCTTTTTTGTCCCTATCTTTCATTATATTCTTTTGATTTTATTTTAGAACAAGGTCACTGATCTCAAAAAGTTGTGGTTTGATATTATTTTTCTAGATATGGTGAATCCAATTTTGATACAATTTGATATGGTACAAAGCATTGAGCCACTTTTCATCTAAGATATCAATCTCAAGCAAGGTGATCCTGTCTATAGTCATATTCATCAATCATATGTTGAAGGGATACACATAGTAATGGGAGATGGATATTTATAGGTAACACAACTCCAGTCCATATACAAGTGAGAATGGATTGGTTCTTATGAGAGTATGGAAGGATGTACAATAGGCCCAAAGGGAAATATATACTTGGGTATGCAATTACAATCATGCTTGTCAAAAACAATTTCCATGATGGGTTTTAATGTCTTTTTAGAAACTTCAACTTGTTCGTTATATTACGATAGTAAGGGTTATATTAGTGAAGTCTCGATGTTGAATTGTTTGGCTAAGGATTTAACAATATTATTTTTGAATTACTTACCATTATTTGTAATAAGAGAGGATGGAATTCTAAAGAAGAAAAATAAGATGATTGAATATGAACTTGTAAATATTACCACTAGTGACATAAGTGAGAGGCATTACCTCTACCCACTTGGTAAAATACTTTGTGACAATAAGAATGAACTTTTGGCTATTAAGTGAGGAAGTGTTTCTTTCTCCTATAAGTTGAATCCTCCATCTGGAGAAAGGACAAGGTGTAGTGATTGGTTGTAAGGATTGAGAAGGTGTGTGAATGATATTTCTATGCATTTGACAAGATACACACTTCTTAACAAATTTACATGCATCAGATTCCATGGTAGGCCAATAGTATCTGATGTGTAATATGTCATTTGATAACACCATGCCACTTGTATGTGCTCCACAAATACCAACATGTGTAAAAAGTAAAAATCAAAGACAATAGAAGATAAATAAATAAAACACATACTACCTTAAATATAGACCTATTGCAAACCTCAAGATATGACTATAGAATATTGAAGCTTGTTTGATATTGTTATAGTTTGGATTACATATTCTATTTATAATGTTATCCAAATATAGTTGCAGATGCTACAAGCATATTTTTCACAAAGAAGCAAATGTCAAATTGGCAACAATTGGATGCAATTTTCTCAAAGCTCTAGGGATGGATTTGTAAAGAAATTAGAAATATTTTATATCTTAGGGTAAGGCGACGAAAAGTGGATCTTGGGTTGAATTGGCTCTATAAGTAATAATTATAATTACCTAAAATAGTAAGATGACCATGTCTGTGCATTTGCAACTTTGCACGGGAAATCATTATCTTTGAATTCACCTGAAAAGTGGTTACACATACATAATTGTTGTCCCCACCTTTGTAGGCTTCTAGAAGTGGAGTGAATTGGAACATGAGTAGATAATAGGAATTTATTAAATAACTAAATTAATTAGTATTTAATTGTGAGGGAATAATTAAACATTTATTTAATTAAATTTTTTAGTATATTAGCTAGGAGGATGTAGGAATTAATTTAATTAATTCCAAAGTAATAATATTAGTAAATTATAGAATTCTAAGAGGTTTCCACCTTTGTAGGATTCTCGGAATGGAGTGAAATGGAGCACGAGTAGATAATATGATTTAATCAAATAAATAAATTAATAATTATTTAATTGTGAGGAGATAATTAACTATTTAAATAAATAAATGTTTAATTATATTAGTTATAAGGTATTAGGAATTGATTTAATTAATTCCAAGAGAATGGTAGAATTAAATTAATTAATTCTAAAGGGTAGGAATATATCTTAGGTGATAAAATTAGTTTAATTAATTCCAAAGGGGTATACTACCGCAAGATAGAATTAATTTAATTAATTTTGATTTGGTAGAAGGGATATAAATATGTATGTAGTTTTAGGGTGTCTACATTTTCCCCTTTTAAAGTGATATTGTGAAGTAATAGTTATTTAAAGATAGCAGACACATGCTTTGATCAACGAGAGAAAAGAAGTGAAGTGTTTCGTTTCCCCAACAAGTAGAATGGTAAGGGAATGCCTCCTTATGTAGGTGGATGACGCAGGGAAGGTGGTGGATGACCATATGATAGGAAATAGACAAATAAGTTGAAAAATGAGGATGGGAAGAATTTTTCTCCTAGCATGAGTGCCATTTGGAGAGTATGAATATAAGAGAACCCTTTATTTTATTGTTGCAAAATAGAGTTGTCACCATGATTATTAAGGACTCAATATGGTTAAACCATATGCATGTAAATGAACACACATGTGCAACAAAGAAAATAAAAAAAAGGAAAAGTATCCCAATATAAATAGTAGGTGCATGCACCAGGGGTTATAAAGGAACCAAGATGTTATCGACTAGTTGTAATTGGTCCAAGAATTAAACATAAAAATGCAACACAACTTTAAAAAAGAAGACAATCAACTATGCCCCTAATGAATGCCATAATGATGACTAAGTAGATGCAAATCATCCCAAGGCTAGAATAAGATCAAACCAAGAGTGAAGTAAAGATACTCCTCATCAAACTCTTATTTTATCCATTTCAAAAATGATTAGAGTTTATTTTCCCGGCAAGGTTATATCGCAAAGGAAAAACAATTTTGTGACTTCCCCAAGCAGAGTATGTAGTCATGCAAAGGGAAGAAGGTGATAGTTGTAAGATCGAAATGATCACTTAGGGTAGCAGAGATAAGAGTAACACTCTATTGAGATTATGTTGAAATGTTCAAATATTTTCTTCAAGGGGCTCCCAATTGTAGGATTTCTATGAAAAAAGAATGTTTGTTCGATTTTTTTTAATTTTTCTTATTTTTTTTATTTTTTTGAAAATTTTGATTTTTTTTTATTTTGCAATTTTGTAGAAAAACTCGATGCACCTGACTTATTATGGATAAAATATGATGCTGAAAGCATAAAAAAATCATGTCAAACAAACCTGATATGAAAAGGAAGGAACCACACCATGGTTATATGTGAAGTAGGATGCAAAAATTTCTTTGCAATTAGTTTACAATGAAAGTAAACAAAGTATAACAAAATAACAAACTAAAATATGTAAAATCATCATTACTATGTTGAAAAACTACAACAGTTCAACATAGTTTGTAAAAAAATGACATTTAATGACACTCGAATGTCTTCCACTTTAAATAAATTAGACAGATGTGAATTCCCCAAATGATAGCTTATAATGTCGAGGATTGAATTGGGGTGAAAAGTGGAGTGATTCTTAGATACTCAAAAAGATACTCTTGTCATTTTCTATTATAGTTTGATATGTATTGGATTTAATCCAAGTGTTACGCAAGAAAATATATATTGCGAAATGGTAAATGATTTCCATGAGCATAGATATCCACCACGGGAAAGAAAATCGATTATCAAAAGATGATATAGAATTATCATGAGGAGCGCCATCAAATGGAAAAATTGTTGAACTATGCTACCAATTGGTGAAATTCGGTCAACCATTTTATAAATGTTTTTATTTTGACAATTTTATATTGTTTTTTATTTTTGGAAAAACATTATATTGTTTTTGGAGTTTGGAATAATTTTATATTGCTTTTTTGTATTTTTCAAAAATTATTTGAATGCTTGTATAGTTTTGTGAAACATTTTTTGAATGTTTTTTATTATTTAAAACATATTTGAATGATTTTGGATTTTGGAAACATATTTGAATGTTTTTTGAGTTTTTGAATATTTTAAATATGGTTTTTGGGAGTTTTTGAAACATTTGTGACTCGATAAAAATTAGAATCATTCCATTCCATTGAAAGAAATGTAGATTATGTAATTATAGGATGTCTCACTCCACTCATGGGGTGGAAGCATAATAGTGTGTCCCAATTTTTGTTCCAAAAATGCAAGTGGGAGTCTCGATGGGGTACAAAATAGGAGTGTTTTCCTTAACACCATTACGTAAACCCCATTTTCCAAAAGAACCATGTAATCCATCTAAGGTGTTCATGCAAACACAATGTTGTTTTCACAAAGGGTGTTCACGCAAACACCCTTCATGCAAACACCCTCTTTATATATACTTGGTGGTGTAGAGGTTGAAATTTCTTTCCACTTTGCTCTCGACTAGTATTCACACAAACCCGAATGTGTAAAACACAATCAAGCTAGCAATGAACTCTAGATGAATTTGAGGTATTTTTACATTTTTACATATTTTGATTTATTATCCATGTATTGATTTTATTAAATCATGTTAGAATTTTTAAAATTGAAAATTATCCCCCTCATTAAAAATATCTCCTCCTTGATAATCACTTCTTCTAGCACATCTCTAGTAAAATATACCTTTAGAAAAATTTTACACTAATCAAGGGTATCCTTATCTTCAACTTAAAAATTCTGCAAAAGGTTTTGGAACCTCAAAATCTAGCCTAGGTAGAAGATCATACTTGGTATACCTCTTTTAAATGGTCCCCCAATATGCCTATGAAGCAATAGGAACATGAGCATCAATTTGTTGATTAGGATGAAATGGACATATTCTCTAATAATAAAAAACATGATCATGTTCCACCTATCTCTGGAAAGGAGATAATGAACATGACAATTTTTCTAGGGATAGAACAAGGCCTCTACCTTTGCTACGAGCCTAAGCTAATGAAAAATTAGGTTTAGGCCCATCACATGTAAATATTTTAGGTCTATTACTTATTCATTACATTGAATTTATGGAATTTTTCCAACCAACTATGTCCTAATTTTCCTAAATGCCTTTTTCCCCATAAATTGTTAAATTATAAATACAAATGCACTAAATATTTTCTTCTTTTTTTTTTACCTAAAATTTGAAAAATAGGGGAATTTTTTCACTTTTTTAAAAGAAATGAAAAAACTTGAGATTTTGAAATATTAGAGTTTACAATCTCCCCAAAATATAAGAATCTCCTATAAGATTAAATTTATCTTGTTGAATCTCATGGCTTTAAATACTTTTGAATTTTAAGTAAATGAATTTTTAGCATGTGAGACCTTATCTATCTTGCAAATTAGGTTTATTTTCCTATCCTCCGGAGAAAATATATGTTTTTGGATTCTAGTATGGATTCAGTCCTTCTCAAATATGATATTAAGCCATATCTTATGATGCATGAATTAGGACTACAACTTCTAGTGGCCTAGTAGAAATAAATGTAGTGGAAGTGTTACACATCATTGAAGAAACATGCTTTGGAAATTCCAAATAAAGTTCTTAGGACTTCCCTCTCTTTAGCACTGGAAAATTTACATGTTTAGTGGATTTTAGATCTCCCAAAGAATTTAATTGCACTAGTATTCTTGATTTGGTAGGCTAAACATGAGATGAATCTTTCTCATTTCATATGGTGCTTTGTTTACCAAGAGATTTTCTTAAGAGAAATATTACACAAGGTCAACATTTACTATCCAAAATTCCCTTCTTATTTTATACCATATGCTTTCAAATTATTTTTAGAGTTTCACTTGGTGCCAAAAATGTTTGAAAATAAATTCATATCATTTTCATTTATTACAACTCTAATCCTTTCACCCAAGAAATTTTATTTCTTAGCACAATAATTCTTGTTGGTCTAATTATATTTATTTTTATTTGAATTTTGTATATATTGAAATTTGGTATTATATTGGCAATAGCTTAAGATAAAATTTTATAAATCATATTGTACAGAGAAATGGGTATAATATTGTATAAACCATATTTTACATCTTTCTTTCTTGGGAATATGAGATAAAAAGGTTTAGTTCAAAATTTTAAAATAGTTCTACACTCCCTAGATTCCTCTACCACAACCCATAAATCCTCTCCTAACAGATCCCAAAATGTTGAAAAAAATAAATTCGAAACTCCATCCAAGCTTGGGCCTTGTCTCTACCCACAAGAAAGAGCATTGCCTTGACTCCTTCAATAGATATTGCCTTGTCTCTACCCAAAATATCCTTCTCTGATATTTGCAAGTATTTTTACTTGAATGTAAAACAATAGTGTTCCATGCAAAAGAATCATTCATATTTATTTTTACAACATGAAAACTACTTACGTGGTTATGTGCAATATTTATTAGTATTGTAAATTTTATTTAATGAATTTCAAGATTGAGAATGTGGAGAATGAACAAAATTAATGGTTTGGTATGATTTGAAATTTAAGGATATTATTAAGTGCACTTTCATACGTATTAGGTAATAACGTGCTCTTATATGCATTTTTGTACTAGTAACCTTGATATTAGTTTTCTAGCTCAAAAAGTAAGGGATAAGGTAGCATTTATTTAGCATTTTATAGGATAATTTAATAATCATTATCTTAACTTTTAAAACTTTTTAATCTAGATTCCTTTGGTTCCCTATGTGATGAATATGTCAAATTAAGGCATGTAGGTGATATCATATTGGTATAGTGCATATAGAGATTTAATTTCTAAACTCATAAATAGTTTAATTTTTCATATTACTTTCTTTTTTTTACAAAATAATTTTTGTAAATAATGAAAATATGGGGGATTTCAATATTTTGTTTTTAAAAAGAAATTTAAATTTACGTAAAAATTTATCAATTTAGGGTTTACGGTTTCAAAAAAATTATTCTATTTTACTTTCATTTTTTATAGTTATGGCTTCTTCCTCTGTTAATTTGTTTGAGAGGAATAATTTAGAGATAACAAAACTATCATCTAATATTCAAATCTCAAGTACAATTGGGAAATACAAAACACATTATGAAAATATATTGAAAGATTTTCAAAAAATACAAAAAAACTTAAAAACATATAACCATTTCCAGCGTGAGTAAAAAAATTAATGGACGAATTAAAATAACTTTTGACATGTGATGTGGGATATAATGAAGTTATAGCTAGAGTTCTTGATAAGGAAGCTGTTAAGATCTCGTGTTGGGAAATTTATGCTAGAAAAATTAAAATTAGAGCATATTATGCAAACAAATGTACATGTCACCTTTTTCACCATTGATTTATTTCATATTTTTGGCCTCTCAAGGCCAATTTCCTAATAATGACCAGTTACCATTATATTTCATTATGATGTTACACATTGAGGTTCACCTAAACCTAAAGGTGAACTATTTATACATCCCTAGTTATTTCGGGTAGGGGTGTGGCCACATTAGCGACAAGCCTACATATTGATAGGAAGGAGCTCCTCTTGTTGTTGACATGCGAAATCTTGTAGAGAGGCCATGACCTTTCTTATCTAGATTTAAGGATGTCACTATGCATATCATTATAAGTGCCCATGATATTGTTATATAGGGTCTTGACAGCATTGCTTGTGAGACCATATTTATCTCTTCTAACCATGTGGGTCATTTTCTTGAGAGGTGTGGTAGTAGTAGTGGACAAGATAGTAATAAAAATGATGCATGTAGTAAGTTATACACTCATGCACATTTGATATCACCTCATGACTTTGAGGAAATTATAGATGTTAATCGATGCATCACTTGATGTGCATCATGGACTTCAACTTGTTGCATGCATATGATATGATTGCAAGATAAGTACGACATTTGACTATCGGGGGTTTTGGATTTTATATAGCAGAGTACTGTTCGGGGTTGTGTATCTTCTATTTAGGTTACTACTGTAGTTTCTATAGTCATATTTCCTATTCTAGGATCATGACACCATATGCTCAACACTTTTTTGTTCCGGTGTGTGAAATTTAAACCTTAAATTTAACTAATTTATTTTATTTCATTATTTAATATTTAAATAGATATATAAGATCTAGTTTTGACCTATAATATTGAATTTTTTATTGTGTATTTAGGCTTCTACTCCAGAAATTTTTGTCATTTGTGTGGTTCTTCTCAGCCCACATCATATCAACATATGACATACACATATTTTGAATGATCTGATCCTTGATAGATCACTTGATGTTGAGGGCTTGAGTCGGTTGCCTCATTTGGCTTGTTATTTACTTTGGTGTTGAGATTGTGGGTCAGCCACGAGACAGGTTTTTAGTGGCGTCCCTATATATTTGGAGACACATTCCATGGATATATATATATATCTTTATATTATTTTTTAGATTTACTATTTAATCTAGGTTGAAATTTGGGAAATTAATGTTTTATTCAAAACAAATTTTTATCAACTTCTTAATTTTAATTACTTTTGTTTCATAGGGATATACATGCCATATATCTATACATGATGTAGATAATCCCAACATCCACTTGTAGATAAATACAGAGGTAATAAATTACATCTAGTTATATGATATATTAAATTAATTAAGAAATTGTTGTAGAATTAATATGGTATGTTATATATAGTTTCTGATGTGTATATTTCTTTTTATAAATGCAAGGTGTAGCAGATCCTAGTGAGGGATCTGATACTCACCCTACTAGATGAAAAAGACTATCTAGTTGATACATTGTACTCATTTTCATCATGTACATGTATATAGTGTTTACACGAGATTTTGATATGACTTAGATATGTATGTATATAGACACACACACACACACACACATATATGGTTATTACTTGTATATAGATATTGATTTATCACATGTATCTTGTTGATCTATACACATGTATTTTATTGATTGACTTAGAAATGTGTTAATTGATTGATTGATTTATGATTTGTGATTACAACATGCAATGTGATGATAAGAATGGATTTAAGAACATGTTATTAACTTTGTAATCTGATGAGTCACTGATGTATGTTACTTTAGATAAAATGATCATTTAATATTATTTGTGTACTCAAGTAATGCATGAACCTAAAACTCTCTAACTTAGATATTATGAACCTAATGAAACATGAACCTCATCATAGTAATGCATAGGATATTATGAACCTAATGAACATATTATTAACTCATTACTTTCTACAAGATATACTCACACCATCAAATAATATAAATTCATCCAAGTCTAATTGACACTTAGATGATTAACACTTTAATCCTCATAAGAGTTAATTGGAAAGTGGTTTGACATTATTAATTTATTCAATTAAGAATATTTGTGTTGATTAATCCTAAATGTAATCAATAAATTCAAACTTAAAAGTGTATAAAAGGAGTTTAGGAATATTCTAGAAGTATAAGGTAATCAAAATAATTGATAATATATTAGAGAAAAATACAAGTTTTAGACTTATACATGAAGATAGTCATCAAAAATAGGTTTAGACAATGAGGAAAAGTAAACACAACAAAAATAAAAAACTTCATCCGGAATTGTACTTCTCTAGTGACACAACTAGAACTGTAACAATTTATGGTTTTAAAAATGAAAAATACTATGAAATTGAGTTGATTACTTTTTTTTCTACTTATGAATTCAAAAATTATTTCTCTCTCTTTTATAGAATTCAATAGGAGAAACTTGGAAAAAAATATTCTTCCTTAGAACGTTAATAAACATGTAGCACCTTGGGAAAGTTGTAAGAAATGGAGGGGGATTAATGGAGACCTATATTGTCCATCCATTATTATCAAGGCCCTAGATTTTGAAAAGTTTGGAAATTAACACACCAAGTATAATAAAATTGAGCATGTAGTCCAATATTGTAATGCAGGTGTCCCTTTCCTTTCAATTATTTAATCACTCAAGTAATCAAATGTTAGATACTCTTCTCCAAATGCTTGAATTTTTCTTTTGGCACATGGATTCTCTTTAAAAATTTAATTTCTTACTTTTACAACTATAATAAATGACTTGTATGAATATAATTTTATATGTATGATTGTTTCTTAAATCATTACAATAATATCAACTCAATAAGTTACTGAAGTAGTATAGAGAAGTATTCACAACGTCTTTCTTCAAAAATATTTTCTATAATAAAGAACTCTATAGTTTTTGTTCCTAGATGTCATCTTAAAATAATCACTCTATATCACATATCACTTTGGAAAAATTATTGTTTATTTCCAAATACAAAATATTCTTGATCAAGGAAAAATCATCCCCAACCCATCTCCTTGTGTGAATCTAATAGTTCTTTATCCCAAGAATTATGGATCATGTTGAATATGCATATACTATCATGTACTTTAGTATCCACAACCACGTATTAACGACCCCTTGGACTATTTATCAGGAAGGAAAAAATTTACCAAAATTTACAAGAATTCAAGTTATCATAGAGTTATAACCATATATAAGACAATTTTCAAGACACAACAAGAATTGTGTGAATGGGTGTTTATGTCTTTCATCTTGATCAATGTTCTAGTAACATTTATGTAATTAATGGGAAATCTACTCATGGCCTTCCTTAACTCCTCCATCATTTTCTACTATAATGACATCATCATCTTCAACAAGACTTGGGAGGAGCATGTGGATCACATATCCCATGTCTTCTACATCTTGCACAAACACATGTTACAAGCCAAAATAGTGAAGTGTGCATTTGGAATTTTACAAATTCAATATCTGGGAAACATAATTGACCATGCTAGAAGACATGTAGATCTAGATAATATAAAATTGGCCAAAGATTGACCTAATCCACAAAATATCATAGAATTTAGGATTTTTCTTAGACTCACAAACTTTAATAGTAATTTTATCATTGGTTCCTCACACATAGTACTATGATCCCTCACTAAATAACACATGTGTAATCCAAGTTTTATTAGATTCAATCACAACAATGCATTTTTGAGATTCTCAAGAAATATATTTGTGTAACATTTATTCTCACAATGCCCAACATTACACACTCTTTCAAACTTCACTTCAATGCACCTCACTATGCACTTGATGTTATACTCATGCAACACCGACATCATATCATATACAAGTCGAGATATTCAATGACATGGTGTAAATGTAATCCACATATGAAAAATAGTATATTCATTTATCCAAACCATTATGGAAAGTGTTTATAAGGTTTGAAGGGGATGATTTATAATCAACATGCAAAGGTTTAATAATGAGCCAAAATAAATATATGACCTTGGGATAATATTTATGTACCTGAAAATAGGTAATAATGGTTACACAATATCAAATGTTAAAAATCAACTTTAGATTCAAGAAGGAGGCACAAATAATATTAAAGAATGAGGCAACCTAATTTAAATAAAAATGAGGGAATATAATCGTTTGATCATTTTGATAATACTAAATAGTCTATGAGAAAACAAATCCAAGTTGGGATTATAAAAATTAAACAATATGTTTATATGTTGGGAATACTTGATCAAAATAATATCATTAAGGAGATAATGAGAAATCTCAATTTATAATTGTGCTTTTGATAGTTTAACACATTATTATCTCAATTTTTAAACATATTTATCTTTTCCACATCATGCAAGATCTCATAAAGTCCAATGCACTTGAATAGGAGGATCCTATTGAGTATTAATCATGCTTTTTCCCCTCATATTTATACTAAAATATACATAAGTTTAAAATACATAGCTCATGTGATATCATTTAAATGGCATATGTATTACAATCACCCCTACTAATAATCATAACCCCATAGTATAAGCTTAAATTCATAGCAAGAAATTTTAATCCATAACATATATAGGAGGAGGATATACATGTTAATTCATAGGAAGAAATTTTTCAAATATATATGCCAACATGAAAAATAAAATAGACAAAAGTTTCCATTCGAAGACATCAATATATAAAATTATAGGTCCTTTTATATAATACCAAGCTCATTGTTCAATGACCTCTTATTTTTTTCCATCATCTTCTACGTCAAGTATCCATATTTTATGTTCACGTGAATTCTTCACTTGATGTAATTGTAACTCTGTAGCAAGAATGTGATGGGTGTAATGATATATAATATACCTTCTTGTATGGTTCGTAATCAACAAAGTGAATCCCACTTTGCAGGGATTTTACTTGCCATAAATATGTTCCTTGCACTACAACCAAGAAAATAAAAATGTTGTCTCCTCGCTTGTTATTTCACATGTTAGATTTGTTATCTCCTTTGTGCAACATAACAAGTAGTACTCCACTTTTATCAATATTCCCTTCTTACGCAATGATTGGAAATACATAACCTATGACAAAATCATTGTAAAAATAACATTTTTGTTAGAATTAAATTCAAATAAATAATAAACGATATGTATACTACAAGATATATATATATATATATATATATATATATATATATATATATCAAGGATCAAATAAAATTGTTTTAAACAAAAAAATACTTTGTTTAACAAGACCAAATATGTGGTCATAATCACATGAAATCAAGGTCACATATTCACAACTATCATCTCCATAAGAGTCATCCACAACTAAAGGAACTTGCTTCCACTCACTTATATATCCAAGTTTCGACTATTGCAATATGTATATGATTTTTTCATGCATTCATAACAAAAACAAGAATAATGTCTTTTACTGATTGTCTAATTATTACTATCCATAGTCATCACAAAGTGTAAAGACCTAGAATTACGAATCCTTTAACATCCATGTTTTATCCTTTGATCAATATATGATTAATCGGGTAGAATATAAATAAATTTTTAAAAACATCAAAATTAACAAAAATAATTTTACATATACATAAGTTTATTTGTAACTAGTAATCAATTTCACATCAAGATACATATGTTATGCATGTACCTGTTATCTCCCAAAATAATCTATTTGGGATCATGTTAATCTGATGTGATGTTGAATCTTGAACTGAAAAATGTTTCTTACACCATTCAACAAAAGTGTGGGCATCAATAAATCAATCTCTCTCATAATCAAATATTTGTTTATTTAGAGCACATTTTATACATGCACCCACACAATTGTGTTCTCCCTTCCCATGAATACTCTCAAAAAAACTCCATAAATGAGGTATTTTGAGATAACACTGATAACAAATGAGTAAAAATAAAGGGTGAGAGGATTTGAATTGTGATGCGCAACCATTCGACCAAATAAAATGTTGATCTATTTATACTCCTTGCTGATTAATATATCAAAAAAATTTGAAACAATGTTGTACAAAGTGGGTGTCATGTTCCTTGTCATCACTTATATAGAATTGATACTCCTTAATCACTCACTTCACATATGTACTTTCAACCCCATCCAAATCCAATTGTGCATGCCTATAAAATATGTGAATCATGATGGTAACCTGATCAATATGATAATATTGTGTTTGAATATCTTTTTGATGAGAAAATGAGAAATTCTCAGCAAAATCAACCATGAACAAGATGGAACACATAGGGAATGTGTCTCTATTGGTATTAAATTGTGTAGCTTGCCACTTTGCATAGTGAGAATTTTTGATGTACCGACTAATCAAACTTTGGAAAATATGCATGAATGTTGCAATGATAATTTTTCTTGTACCAAGTCCAACTTAGCTACATTATTTCAAATTCATGTTGAATATTTTATGTATTTGAACCTATAAAATCAATACATAATGGAAAAATTGTTATACTCATTTGCAATAAACATAAAAATAAAAATAAAATATGTACATCCAAATTTAAAATTAATTAAATTTTATTTATTAAATAATCACCTCTTGAAATTCACCATTTAACTATGTCAAATTCTTCATTTTTTCTGGAAATAATTGCAAGTCCCCACACTTGTTGCAAACACCTTTGATGCAAGCCATATGATCGTCCACATTATCATCGGATAATGTACAAAGAATAAAGCTATGAATTCACTCACATGTCTAAGGGAGAATTTTCTGGACCATTTGATTCTTCTCGTAACTTTCTATACACCTAAAAAAACATAGATTTTGATTACATAAATTAAATCACATCTCATAAAACAAAATAATCAAATTTCTAATAAACCTATAAATTAAAACACACCTCAATATATGTAATATTTATTGTGTACCTGATAGTGATAATCAAACTCAACGTGATACTGGAAATAACATGTTTGAGGGACTTTAACTACTCACACATAAGAAGGATTCAAAATCTCAAAAATTTGTTGTCCAATCTTAACATGTGGATGTTCTTCTTTAAACTTGATGTACATCTCATTTTGAGTTATTTCAAGCCAATGCTTTATATGTTCATCATAGCTTTTGTTATCTATCTTAGGTTTTAAAACATCCATAGACTTTGGAGAAGGATGAGTCCTCTTGGTCTAAAAATCAAAAACTATCTTAAATCATATCCTCAATTTTATCATAATGTGTAATTCTACACATTAGTGCCCAATTTTCTTCCTCATTAGAATTATCAAATCTCTTCCTCCTCTTCACATACCTACTGATCGTCTTTATAGAAACACTTAAGACCTAAGAAGTAGTGGTAACATGATGATTTTGTGTTGTATCTTAACTTACAACTGAAGTTAATATTGCTCTACAAGAAACCCTCTTATCAACATACCTAGTGTTTATACCCACCGAACTTATTCCCTTAAACACATTCATAACAAATTCTTGTTTTATATGTTCTAACTTTTCCCATACAAAACCGACACCCAAAAATTCTAATCTAAAAATACATCTCATTACTTTGGAAAATATTTGCAATCCTAAGAAGTTAGGGGTCTTGGAATAAGAGATTAGGAAAAGATGAACAAATATCTCCTTTCCAATTTATGGTGTGGAGACTTGTCGAGGAAGAATATTTTTGAACCTCTATTATTAAGAATAAATATTGGAAAAACCTTAGAGTTATAGAGTGGTGGTTTAGTTTTCTAATTTTGAAGGATCTACATTATGAAAACCTATAAATTAGGCCAAAAACATTATCAATGAACATTGCAAGTGGAAAATTGGTGATGGATACACTGTTAATTTCTGGGAAGAAAATTGGTTGGGTGAGTATCCTCTCAAAAAATCATTTCCCAATCTTCATAATGTTACCTATGAGAAATATGGAATAAAGCTTTATACCTATTTTAATCAAGAGGATCCATATAGTATATGTAAAACCATACATCTTGAGGGTCTTATCAACAATGAGGTTATTGCTCTTAATAACCAACTAAGTTGAGTTATAGTGGCAAAGAGAAATGAACCAAATGGTATTTATTGATTAAAGGAATTTAATGGTATTTTTTGATCAGAAGTTCCTATAATACTTATTTTGAAAATGAGACTAATCATAAAAATTTTAAATGGGATTTTTTTGGATAAACGAATTCATTCCTAAAGTTAATATGTTTTGGTGGTTGGTATTACAGAAAATATTCTAATGGTGGCCAACCTCAATAAAAGGAACTTCCATATGGTGAATAGGTGTGTGATGTGTGAAAAAGAGGTTGAAGACGTTGCTCACTTGTTTCTTGAATGCTCCTTCTTTGTAAAGGTCAGAAATACTTTACTATTTTTTTAGATAAATTAAGTTTTCCCCTCTTCTCTAAAAATGCTTTGGAATCAGTGGTATATCCCTTTTAGAAGTAAGGGTCTAAAACACTTGTGGATTCTCACCCTCATGCATATTTGTTGGGAAATATGGAAGGAGAGGAACAAGAGAATATTTAAGGGTAAGAAGGAGGTGGAGAAGAGAATTGTAGCTCGATGTTTCAATTCCATTAATGCTAACTTTTCTATTATTCAGAACAATAAGAAAACCATTATAGAGACTGAAAGAAATATATTTAAAAATTGGGGGATGATGAAGGCCCAAGTTGAGCCTCCCATTTTGAATCCAAGGTTGAAAGGATGGGAAAATCCCAAGAAGGACTGGATCAAACTAAATTTTTATGGGGCTTCTAAAGGGAACCCTGGAAAGGTGGGTTGTGGGGGTATTCCGAGATCATAATGGAAAATTCATCTTGGGATATTTTTATAACTTGGGGATTCAATCCAATCACATTTCTCAAGTTGATAATGCTTTCTAGGAGTCACTATTGATGTTTAGAAAAATTTCAGAGGTTGGAGGTCGAAGGTGACTCTCTTAATATCATAAATAACATTCTGAATAAGGGTACTACCTCCATCTCTATTCATGACTCCATTGCTAGCATTAAAGACATGGTTGTTAATTTTGAAGGAATTAATTTCAAACACATATATAGGGAAGCCAACAACATTGTAGATCATTTTTACAATAAAGGGGTCATGAGTGAGGGAATGAAGTTGATTTCAAATTATATTGATATTGATCCTATAGTTCGAACAAAATTAGAAAAAGAATATGGTGACACAATCATCATTACTTGAGTGTTGTGATATGACTAGAAAGGGAGCCTTGAATTATGATGATTTAATGGGTGAGATTATTAGGATATTTGGTAAATTGTGTAGGGTATGTTTTAATTATGACAAGAGAGGGAGTCACTCGTGTAAACATTTTATTACCTCGAGTTCCCAAAATTCATAACGAAAGGATTTTCATTTTGAAGTTTATCTTGTTTAGCAGTGAAAAGAGAGGTATTATCAATAAAATGGTGGGTGACCTAGTACAAAAAGAGCCATGGGATATAAGAAACATTAAACTTGATGCTATATATGTGTTTGAAAGAATGGGGATGGCCCATTTTCTAAAAAAATGGGCCATATAAGTGGAGCTTAGTAAAGAATTTGGGGCTTCTCGGAGTCTGCGAAGAAGTGGGTTGGTGGCGGTGTGGTTTTCCATGGCATTAAGATTGATCTTTCTATCTACACAGTGGTATATGTCATGGGAATGTTGGAGGAGGGGCGTGAAATTTACAAACCCAAGAAGGATTATGTGGAAGAGCTGAAATTTTTCTTGAAAGGTAAGGAAAAAATCACTAATCACTTTGTTGGATATTTAAGGGATTCTTTTCCCCCCCTTTCAATGAGGTTTCTTTAAATTTGATACAGTTTGTCACTTTAGAAGGTCTCCATAAATGTATATATGCATACCATCTACCTATGTTAAATTATCTTAGACATGGGCATAACTACAACTTCCCATATTACATGATGCATTCTCTTTGTGCTTCCCTGGATCAATTTAAAAATCATAAAATCATTGTGCCCTTACACCAAGGGTTTATCATGGCCATTGTGAGAAGATCCACAATGGATATGGATAAAAAATGTTAAGGGTGTGAGTGTGTTGTCAAAATCTTTGGAAGAATTCATGACATAGGAGGATTCCAACTCGGGGAAGAGGAATTTAATGAACCCCCGCTTTAGGTGAAGGGGAGGAGAAAAATGTTGAAGAGGCTGAAGTGGTTAAGGGTATCCAAGACCTTAAGAAAAAATATGTTAAGGAACTGACTGTGAAAATAGAAGAGAAATGGGAGACTAACTAGCAGGAAAAATAGGTCATGGACAAACCCTAGGGAAAAACTCACGTTGAAGCTTAGGGTGATGGGCGGGGAGTGGTGCTAACTAAACTGGTTTCGACCTTTAATATGTGAAGAGTGATACACCCTTCACTAAATAAACAATCCAATTCATCCTCAATGATTGGTATACCATGAAAATAAAAGTGTAGGATTTAACCCTAGGTTGTGAGTGGTGGCTGTAGTGAGATTTTGAAAAAAAAATGCAAGGTCTTGGAAAATGATGTGGATCTATTAAAGGTTTAGTTCCAATAATTTATTGAGAGGGTCATTTTGAATTTCAAGACCACTATTCAACATCTCCAAAATTTGGGCCTACTGACTAACACTTATCAATAATGCGAGGATCAAGAATCTAAGAAAAGAATGAGAGGATTGTCTGAGGTAGATCTCATCAGTTTGGGCTCTAAAATTGAAGATTTTTTGAAGGAATGTTTCAATATGCTGTCAAACTACAAGAAAAAGGATGGATGATAGATTCTACTTTTTATTGTTGTTTTTGATTGTTATTTTCATTAGTGTTGTTAGTTTACTGGATTTTGGTTATTATATTGTTTTGTTATACCTATATGTTTTGTTGATTGTTATTATCCTGAATATTTTATCTTTATGAGATGTTCTTACTATACGGGGTAGGGTCCCCTCAACCTTTTTACCTATAAACAAACATGATTAAAGAATGTAACCAAAAAATTCATGCCCTAAGAATCGTTGTCAAATTAAAAATTTACCATATATACTCTCAACACATTTTGTTGTTATCATTCTTGATAGTGGTTCTTGTTTGGAAATTTATTTTTATTTTTGAAATCCATCTTCACCAAGTGATTTAAAATTTTATTGGGAAGTATTTTTATAACTTTTTTATCAAATAAGTATATTATTTTGTATTTATGAACATTGATTAAAATTTTATCTTTAGGATATTCTTATTGTCACATGTGTAACACCCTCAACAATTGTTATATTCCTCTTTTGCATTTCAAGTGTTGACATGTGATTTTCTTGATAAAGATGTGTTCTTTTGACTGCTGAAGATCATGCTTGAAATGGATGAATCATATATGCTCTTTGATTATAGGGTTGGTTTGTTGTTGGGTGCAATAATCTATTTCACTTCTCATGATTAAAGTTGTAATCTAGTTTGAATGGTTACAAACTTATCCTTTGCAATTGGACTCATCCTTGGATCAATTCCATTGATCCAAGGTATGTTTAAATCTTCTTATCAAAACTAAATGAAAAACTGACATTCGTCGATTAAGAGACTTAACGGACTAAACTTGTAGTTATTGCAAATTCTTTATCATCTTGAAAATAGTGCTTGCATTCTATTTTGTGTTGTGCTCAGCTCTTCTTGATCGACCCTTGCAGGGTGCTTAATGGTGTTAAGGGAAATAGAAACCTTGCTTCTAGATTCTTGAGAAAAATAAATTATTATGTACCCTTTACCTATACGGTCTACCCTAATAGATATGGGACTCAGGTAATTTACCTAACTACTACTACACCACTTTACGTGGGATGGAATTCTAACCTAAGTTGTTAGCTTGAAAGGAAATAACCTAGGGGATGCTAAGTTATTTCTAAACCTATTGTTTTTATTAAATCTACATCCTATCCTAAGGTGGAAATTTATTGTTGGGGTTGTATCCTAAGGTTATATATATTTAAACTAACCTAAGATCTAACCTAAACAAATTCTATCTATCCTAAACTAATGGGATATGAAAGGGGACCTATGGTGCTTTGGCAAGTGGGAAAACTAAGCAGTGGTTCCTAAGCCTTTTATTGGGATTTAATTTTGATTTGGTTTTAATGCAAGTAAGTACTTCCAGTGTGGCAGGGGTTAGTGAAGTTTTAGAGGAACCTACATGGAGGTATCTCTAAGTTTGGAATTTCATTATGAAGTGCGATTAGGTATCGCCAAATTTGGATGGTGGTGGCAAGGAAAGATAAGCAAGAAAATTGGATTTAATGTCATTAATGTACCTCATGTTTTGCGAGCAAACCGTCTTGGAAGGCATGCTGGAATATTTGTTTGGGGTTGTTTTTTTGCATGCTTCTGATTTTTCTCTGTATGGAGCTATCTAGTTCTTCAAACCAGTAGTTTGATATCCACTTTGTGGTTATTTTTAATTCTCGAGCTATTTTCAGTTCGAGGAATGTATAAGTGGCATTGTGGAAAAATACTATGGTTGTTTGATCTTCCTTGGAAAATAAGCATTGGAAACTCAAATGAAGTCTTCTTCGAATCGGAAGAGGCACTATCAAGCACGATATGATCTACCCATTAAGATTTCTTTCTTTCTTCTAAATGATTTAGTAAAACAATTCTACTCATTGGAAATTTTGTATTTGCATGATGTATATGGTACTCACTTGCATTTATTCTTGGAAATTATGTGGGTTTTGGATTGTGAATCCTTTTTTGTTATTGATAGTTTTGGAACTTTCTCTATACTAGTTGTTAGAGGTTTGCATGTAATTTTTTTGGAACTCTGCAACCTGTACTTGAAGCTCTTTTGAACTCTGTAACTTGGAATAGTAGTTTTGTTAATTGTATGTGAAACTTGTGGCTTGTATTCGAAACTTTGATTTCTTTCATTTGAAAATAATGTGGAAAGAGTTGGCTTATTTCTTGTTGGGTTTTGAATTCATTGTTGAGTTGTTGTGTTTTGACCTATACTTAAGCTTGTTGAGTTTGAAGTAGAAGCTCCTTGGCCATTTTGAACTGACAGTGTTGTTTGGATGGCTTTGTATCTCTGTTTAAGTTTGTGTTCGGGAAGTTGTAATAGAACTCCATGAATGTACTAAGCTTGTGTGAGGCTTTGTGTCTGGTTTGAGCTTTTGTTGGAGCCTTGTGAACATTTTGGACTGAATGGAACTTGGTAAGATCTATACTTTAGGATGAACCTTCATATTTGACACTGTACCTACATACGGTTCTTATGATGAACTCGTAGTCGAGTTGTGAGTTTGTTCTGTACTTTTACTTCGAGATGGGGTTTTATTCTTTTATGGAATTATTATCTCTTGAATTACTTTGGATTTCTTTTGTTTATCTAAACCGGTAATGGAATTTTGTGGGAAACCAAAATTTATGTTTGATGCTCATATTTTTCTCTGAGAAAGTAATTCCATTTTTGTAATCTTTATTCTCTACCTATTTTTGAGTTGGGTTCTGTTGTTTTGTCTAGTTTTGGAGACTTCATCTCCTTTTTGAACTATCTGCTTGAGGGTGGCTTGAGAGTTTGCTTCGGTTGGATGCTGAACTGGTAACCTCCTCATAAAATTCCTTCGTGTCGCTCCTTGGGTGTGAATGATCTTATGGCTTATGCCTTTGGACTGTATAGTTTCCCTTGAACTCAACAAGAGTGGGAGATATCAAAGAAAAAACTTCTCCCTCTCTACCCTGAGTGAATCCCATACTCGTGTGGGAAGCTTGGCTATTAAATTCTTAGGAATTGATGGACTAGAATTGTGATTTGTTATGGGACAGTCGTATCAATTGTTGAGGTTATTGAATGTTTTACTTATTCCTTTTTGGTCTTGATGCTGAGAAAATTCTTACCTGTCTTAATCTTTTTATGGAATTTGAGAATCTTGTGGTGATTCTGTTTAGTCATGTTGAAAGAGATTGGGACAGTATTTGTCTTTGACAAACTGTTTGGTTCCTTACTCTTTTTGACCTTCCATCCGATTCGTGGATTTCCTCGATATGTGGAATCTAAACCCTGTATTCTAGTATAGCATAAAGGGATATAGTATCCCTATTTGGAATGCTTGGAAATCCTGTCCTTGGGTCTATGAGTTTTATTGACTCTTGTCTATCTTGCACTGTTTCGTATTTCTCTTCCTTGTTGGACTCTTTGAACGAATCTCTAATTTTTAGTTAGAGAAGAGATTAGGATCTCTTGGGGACAGTATGTTGTTTAGAAATAGTACTGAGAATTTCGTTTTGAGAATGGAATCTAACTTGAGCTTGGTGAATGAAAAGAGGTAATTAGTTTGTAAATCTTCAGTGAAAATTGGAAGTATGCATGCTTGACTATGCACTTAGTTATTGAGTTCTCTTTTGGGAGCTAGTTTAAGAATTTCTAAGTTTGTATTAGATGAAGGATTTCATTTCATAGTATAAATGAAATGAAATATGGATTGGGTCCTTGTTGGTATGTGATCCTTTTTCTGTTGACTGATAATTTTATTGATTGAACTTCTTGTTATTCAATTCTCTTCTTTGTTTATATGGAGGGATGAAACATGCTAATATCATATATGTTGTCACTAACTCCTTGCAGATTGGGAAAAAGTTAAATGTGCCCTTCTATCCTTATGAATTTATGAAGTAATTCAATGGCAAGACTTGTTGAATATTTAATAGTTATTGATAGGTTCAATTAAGTCTTGTGGTATGATTCTGACATTGCAGATTATAATATGTTCCTTTCTTGAAAGTAAATTTAGATTTCTTAATTGTCTTCTTTATAGATGTTATTACTTATGATTATTTGCATGATGTTTTCAATTGTTTCATGAAATAAAATTTGTTTAATGAAGCAATTAGTGGAATGCACTTTACTTTAATGCTTAGTGCTTATCATGCTCAGTTCATTGAACTGACCCATGCTAGCAATTTTGTAGATGGACATCGTAAGTGATTAAAGAAGACATGAACTTTCATGTTGTATTGGGTTATTTAATTTTGAACCTCATGTAAAGATTTTGATTCATTCTTGAATTTTATTGAAAAATAAAAGTTGTATTCTTTTTGGAATGAAAGTTGTTTGTTATACAACATGCCTGAAATACATAGTCTTGTAAATGAATAAGTTTTTAATGAGGAATTGAATGTTGGATATTTACTTGTATTGGTTGTGTAAACTATCTTATATTTATGAAGAAGATGGAATTCTTATTTGGATGATATTATTCATATCTGTTATATGCTTAATTCAAATAAAATTGATAAGTTAGATAAAAGGGAACTAGTTTAATCTCCCTTAATAAGATGCAACTTGTTAAGTTGCATAAGTTATCAATCTTATCTAAACAATCCTAATATAGTATTGGAATGTGTAATGAATATGTGATAAAACTATAGATCTTATGAAAGATAAGAAGGGTTTGACAAACCCTAACACTTAATCAAGTAGAGGAAGGTTCTTCCTCACTAAAAGGAATATAATCTAAAGAATGGTGATATGATTGTAAATCATTAGACTTCATTTCCCTAGAAAATTTACTATAGTTGAACCTATTTGGTTGTTACACCTTCATTGAATGAATAGGTTATATTTAATGGAACTTATGATATTACTTGTCCTATTTTGGTTAACTATTGTTAAACTAAATAAATGAACATTAAAAGCAATCATGAGTTAAAGGAAGTTCTTTAATGCTTAATTGATTCAAGTATAGAACAAGGACTTAAGGAGTGTTGGATTAGGGTTTAGCATAGATGTTGTAATCTATTTTATAATCCAAATTAATTTAACATTAATAACCTCCTTGGGGTATGTACATCATGATGAGGTAGTTTCTATAGGATGCTGGCACACACCAACTATAGGGTTGTACCTTCGAGAAGACTAGGGTTTTCTCAAGGATACAACATTGCAGTTGACATGTGGCAACACCCTTCTGCATTGATCATCTAGATCTACACACAATAAGGACTTGAACTTAGTTTCTCTCTAGGTCAAGTTAGTGGCATTTTTAGGATAGGTAGTGGCTCTCAATGGCTCAGGGTATCTTGACATACCCGGTTGACTTAGGTCAACCATGTATGCCCATTCACCCTAAGTCATTGTGATCATCTTCCTATAATGATTTATGTTTCTAACTAGGACTAGGGTTAAAATTTGGGCAAGTGGACTGACGGTAGTCAGTAAAGACCATTCATGATAATAGAGGAGTGAGGTGAAGGACGTATTCCAAAATGACGAGTATGTCATCTAGGAATAGTGACATACACAAGTATGTTGTAAATCTTTGGCCAAAGTATTGAAAGTTGTTGGTTCTCATTGTCTTATGTCACCAAGTTTAAAGCAACGTGATATCAGATGAATATTGGTAACAAATATTTAGATATGTTCTTTAAACAGATCACTCAGTACCGGTTAGGGTAGGAAAACCAAGTATACAAAGTATACGATAAGTATTCAATACTTAAAGTTAAACATGAATAGATCGGTAGGTAACCGAGTCATGGAATGAATAGATCGGTGTATCACCGAGTCATTTATAGCTGCATATGGTTATCTGTTATGAGATTGATTGGTATGGAATGTGTGTTCTAAATAATGTTTTATTTAGAACAGTGAACATTATTAAAAAAAAATTTCCTTGTTTCTAAAGTCTTAAAATGGGAATGTTACATCTTGGTATCAGAGCTGAAGGTTATAGCTCTTGGATCTATTGTGTCCATAATCTAATGAAACTTAAATTTTCTTGTAACAGAAAATGGTTAGAACAAGAGGAAATGTTGCAAATAACCCTCTACCTGAGGAAGGAGTAGCAACTGCCTAGAAACTTGATGAGATCCTTACTACCCTGTTAGACACAAGATATTGTTTGGCTGTACTTGAATAGCAAGTAATGGGCAATGAGGAGGAAGAAAATGCTAACAAAAATAATCAGCCACCTCCTAGGGTCAACACCAATGTAGGTGTTGATAATAACAATGCGAACATACATGTTCAGCTTGAAAAAAAAAGGTTAGGCTAGTAGCTGAAATTACTAATGATATAAAAAGGATAAGTCCACCTAAGTTTGATGGCACCACATTAGGAGATGGAGCTGAGAACTAGCTCAGTGAAATGGAGAAATACTTTACAATAAGGAATTTCTCAGAAGAAACAAAGGTGATATGGGGAGCATATCAGCTTTCTCATGAAGCATCTTTGTTGTGGGATAGTTGAAAGGCTGAGTTAAACTTTGATTAAACTAATATCACCCGGATCAATTTAAAGGTTAATTTAGGCAACATTGGCTACAAAAATTTACTATGATCAAAAAATGATTGAATGTCGAACTTAGCTCGGGGAAGCTAACTATAACTAAGTACTGGGAATGATTTACAAAATTCCTTAAGTATGTACCTTAGTACCAAACAAATGTGAAGTTTAGGATACGGAAATTCATCATGGGATTGAATCTTGTTATAGGAGGAGAGGTGGATGTTCACATCCTAACCATGATGTAAGGGGTTGTTGAAAAGGCCATAAGGCAGAAACATAAGGAAGAAAAATTCCAACTCCTTTTCATCATCTCTTGCACCTAAGAAAGGACCATGGAAGAAATTTGGAATGAAAGGTAAAATTTCATCCGATACTAAAAAGAAAGCAACAACAAACAAATTTACTTGGTAATTCATGGAACAACTTTGCTAAGAACAATAATAACGAACAAAATTCCTATGGAGCTTAGAATGATAACTATAAGGCTAGAAATAAACCCGAGCCTAGGAAAGAACCTATAGGAATCTATTATAATTGTGGCAAAGACAATTATGCAAATCAATTGCCCTTTGAAAAAGGATGATCATAATTAGCAGCAAAAAGATACACGCTGAATAGCTCACAAGTAGGCTAAGAAACAAGCCATGCCTATAGAAGTTCTTGTAAGTTATTTGGTTTACCTATAACTATTATTTTTGATACCGAGCTACTTGAATGTTTTATTTCTGGTAAATTAGAATCCAAACTAAAGAGAAAAGTTGGAAACATGGATAAAACATGGACCGTATAGTATGGATGAAACAATGCTATTCATACATTTAGTATGTGTCTTTTTGGATCAGTCCTTGATTTACCTAAATTTTCCACTGAAGTTGATCTTTATGTTGTACCTTTGGGGTATTATGATGTGATCATAGGTGTTAATTGGTTAGCAAAACATAAGGCTAAAGTGGACTGTTTCAAAATACAAATTAGTTGTTTAGATGACTGTAGAAAACAACAGAGATTAAGGGTGTGAAACGTGAAATTTCTATTAGAAAAATGTTATCTATTCAACTTTAAAAGGAAAAAATATAGGTTGTACCTTATAGGTAGTAAACATTATGAAACAATTGAAGAGAACAGCAATGTCATGGAACGATATCCATTGTTACGAGAATTCATTGACGTATTTATGGAAGAATTGCAGACTTCCACCAAAAGGGAGTTTGATTTCACGATTGAGATCAAGCCTGGAACCAAACCTATTTCTAAAGTACCATATCAAATGACTACTACAGAATTAGTAGATCTTAAGGCTCAGTTTCAAGAACTTTTATCTAAACGTTTGATTAGACCAAGTGTTTCACCTTAGGTAGCACCTGTAATTTTTGTGAAAAAGAAGGATGGAACACTTAGATTATGCATTGATTACAGAATGTTAAACAAAGAAACAATCAAGAATAGATACCCACTCCTAGGATTGATGATTTATTTAATCATATGCGTGGAGCATCGGTATATTTTAAGATATATATTCAATTTGGATATCATCAATTATGGATTAAGGATGATGATATTCATAAAACAACTTTTAGGACAAGGTATGGACATTATGAATTCATTGTTTTACCTTTTAGATTAACTAATGCACCTGCAACATTTATGAATTTAATGAATAAGATCTTTCAAGAATACTTGGATAAATTTGTGCTCCTTATCTTGGACGACATTATCATATATTCTAAGAGTATTGAGGAACACCATGAGCATTTGAAGATAGTTTTGGAAATATTAAGAAAGAGATGGTTATTTGGTAAGCTATCTAAATGTTATTTCTATGACAATGTAAGTACACTATTTGGGACATGTAATAAGTAAGAATTGAATAGTTTTAGATCCTTCAAATATTGTAGCTAAAACCGACCGGCCTGCACCAAAGAATGTACATAAAGTTAGAAGCTTCATGGGACTCGCGGAAATACTAAAGAAAATTTGTAAAAGACTTCTCTAAGGTAGTTGCACCAATAACTTATTTACAAAAGAAGGATAAAAAGTTTTTTTGGAATGAGAAATGTGAAATTACATTCAAAAATTTGAAGGAATAGTTAACTTCAGCACCTATTCTTGTAGTACCAGATCCTAATGGAGATTTTATGGTGGCGATTGATGCATCTGGTGAAGGTCTAGGAGGTATTTTGTTGCAAAATGGTCATGTCATAGCTTATGAAAATAGAAAACTTAAGCTTCATGAGTTGAATTATGCTCCACATGATTTAGAGTTTGTTGTCATTTTTCATGCATTACAAGTTTGGAGGCATTACCTAATTGGTAAACCTTTTGAACTAAAACCTAATCATCTTGGGCTGAAGTATATCTTCACTCAGCCAAATCTTAATGCAAGACAACAAAGGTGGTTAGATTTTTGTCTCAATATGATTTTGACATCAATTATATCAAGGGTAAAGAAAAATAGAGTGGATGATGCTATAAGTCATCATAGGAAGCACATTTCTACTCTTATAACTTTGAGAACTCAATTTAAGGATGAAGTAAAAAGTGTTATGGAATTTGATGCTTATTTTCAGCAAGTAAAGATAGCGCTTGCTGCGAGGGTTCTTAATGATTTGAGGTATAAAGGTTTTAAGTTTGATAATGAAGTAATCTTACAATTTGAAAATAGAGTATATGTACCTTCACTAAACGATTTAAGGAAGAAATTGTTAGAAGAATTTCACAATTCACCTTTTTAAACACCTGGTATTATAAAAATGCTTGCTAATATAAAACAAGAATATTTCGGAAAGGGAATGAAAAAGGATGTAATATACTTTGTGACACATTGCCTTGAATGTCAATGTGTTAAAGTGGAACATATGAACCCATCCGGTTTATTGTATCCTCATAGCATATTGCGATTCAAATGGTAAGTGATAAGTATGGACTTTGTACAAGGGTTTCCTATGTCAAGAAATAAACATGATGTTAGCTTAGTATTTGTTGATAAAATAACAAAGGTAGCACATTTTATTGCTTGAACTCTTAAGGATGATTCTCCAAAATTGTTAGCTAAAAGATTTGTTCATGAAATTTTTAGATTACATGGAGTACCTGAATTAATCATTTCAGATAGAGATCCTAGAATGACGTCAAGATTTTGGCAAATGCTTAATACAATTCTTGTATATATCTCCCCTTGGGTAAATATAGTCAAGCACAAAGTTTCAACATGCAAAAATCGCGCCCAAGGCACAGGCTAGGGGTGCACAAAGACAAAGTGTCGACATGTAAAAATTCACACCCAAGGCGTAGGCTGGGCGCACAAAGACAAAGTGTCGACATGTAAAAATTCACGCCCATGGCACAAGTTAGGGGTGCACAACACAAAGTGTCGACATGCGAAATACACGCCCAAGGCACAGGCTAGGGGAGCATAGCACAAAGTTTTGACATGCAAAAATTCAAACCCAACACGCAGTTAGCTAGGGGCACATAGCACAAAGTATTGACATGTGAAATTCACACCCAAGGTGCAGGCTAGGGCGCACAAAGACAAAGTGTCGACATGCGAAAATTCACACCCAAGGCACAGGCTAGGGGCACACAACACAAAGTGTCAACATGCGAAAATTCACGCCCAAGGTGTAGGCTAGGGCGCACAGCACAAAGTGTTGACATGTGAAAATTTACGCCCAAGGCGCAAGCTAGGGGCGCATAACACAAAGTGTCGACATGCGAAAATTTATGCCCAAGGCGCAGGCTAGGGCGCACAACACAAAGTGTCGACATGCAAAAATTCACGCCCAAGTGCTTTAGAGTATGTTGACATGAGGATGGATGCGCTGAGGTACATCTTCAGGAGGTGCTACATTTTGAGCGTTGACACCTCGAAGTAAAAAAACCCCGACGCAGAGATATTCAAATGGCCATAACTTTTCATAGGGAGCTCATATTCACACAAGGTTAGACTTTTCGAAAGATTACAAGGTCCTCTATCCAAATAGGATTGGATATCTATAATTGGGCGAAAAAGTTGTTAAAATATGCAAAATACAATTCACCATTTTTTGGGTTTGCTATGGTTCTCACCTACCGCCATAATGAGATGAATTAAATGTAACCTAGAGGTGGTTAGGGTAGATTTGGAATTCCATTCTCTTTTCTCTCTCATTCTTCATATAAATTGTAAGGAGGGGCTTATTTCTAAAGGTTGGACATTCTTGTTTTCCCCTCCCTTCTTCTCTTTGGCAGTGAATTTTGGAGTTCAAACCTCCCATCTAAAACTGTAATGCAACTTTGCCTCTTGGAATTTTTAGTGTATTGTATCATCTTTGGAGAAAATAATGCATGCCTGTGGATGATTATCAACCCTCTCTGTGTTTATTTACATCCTCTTGATCTTTCACTATAAATTTTTTTATCTCTCGCATGATCTTGCATTGCAGTTTAATGGTTTGTGTTTATTGGCAAGACAGGTGTTCTTCATTCCTCGATGCATGACCTTTGTTAGTTTAGGTTTTATTTATGCATCTTCTTACCCTGCCTCCTTGGAAAGTTAGTTTAGGTTTTTAGTAAACCCTCTACATTTTTACATGTGCATCTGAGCAGAGGAATAGGAACCGGCCTTCATCCGAAGAGCTTTTCTGATTTTGCAAGGTCCCACACTTGGTAAAAGCTCTATGTTATGCAATCACACTAAGAGTATCAACCCATCGAGTTGCAGACATTTATGGGTGCTATGATTTGCCACCAACAACAGTTTTAGGAACTAAGCTAAATTTCAGTTCTGCGTATCATCCAGAAATGGATGGAAAAACTGAAAGAGTTAATCAAGTTTTGAATGATATGTTACGAATGTATTGTATGGATCAATAGTACAAGTGGGAAGAGTACCTTCCAGTAGTTGAGTTTACATACAATAACACATATCATGCCTGTCTTAAGATGAAACCATTTAAAGCATTCTACGAAGAAAATGTAGAACCCCTGTTAGTTGGGACAACATGGAGGATAGAGAGGTAATTGGACCTGAAATCCTTACTGAAATGGAACAACAAGTTAAATTGATTTGTGAACACTTGAAAGAAGCAAGTAGATAGACAAAAGAGTTATGTTGATTTGAAGCGGGTAGACAGAAATTTGAACTTGGTGAGAAAGTCTTTCTTCAGGTCAAACTGAAAAAGAGCTCTATAACTTTTGGCAAGGCTGCCAAGTTATCACCTCATTATGTGGGACCTTTTGAGATAGTTGAAGTAATCAACCCTGTAGCTTACCGCTTAGCATTACCTCTTGCTTTATCATGAATGCATGATGTTTTCCATATTTATTTGCTTAAGAAATATGTTTTAGATTTATCAATTGTTTTAAATTGGAATTCCTTGCAAGTCCAAGACCTAGGAATAATTGTGGTTAAACCCATATGAGTTCTGGAAACTCACCAGTTGCATTTGAGAAATCATGATATAAGTCAATGCAAGGTGCAATGGGACCAGTTTAACAAAGAAAGTGCAACCTGGGAAAACAAGGACGATATGAAAACTGATTTTCCATATCTATTTAAACAAAATTGATTTTGTTGACTGATAAAAAAAAATGGTGATTTTATCTTTATAATACAATAAGTATGCCAGTTTTGGGAAGATATTTATTTGTTTTGAATAAACAAATATTTAATGTTGATTTCGGAACTTAAAATTTTGATATCTATGTTATAAAATTGTTTATCATTTGCAAATTATTAGTTGTTGTTGAAAATTATTTATCATATTGAAAATAGTTCTTGCATTTTGTTTTGTGTTGAGCTCGACTCTTCTTGATCGACCCTTGTAGGGTGCTTAATGGCGTTAAGGGAAATAGAAACCCTACTTCCGAATTCTTGAGAAAAATAAATTATTATTTATCCTGTACTCATTCGCGGTCTACCCTAATAAATATGGGACACAGGTAATTTACCTAACCACTACTACACCACTTTATGTGGGATGGAATTCTAACCTAAGATGTTAGCTTGAAAGGAAATAACCTAGGGGATGCTAAGTTATTTCTAAACCTATTATTTTTTATTAAATCTACATCCTATCCTAAGGTGGCAATTTATTGTTGGGGGTTATATCCTAAGGTTATATTTCTATATATATATATATATATATATATATATATATATATATATATATATATATATATATATATATATATACAAACTAACCTAAGATCTAACCTAAACAAATTCTATCTATCCTAAACTAATGGGATATGAAAGGGGACCTATGGGCCATTGGCAAGTGGGAAAACTAAGCGGCGGTTCCTAAGCCTTTTATTGGGATTTGATTTTGATTTGGTTTTAAATGCAAGTAAGTACTACCAGTGTGGCAGGGGTTAGTGAAGGTTTAGAGGAACCTATGTGGAGGCATCTCTAAGTTTGGAAATGCATTATGAAGTGAAATTAGGTCTCGCCAACTATGGATGGCGGTGGCAAGGAAACATAAGTGGAAAAATTGGATTTAATATCATTAATGTGCCTTAGGTTTGGTGAGAAAACCGTCTTGGAAGGCATGTTGGCAGATTTGTTTGGGGTTGTTTTATTTTGCATGCTTCCTGATTTTTTCTCTAGCATGGAGCTATCTAGTTCTTCGAACCAGTAGTTTGATCTCCACTTTGTGGCTATTTTTGAATTCTCTGAGCTATTTTCAGTTTGAGGAATGTATAAGTGGCATTGTGGAAAAATATTATGGTTGTTTGATCTTGCTTGGAAAAGAAGAGGTGTTGGAAACTCGATGGAAGTCTTCTTCGAATTGGTAGAGGCACTATCAAGCATGATAGGCTCTACCCATTAATATTTCTTGCTTTCTTCTAAATTATTCATTAAACCAATTCTTCTCACTGGAAATTTTGTATTTGCATGATGTATATGGTTATTCACTTGCATGTATTCTTGGAAATTATGTGGGTTTTGGAATGTGAATCCTTTGTTGTTATTGATAGTTTTTGGGAACTTTCTCTGTACTAGTTGTTAGAGGTTTGCATGTAATTGTTTTGGAACTCTATAACCTTTACTTGAAGCTCTTTTGAACTCTGTAACTTGAACTAGTAGTTCTATTAATTATACGTGATATTTGTGGCTTGTATTAGAAAATTTGTTTTCTTGCATTTGAAAATAATGTGGAAAAAGCTTGCTTATTGCTTGTTGGGTTCTGAATTCATTGTTGACTTGTTGCGTTTTGACCTGTACTTAAGCTCATTGAGTTTGAAGTAGAAGCTCCTTAGCCATTTTAAACTGACAGTGTTGTTTGGATGGCTTTGTATCTCTATTTAAGTTTGTGTTCGGGAAGTTGTAATAGAACTCCATGAATGTACTAAGCTTGTGTGAGGCTTTGTGTCTAGTTTGAGCTTTTGTTGGAGCCTTGTGAATGTTTTGGACTGAATAGAACTTGCTTATATCTCGTACTTTAGGATGAACCTTCCTATTCAACATTATACCTACATACGGTTCTTATGATGAACTCATAGTCAAGTTGTGTGTTTGTTCTGTAATTTTACTTTAAGATGGGGTTTTAATTTTTATGGAATTATTATCTCTTGAATCACTTGGTATTTCTTTTGTTTATCTGAAATGGTAATGGAATTTTGTGGGAAACCGGAATTTAGATTTGATGCTCATATTTATCTCTGAGGAAGTAATTATATTTTTGTAAATCTTTATTCTCTACCTATTTACTGAGCTAGGTTTTGTTGTTTTGTTTGGTTTTGGATACTTCATATCCTTTTTGAACTATCTACTCTACTAGAGGTGGCTTGAGATTTTCTTCGGTTGGATGTTGAACTAGTAACCTCCTCATAAAATTACTTCGTGTCACTCCTTGGGTGCGAATGATCTTATGGCTTATGCCATTGGACTATATAGTTTCCTCGAACTCGATAAGAGTGAGAGATAACAAAGAAAAACTTCTCCCTCTCTACCCTGAGTGAATCATGTACCGTGTGGGAAGATTGGCTGTTAAATTGTTAGTAATTGATGGACTGGAATTGTGATTTTGTATGGGAAAGTCATATCAATTGTTGAGGTTATTGAATTTTTTACTTATTCCTTTTTGGTCTTGATGCTGAGAAAATTATTATTTGTCTTAAGTTTTTTTATGGAATTCAATAATATTGTGGTGATTCTATTCAGTCATGTCGAAAGAGATTGGGATAGTATTTGTCTTTGATGAACTGTTTGGTTCCTTACTCTTTTCTGAACTTCCATTTGATTTGTGGATTTCCTGGGTATGTGGAATCTAAACCCTATATTCTAGTATAGCATAAAGGGATATAGTATCCCTATTCGAATGCTTGGAAATCTTGTCCTTGGGTCTGTGAGTTTTATTGACTCTTGTATATCTTGCACTGTTGCATATTTCTCTTCCTTGTTGGACTCTTTGATCTAATCTCTGAGTTTTTAGTCAGAGAAGAGATTAGGATCTCTTGGGGACAGTATGCTATTTTGAAATAGTACTGAGAATTTTGTTTTGAGAATGGAATTTGAACTTGAGCTTGGTGAATGAAAAGAGGTAATTAGTTTGTAAATCTTCAGTGGAAATTGGAAGTATGCATGCTTGATTGTGCACTTGGTTATTGAGTTCTCTTTTGGGAGCTAGTTTAATAATTTATAAGTTTGTATTAGATGAAGGATTTCATTTCATAGTATAAATGAAATGAAATATGGATTGGGTCCTTGTTGGTATGTGATCCTTTTTCTGTTGACTGATAAGTTTATTGATTGAAATTCTCGTTATTCAATTCTCTTCTTTGTCTATATGGAGGGATGAAACATACTAATATAGATTATGTTGTAACTAACTCCTTGCAGATTGGGAAAAATTTAAATGTGTCCTTCTATCCTTATGAATTTATGAATTAATTTAATGGAAAAAAAAATCATTGTTTAATAGTTATTGATAGGTTTAATTAAGTCTTGTGGTATGATTCTAACATTGTAGATTATAATATGTTCCTTTCTTGAAAGTAAATTCAGATTTCTTAATTGTCTTCTTGTATAGATGTTATTACCTATGATTATCTGCATGATATTTTCAATTTTTTCATGAAAGCAAAGTTGTTTAATGAAGAAATTAGTGGAATGCACTTTACTTTAATGCTTAGTGCTTATCATGCTCAGTTCATTGAACTGACCCATGCTAGAAATTTTACAGATGGACATTGTAAGTGATTAAAGAAGATATGAAATTTCATGTTGTATTGGGTTATTTAATTTTGAACCTCATGTAAAGAGTTTTGATTCATTCTTGAATTGTATTGAAAAATAAAAGTTATATTCTTTTTGGAATGAAAGTTGTTTGTTATACAACATGCCTAAAATACATAGTCTTGTAAATGAATAAGTTTTTAATGAGGAATTGAATGTTGGAGATTTACTTGTATTGGTTGTGTAAACTATCTTATATTTATGAAGAAGATGGAATTCTTATTTGGATGATATTATTCATATATCTTTTATATGCTTAATTCGGATAAACTTGATAAGTTAGATAAAAAGGAACTAGTTTAATCTCCCTTAATAAGATGCAACTTGTTAAGTTGCATAAGTTATCAATCTTATCTAAACAATCCTAATATAGTATTGGAATGTGTAATGAATATGCAATAAAACTATAGAGCTTGTGAAAGATAAGAAGGGTTTGACAAACCCTAACACTTAATCAAGTAGAGGAAGGTTCTTCCTCACTAAAAGGAATGTAATCTAAAGAATGGTGATATGATTGTAAATCATTAGACTTCATTTCCCTAGAAAGTCTACTCTAGTTGAACCTATTTGGTTGCTACACCTTCATTGAATGATTAAGTTATATTTAATGGAACTTATGATATTATTGTCCTATTTTGGTTAACTGTTGTTAAACTAAATAAACGAACATTAAAAGCAATCATGAGTTAAAGGAAGTTCTTTAATGCTTAATTGATTCAAGTATAGAACAAGGACTTAAGGAGTGTTGGATTAGGGTTTAGCATAGATGCTGTAATCTATTTTATAATCTAAATTAATTTAACATCAATAACCTCCTTGGGGTATGTACATCATGATGAGGTAGTTGTTTGTAGGATGCCAAGCCACGCACGCTACTAGGGTTGTACCTTCAAGAAGACTGGGATTTTCTCAAGGATACAACATTGCATAGGTTGACATGTGGAACCAACCTTCTCGCATTGATCATCTAGATCTACACTCAATTGTAATGCCCCGTCTCGAGACATCGGTAAAAGAGCCAAAAGGGTGGTAATTTTTTTAATAGTGTGAACTAATGTTTCACCTAACTATTCCCACTAATATTTAATTTTATTATAAATTTATTTACCCAAAATTTAAATAAAACTATTCCGTAAATGACTTAATTATTTATTCTTCTTAAGTTAACTAGAGTCATGAAATAATAGTCTACAACCCCTTTTAATTTATTTTCCCAAACCCATTTAAATGCTCATGACTTAAAAGTGAATAGGGTTGTTTGTGAGCCCTTGGATCAAATCTGATCTTGACCCTTGGTTTTGAAAAGAACCCAAAGTTTTCCCTAATCCTCTCTTTGTTATTTTCTTCTCTTTCTTTTCATTCTATTTCTCATTTTGAATGATTTTGTGTTTTACAGTGCGAGTTGGAAGGGATCTTGCAAAAATTTGCTCCCATGGAGTTTTTTTATAAGAGTATCCATATTTGTTCGTGTGTGTGTGTGTGTGTGTGTGTGTGTGTGTGTGTGTGTGTGTGTGTGTGTGTGTGTGTGTGTGTGTGTGTGTGCATGTATGTATGTATTTATAACTTATTATAGAAACAAAGAAAATGAATTTAAACTTGTGCCCTTGGCTACAGGGTTTAATGGAGCCATAGATTTAATTTTTTTTTCTTTGAAGGGGCGGATCTAGTGTGGAAGGGTTGTGTGGCTATGTATTAGGGAATTACATGGAGGTAGGCGGGACAAGGACAACCATGGAGGGGGAGAAATGTGGAGGAGGTCGCGGTTGGGTATGCGGGGGTATAGAGGGGGCGGCAGGGGATAGGGGCGGCGATGGTGTGAGAGGGTCGTGTGGACAGTGCGGGGGGGAAAACTAGTGAAAGTGTGGAGAGGGGGCGCGACAGACAAGGGGGAGGTTTGGCTTCCCCTACTTATTTTACAATTAAAAAAATATTCGTTTAATAGATTTTTTTAAAAATTATTAATATATATATATATATATATATATATATATATATGACATTGATTTGTTAATAATCTAAATAAATAAATAAAAGTATATATATATATATATATATATTTATGTGCTTAATAAAATCAATATTTTTTAACTACTCATGGAAGGGAAACTAAAACTAATCTTCATTTCATTCATTTATATTACCAACAATTACAAGAAGAGGAAAATGGTAAGAAAAAGAGTATTTTTATTTAATATTATTCATGAGATTCAATGCTAATAATTAAATTTCATTTCCAATGTTTAAACAAAACATATTCCAGATTTACACACAAATAAAAATCTCCAACAATTACTATATTTTCTTTTCAATCTAGCTCCACTTAGTTCTCTAAATCCATGATAATTTACAAGAGAAATGTACTTTCCAAAATGAAATAGTTCCTTTCAATATTAAATAGCAACTTCATATAACAAAACAGATTTCATTTCCAATAAATAATCTTTTTTTTTTTGTCCAAATAATATTCCAAAAACAAGGCATGTTAAAGGAATGTACATATGTTCCTACTAAAAGTATTTTAAAGAAATACAATATTATACAAGGCTTCTCTTGCCCAATCTCTCAATACATCATATTTCAAAAGAACATGCTAAAATACATAAGAAAACAAACTAACAACTCCTTCCCAAGGTTGAAAGGAGGATTTCAAATACAAATGGAATATAAATCTTACAAGTGATTATCAAATACCAAAAGGAAGAGGAATTACAATAAAGAGAAAGTTTCCACAAGTCATTTCCCAAAAGGGTTACAATGAGGTAATATCCACAAATAAAATGAAGATGACCAAGAGCTCCAACCAACATCCAACTTTGAGATCCAAATGCACATGCCTTCAAGGAATCCAAACAAGGAGAAGAAGCTTGTTTTTCCACCCAACCATAGGCATCATTACATGCCTTTCCCAAGGTTGGGATGCATGCTAGCCTCCCCCAAGCCCATGGGAAAGAGGACTACCATCCACAACTTGCACAAGAGTGAGGGTGAACAAACAATGATACATCCACATGAAACACAAGACAAGTATAAACAAGACTCCAAATTTTACAAAGATGAAAAAGAGGAGAACCCAAGTTCTACCTCTAAAACAAATGGGGAAGAGAGGAGAGGAGTTCTCCAAAAGTTGTAACCAACAATAGTTGCATAAAAAAACAAGATCTCCATACCCTCCTTATTTCTCCTAATTCATTCAAGCCCTCCTTATTTCTCCACCCTTTCACCAAATCCTTCTTGGAAGGATTTTCAAACCCCAAAGGGGTTTCCTTACCAAGAATGGGGAAGGAGGTTCAAGCCAAATGAACCAACTTCCCCACCTCAAACCATTTGAGGGGAATAACTAAATCCTACAAGGCTTGCCCATCAATCCTATGAGGATTGAGAGGGAAAAATCCCTCTCTCTTCCCCCACAACTCCAAAACTCCATCATGTCATATGATGGAGGGAGCAAAATCAAGAAAACAACAAATAAATTCTACATGCAACAACTAACATTTCCAAATACACAACTAATATCTAGCATGATATATCACATACAATAGATGCTCAAGAAGCCTACCTCAAAGAAAATCTCTCCAAAAATCTTTCCAACTTCAATCTTTTCCACTTCTTGACTCAAGCAAACTCTAGCTCCAAATCCACAAGCATCCAAGCAAAAGCCCCAAAAAAGGTTCTCTTCTTTTTCCATGAAGGAGAATTTGAAGAGGATTAAGAAAAAATACTGACAAATGAGGGGGTGACATGTGTCACCCCTCTCCTCCTCCAAGGGCAAAGATGCCAAAGATAAATGAGAGAAAGGATAAAATGACTTTTAGCCCTCTTCTCCCAAATTACTCTAAATGATAACAAAACAATTCTTGTGCAACTTTTAACAAGCACACTAATCCATACCCCTTACATGGATGTGATCAAACAAGAGGCAAAAAGGGAGGGAAAAATCCATCTAGCCTTGGAAATAAGCCCCCTACCTGTTAGGTAGGGTCCAAGGGCTCATTTTCATTATAAGGGAACTCCCAAACTAAAAAGGGGTCCCTAAAAATGCCCAAAATAACTCAATTTCGGGTTTGAAAAATTTGGCACAAGTTTAGAGGGTGTGGGGCCCACCCAAGGGTTCACATGTGACCCTAAACCCTCTAGATTAAGTACATCATTAAACTAATTCAAAACATAATGCAAGTGGGGTCATTAATTCCCCAAAACAAGTTTACAACACAACTAGACACCCTACACAAAATTAATAATCACAAGACATATTACATTAGAATTGAGGGTCACCCATGGTGCCAAAAACAATACTTCTAGTGCTAAGGCTTCAAGCAATAAACATGGCTAGGACTTAGCCCGTGGGCTGCTTGTGTAAAGTTGCGTAGTTGGCCCGAGTCCCATGTTCTCCTGTGACCTGTCACCTGCACACTCATTGCACACATTAAACGCACCTATCTAATAAAATATAAATCAACTACTAAATAAGATATCAATGAATTATAGGCTAACATATCATCTTTCTGGAATCAGAAAAGTGACAATGTGCACAATTATACACACTTCACCATAGGTTAGACATAATGATAGAGTGACATGTATCCATATAATCCCAACTAGCAACAAACTGAGTTTCCATCAATATAATCACGTTCCAAAACAACATCATATCAATTAGTATCCATGACATCATAAGATAAAGCAACCAACATAGTAATTAGGCTAAATCAACATTATACGCCTAAATTTCCATACATGTCTAATCAGATCAAATATCCTTATGTAATGTCCAAAACATATCAAATCTTTGTCAAAACATGTCTATGAGTAATGAGCAACAAGTAACTCGAGCTATAAAAAGTGTGGGCACTACATTAATAAGGACTTGAACTTAGTTTCTCCCTAGGTCAAGTTAGTGGCATGTTTAGGATAGGTAGTGGCTTTCAATGGCTTAGGGTACCTTGGCACACCCGGTTGACGTAGGTCAACCGAGTATTCCTATTTACCCTATGTCATTTTGAGTGTCTTCCTATAATGATTTATGTTTCTAACTGGGACTAGGGTTAAACTTTACACAAGTGGACCGACGGTATTCAATAAATACCATTCATGATAACAGAGGAGTGAGGTGAAGGGAATATTCCAAAATGACGAGTATATCGTCAAGGAATAGTGCCATACATAGTATGTTATAAATCTTTGGCCAAAGTATCGCAAGCTACTAGTTTCATTGTCCTATGTCACCAAGTTTAAAGTAACATAATATCAGATGAATATTGGTAACAAATATTTAGATGTGTTCTTTAAATAGATCAATCAAGACTGATTAGGGTAGGAAAAACTAATTATACGAAGTGTACGATAAGTATTCAATACTTAAAGTTAAACATGAATAGATCGGTAGGTAACCGAGTCATTTACAAAATGCATATGGTTGTCAGTTATGAGACTGATTAGTATGGAATGTGTGTTATAAATAATGTTTTATTTAGAATAGTGACCATTATTAAAAAAAAATTCCTTTGTCTCTAAAGTCTTAAAATGGGAATGTTACAACATGGATATGTCCTTTAACTATTTTATTGGAATGTAGAGAATCCAATAGATGTAATTTTATTAGAATTCGTATCTAATAGATGTATATACTTTCTCACCATACATATTATCATATTTGACTAGTCTCATATATTTTTACCATTTTTGCATAATTCTTACAAGGATATAAAGATAGAAAATTTCTAAGCATAAGTAAGTACTCAAAATTGGTTAGTCCGAAAATTTAGGAGAAATATAATATACACTCTATTTTATTAATGGTGAAAATATTTATGAATCAAAAACTTACATGTTTAAGAAATAAATGGAACACAAACTCACAAAGTTGAAATTAGCTTTGAGATAGGGCATAGTTGTTATATTTATTATATAAACTGTGCAATGATTCCCAAAGTTTTAAGATGGATAATAGTAGTGACCCATTACATATGACAAATATTTTGGTACTACACAAATGTGTAGGACCAAAATCATATATGTTTAATAAATGATGTGTGAGGTCTTATTAATATCATAAGGATGTAAGAGTAAAGGTACTACTAGATTCCTAAAAAGATGTGTATATAGAAATTATAATTAACTAGAAATAGAAAAGTGTATACTTATGTAAACCTATGAAACTTACATCACAAATATGGAAAGAGATAATATGAAATATAATGTATAACATTATAAAATTGATAAATAACATATCAAAATATCAAGTGAGAAACAAATGGTAGAAATAAACCCTAAATATTTCATGAGTACATAAAGAAAAATAAACCGAGGATTATAATTGATAGTGTGAGAAAAATATTTATGAAAATAAAATGTACGAAAATAAAGGGTAGTATGAGGACATGTGAACAAAATAGAATATGTGGATGCATTTATAAAATATCAAGTGCGAAAAAATCTAACTTAGAAATAACCCTAGTGATTTCATGAGGAGAATGTAAAACATGAATATAAAGGATTGTAAGTTGATAAATACAACTAGAGAAGATCAAGAAATCTGAATTTAGTAAAATATTCATAGATCATGTCACAAGGATTTAATCATCTTATATATATATATATATATATATATATATATATATATATATATATATATATATATATATAAACATGCCAAAATATTTAGGAATAAATAAATGGCCTAAAATTATATCAAAAGGTCTTTGTAAGTAGTACGTAAATTGTAAATAATATGTAAATGAACATTCAACATGTGTGATCATCTAAATAAAATATGAAATATAAGTAGACAATGGCATATTTAAAGGGGTAACGAAGATAATTAGACTAACCACCTTGTATAAACTATAGATTATAATGGGTAGCTAGAAAATGAGTTAAATTGATTTGTATAACCTATATAGATATTAGGGGTAGCCAAATTATTATACTAGATGACCTTTATAGAATAAATATGTAAGGAGAAGATAAAATAACATACTAATTGGGCTATATAAACTAAGGATTATAATTAAAAAGAGTGAGAAAAAGTATTATGAAATAAAATGTACAAAAATAAAAGATAGTATTCATGTTACACTTGTATAGTCAAGTTGAGGTCCAATTTCTTTCTCATGTAAGTGAGAGAGGAGTGAATACTTACTAATGTAGAAGAAATGTGTACATATAAGGTATGAAGAAGGGATGTCTAGGTAAAATTTATGGAGAAGGGATTCCACATATTGTAGTTCCACATTAGTAGGGAAAATGATTTAATGAAATGCTACACATATTCCATATTTATATGTACGGTGAATTTTAACTAAGATAAGGAAATAAAATATTTAATGGGTATTATAAGCCATGAAATAAAAAAATACAAGAACTAAGAAAATGATCATGTGCCAATGCATAAGCAGAAATACTAGGGTAATTAGGGTTCAAACTAAGATAAGGATTAAATCAGCTAGAAGTATCACTAAAAGATTTAACCCAAAAATCAAACAAAATGTGTTTCGCTTTATTATCTCTTTTTGAATTAAGGGTTAAAATAGTATATGTATATATATATTGACATTAATTAATTTAACAATATATACATTAGAATATACCTATTTATAAATTTCAAAGATAGAATGATCCAAACAAGTGTAAATAAAATAAGACATAAAAGGTGGTAACATAGTGAGGGTGGAGCCTCCATCCTATTTGGCTATGGAAAGGGATACATCTATCAGCGATATTTTTAAAAATGGGGAGTTAATCATTTCTTTAAGAACCTTCAAGGTTATGATGAGAGTGTTTCAAAGGAGTTTGTGTAAGTTTGGGATAAAGGGGTTATGACTATGCGTGGTTTGAGGATTTGATTGGTAAGGTTATTGATATGGATTAGAATGAGATGTATGGTTTTTAAGGAAATAAAGCGGCTTTGTGGAGGAAGTTTTTGATTTCCATGATATTGATGAGAAGATTATTTATTTGGATGATGGTATATCATGAAACTTTCTTTCATGGTGCTCGCTAAGGTTTGTTTTATTATTATGAATTATTTCAGTCTTGATGGGAAGTTTAAGAAGCTCCATACCAAAAATTTCATGTTTTTAAATCACTTTGGTAGAAATAGGAAAGTGAGAATTCCTTTCTATATGATTAATTCATTACAAGCTTCATTGATATATTTTCAAGTGAATAATGTGGATGTTCCATTGCACCAAGGGTTCATTCTTTTACTACTCAAAGTGGTACCTTGATTCCCGCCAAAAGTATTTGAATCAATTATGGCCATGATTAGGAAGAAAATTTGACTTTGGGCCGATAGATGCGAGCTCAATGTTTTGAAAGAGAAGACTAAGGAGTTTGATGTGGCGTCTTCTCTTTAGTTTCTCACAGGAAGAATCTAGATGAGATGGAGGGTTGGAGTGAGGGAAATGTTTTCATAAATTTCCTTGCCAATAAAATTGAAATCCTTGAAGATATGGTTACTCGCTTGAAAGTTGAGAATAAGAGAATAATCAGAGGAGCTCAACATTATGGCACGAGCTTCAAATTATTTACAATAGGTTGGATATCCTTCAACATATGGTAGTGGATGAGAAGGGGAAGAAAAGGATGTGGGAGGTTAGCAGCTCTAAGGATGATGATGATTCTGCTAGCAAGGGTGGGGATGTGGGACCGAGTTCAAGGACTCGGCCAAAAGTACCTGAGGGGTCGTTTATGGCCTTTTTCTGACCTTTGTTATGGGTATTTTTATTTTTTGGTTTTTTTTCTAGGTTGGATAGTCTTTGTTTCTCAGTTTTGCTGCTCATGTAGAGTCAAATCCTTCTTGACTCGAGTAAGGTTTCTTTTTTGGCTGGTTTTTTTGATAGTTTTTATGGATATGATCTCACATTGTAATATCTTTATGTATATGGCCCTTGGAGCCTTTCCAAACTTTATCTATTAAAAAATAAAAAATAAGACATACAAGGAAGATTGACTAGAAGTAAATAAACTGATATGGTATTGGAAGAAGGGTTAAAATACGTGAAATGATGTCTGCAATGCTTTATTTCTATTTCGAGAGTGTAGGATAAGTGGGTATGGAAATTTTAGATGTGTACGTATTTTTTTGGTAGTTTCATACCTATTTGGTGATTTAAAATGTGAATTTATGGCGTTCTATAAATTTGGTACCTATGTAATACAAAAATATGCTTGATTGTGAAACCATAGGTATCACAAAACCATTTTTATGACCCGAAATAGCTCAAAATTGAACCATGGGTAACAATCCATGCAAAAATTTTATGTTTGGGGTAAAGTATAATATGTACACCACCTATATTAGTACTACTATGAATAGGGATTTCAATACATGTTGTTAACCACAAGTAACATGTGAGATCTATGTGGTTGCAAATAGATTTGGAAATTTTATCACTTGATAATATAGATAATGATTTGGTGTGATTTATGCTTGAATTAGATTGAAAATACTTTTTCTCAAGAAAAGTGACTCTAGAAAAAGGTTGGAGTTATTTATACCTATGTAGGGGATTCTCCTATTATTTTTGGTTGTTTGAAGATAATTTATGAGATATTTGAGTGCTTTTGAAATGATAATTTTATCATAGGGTTGTTGAAAGTACTAAGTGAGTAGATGAGTGCATTTAAATTTCTTATATATGGGTTCCTATATCTATTTTTTTATCAAATTCAACCCATGTGGAAATTAATGACCCATAAAAAGATATACAAGTGATAAAATCATTGTTATTGACATGTGGACAAAGAGAAAATAGGTATAATAGATAGTAGTTGTAAGTTTCCTTATTTACCTCATGAATGTATCATCGATATCATAACATGTATGAATTATGGTGTCTTTCATCTCTTTAAATACATGAGATACTTTTTTATGGATATCATAAAATACATACACCATAGATTCATTCACTCTCATCGAAATATTAGGAAGGATGTCTCTGAGAACATTAATCATAAAGGGTGGGAGGGTAGTGATAAAAATAAAAGGGATGTCTACCTAAAGGGTTTAAAAGTAAGGATCTGGAACCTTATCTAGTAAAAATGAGGTTAACAATTGTTATGACATTTGGTGTTGCATTATTTTTATTGGAAATATAATATTTTAAAGTGATATTGGATTTAATAAAGGCTCATATAATATTTTAATGTGTATCACGATTTTGATTAAATTGAAAATTTCTACACTAATTTTAGGATATCATTATACCCATTTCTTTTGGATTATCATCATTATGCAAATATAAATTGAAAATAACTTAGAAGATTAAGGTTTTATAGTTTTTGGAGGAAAATATAGAATTTGAGGTATGACAACATGTTTTGAAACTAGGCAAATCTATGATAAAATGAGGATTTATAATTATGTGCAAGATAGATTTATTGGGAGGAGGATAGGTTTATATCCAAAATTGTCTAAGGGATACCAAGCTCAGAGTTAAATACACAATACTAATCATAGACTTTATTCAAAAACACACAATACAAAAGCACAATACAGACACTTTTCTAAATAGTAATCATTCTATTTTATTGATAATATAATATTCATCTATATAGAAAGTGTGTTTAAGATAATACTTCATATTTACCCTAAAAAGAAAAATAAAATTACGATATCAAGGGTTTCAAGTATGTATGTACCAGTTTTTGCAAGCATCTTTCTCTCTCTCATTGTTTCTTCTTATGAAGTGATCTTTTAACATTATCCTCTACTTTGCTTTCCTCGGTATGTTTTTTTGTTATTCTTCTCATTTCCCATGATTCCTCCACTTCGATAATTTTCACCCGCACACAAAAATTGGTCTAGATTTGGATCTAAGAGTAAATTTAATAGAAAACTATACACATGTAACTCTTATTACATATAAATCTCAATATAAATTAGGTTATTTTTAATTACATGTTTTTCTAACTTTAAAACTACTTTTCTAATTTTAAAACAACTTAAATCTAGTATACAATTATTTAATTTTTAATGTTTTTTTAATAAAATTACCTATGTTTTAAAGTAAGTTTGATTATATATACATAATAGAATGTTTTTGTTATAATATACTTTAGATTAAAAACAAAGAAAAAAAAAAAAAAACTATATTTTAAAATTAAAACCATAAAAATTGAACCTAAAATTAAAATAACAACAATATTGAAAAATACTTTGCTTTAAAACTATAGTTATTTAAAATTATTTTCAAAAAATAAATTTGAGCTATCAAACAAAGGTTAAAACTAAATGTGTACTTGTCATGTGCTCGGGTGGCGGATTTTAGGTTTTGGGGTTGTTCATGCGAAGGGGTGATCATGCAAAGGGGGTTCAAGCAAACCCGCTTCGCACGAACACCCATTCATGTGAACACCATTATGTGCCACATTATTTCCCTTAATCTATTTGGAGTATAATTATTGTCAAAAATGAGCCACATAGGTGCCACTTATTTAGGGTAAACCAATTAGTTAAAATACGAAGTTTTACACCAAAATACAATTTTTATTTCCTTTCTAAAAATATAATTTTCATTTTTTAAAAATATGTTTTACTATTTTTTTTCCCAAAGTATGGTATTTTTTGAAAATAAGTAGTACACTATCAACACAATTTGAAAAATAGTAAAATATATCAATTTTTTTTTTTTAAATTTTTTACTATTTTTAAAAGTCTTCTTCGTAGTTATGAAAAAATTAATTTCAATATAAATATGAAAATATATTGGCATAAACATTTATCAGACGACCATAATATGAAAATATCTTCACTAAAAATTAATAAATAAATAAATTACAAAAATTCGTTAGGAAATCGATATTTGAATTTAGAACATATATCTAAATTTTCATGGTGAAAAATAAGCTTTCATTTAAAAACACCATTCCAAATGGTTTTTGTTCTATTATAAAATAAGATTCATCATATGAATAAAATTAAGAAAAAGACCCACTTTTTGTAGGAAAAATATTTTTTTACATGTATTCTACACTTTAAACACCACATTTTGTTAGTTCATGAAATTTCATGAATGTGTACGGTTTTTTGGCTATTACCTTTCAATTTTTATGAAAATGAAAATTCATGTTTATAAAGATGTAAAAATGAAACAAAGTGGGAAACACTTATATGCTTTCACATCATGACTCCACACAATTAGGAAGATGTGAGGGATCATCACCAAGAGGCAAGAACAATTTGAAAACAATGTGAATGGTGATACGAAAGTGAGGATATTGGATGGTAAGACACAAGGTGTAACAATGATCCATGTAAGAAGAATGTAATTCATCTTTAGTCAAGACTATTTGACCGATTCTAAGATGATTCCAATTTATAGGTTTTAACTAGACTTGGATCCATAGATGCCCTTCGATTGGAAAAATACAAATTGAAGGAGTTTTTGTCTCTCTTTAACTTGAGTAGCTAAATTACTTATTGGAAAAAAATTATTAAGAACTTTTGATTTATATTTGATAAAGGATTTATTTTGTGATTGAATTTGTAAAGGACCCTACATGTTGCCCCAAGTCACTAGTAAGAGACAAGGGCTCAAAACTCAAGAAAATATATAAGCGAGTAAGGGAATATTCCTCATTCCCAGTCCTCATACTACTAGTGAGAAGTATGTTCTTATCACCAAATATTATGAAGGAAAAAATGTGTGATAATTGATTTATAAATTTTTATTTGTTTTTAGATTTATCTGACCTTGTTTGTCGATAATGTGCCTATTGGGAAGGAACATTTGTCCCCTAAGTCTCACTCATATATGACTACTAGGACACAAGGGTTCATCATCGTAGACCGAGATGGATGATCAAAAGGTAAAGGTATAGAATTTTACTGATTTCTATTAAAGAGAGATATTTTAAAAGGAGTTGTCATCAGTAAGCTTCAAGACAAAACCATAGGTAAAAATATCTGAAATGGTAGAAACCATAATAGGGATGAGACACATAATGCCCAAGAGGAAAATTTTTAACATGTGTTTGATATGTGAAGAATGAGAAGATATGAAAATGGTATGATTAATATATCATCCAAAAGATGTAATGTTTAACATTATTTGCATTTGATTTTGAATTTTTTGTTTTTAAACAATGCATTAGGAAAAATTTTAATACAAAGTTTTATTTTCTTTTTATGCTTTTGAATTTTTCTTAATTTGAATGGAGGAGATATTGAAATGGACTCATTAGGAGAGAGGTCCATGTTTATTAAATTTGAATGGTCTTGAATTACAAGACTTGGGTAGATGAAATCCAAGTCAAAGGAGAGGATCAAAAGATTTGCGATGAATGATAGATGAAAATAGTACGAATTTATGAGACCCGGGAGGATGAGGTCTAAATCGGAGGAGAGAATACTAAGATTCAAGAAGTCTTGATTTAAGAGAGTTATGCGGACAAGGGAAAATTCTATGGAGTGAATAAAATGATTTGATGAGTCCTAAGGTACAAGACTTGGGTAGAAATGTTCCAAGTCAAAGGAGATAATCCTATGACTCAAGGAGTTATGATTTATGAGACTTGGACGGACAAGGGTCAAGTATATGGAGTGAATCAAATGATTTGACGAGTCCTAAGGTACGAGACCTGGGGTGGATAAGGTCCAAGTAAAAGGAGATAAACCTAAGATTCAAGGATTCATGATATATTAGAATTAAGTAGACAATGTCCAAGTAAAACATGAGAATCAAATTATTTGATGTGTCCTAAGATAAAAGAACTGGGTGAACAAGGGATAAGTCAAAGGAAGTGTGATTAGATAAGTCTTTGACGAGATTAATATACCTTCTTGATGTTAGAGGATGGTTATTGATGTGGGGAATATGTTGAGATTCATATTCATCCGTGAGTGGAAGAGTGTGAGGAAAGAAGGTTTGATCTCTAGATGTACACCCGAGGCTCCTTATTGGACATAGAGAGGAAATATTCAATTTCTCACTATGGAGGTTATGGATTAATTTTTTTGAATAAATATTTGTAAGTAAAGAGTGAAAAGGTTGTATAAGTATATTCCTACATATATGTATCTTATAGAGTGTATGTATGTAGATGTATTGAGATTTAATGGTCATCATTGATGAGATTCCTATAATACTAATCATTTTAGGGATTATGTACATGGGAGGTTGTGTTGTCGCAGTGTCTAAAATTTTTGTGGTTATGATTCTACCACAAGACTAGAAATATTATGCATAGGAGTTAGAGGTGAAAGAATGGAATCAATTTCAATGGTGTTATATTATGAACCCACTTCTATAGAGTCTAAATTTATATCAAGGGTTAAAAGGGAGTATTTAAGTAATGTAAAGCTCACATTTGGTGTTAGAAGTTCATTGTATGAAATAGGGTTAATCTATATTTGAATTGTAGAAAGATAATCTTTAGAAAAAATGGATTGGTTTCTGGTGACAAATACTTGAATTTTGTTGCCGTGATCTCACATAGTTTCAATATGTACATTATTTTGGTAAATTTTGAACTCTTCCTTAGAAGTTGTGGTATTTGATGTATCTTCTAAAGAAGAGTTCAAAATACCAAAATGTAAAATTACGTTTAAATTTGTGTGGAGTAGAATATTTTCTAAGTTGTATGAGTGGCCTTTTAGTTGATTGGTTATGTATGTTGGGCACATTTTGATTATCCGTGACACCAAAATGATCATATTGCATTGCGATTGACATATCAAGATTCATAATGATGAGTGTTAGAGTGGTTATGATTATTAGTATTATTCCCGTGGTCTTTAGAATGAGGATTAACTAATCATTTAACAATGAAGGCATTTTCTCTTTAAGTCAAGGTGAATTTGGAGTCAAGATTGAAAGAGAAGTGTTTGATGAACTTCTTTGAGAATTCCATAACGGTGGTGATATATCCCTTTAGAAGGTGTAAAAACCAGTCCAAAACTTTTGCTCCTAGAATTCAAGGAAAAAGGCACAAGATAAATTTATTGTTATATTCCACTTCTTGGCATGCTATTTAAAATTATTTGATATGATGTCTAGGATTGGTGGTACCCTTGTATTTGTCAAATTTTGGCATCTCAAAATATTTTTGAAATGGTGTGCGTAAGATGTCCATACTGAAATGGTAAGGAAAAAATTCATTTTAGTTGAAATGTTTTTATTATTTTTTTCATACCTGCAATGGTCTCTTTCATCATTTTTAATTCCCAAGAAAATGAGGAGTTGCATGAATCCACCATTGTAATGAAAAATGGGGGAGAGTGAAGAAAGGTGTGATGAAGAACTAAACCCTTAGAAAATTGAATGTTAAGATGGAAGAGGTGAAAAGCTTGAACAATGGGAACCTTAGCAACATAAATGCTAATATGGAACTGAGATTGGAAAGATTTTTTTGGTTCAACCCTTAAAAATGTGAATTTTAGGATGGATTAGGTATGAAAATATTGTTAGACTACTCAACTCTTTACAACGTGAATATAAATATGGAAGATTTTGAAAAAAAAAGTTTTTAAACCCTTAACAAAGTAAATGTTAAAGTGGAAGAGACTTATCAATGATAAAAGGTTACTCGATTCTGTACAAAATTGAATGTAGAAATGAGTAGTTGAAAATATTTGATAGAATCTAACCTTAACAAATTGAATGTTAAGATGGTCAAGTGTGTTGAATATATTGCTAGATTCGACCCTTAACAATGAGAATGTCAAGGTGGATGAAGAGGAAAAGGTTTTTTAAATTCAAATCTTAACAACGTGAATGTTAAGATGGAAAAAAGATAATAATATTTAAAAGATAAAGTGATGTGCTCACACTTTTGATAAAGTGAATGCAAAATAAATGAAACTTCAAAAAGTTAGTTTTCCTAAATTATAAAATATATGTTTAGAACAGAAAATATTAACAAGATGATTTGGTCAACTATTAACAAAAGGATTGTTAAGAGAGACAAAAAGGCTCGTAGTTAACCCTTAACAGGATGATTTTTAAGAGAAGCAAAAGGGGGTGAATTCTTAAATCTTAACAAAATGAGTTTTGTTAAAGTAGAAGAGGGGATTGAACCTTTAGTTAGATGAATCTTAAAAAAATAAGTGATACGATAGATGAAAAGGTTGGAAAAGTGAATGTAAACATGAAAGAGGTGAAATAGGTTGTCTTGTTAAACTTTCAAAAAATGAGTGCTATATGAGGAGACTTAGATATCATGATGAAAAATCTCAATTATTAAGAAGATGAGTGTTAAGAGAGGAGACTAGAAATATGGTGAGATAAGCTTAATGGTCAACAAGATTAGTGTTAAGAGAGGAAATGAGAAATATGGCAACAATGTGCAACTCTTAACAATATGGGTGTTAAGAGAGTAGATGACACAAAGGAGGGATAATACTCAAATGATGAAAATATGAATGTCAAAGTATAGAGATGAAAATATGACGATGAAAATATCAAATCTCAAAAAATTGAATGTGAGAGACGAGGGAGAGTAATTGGTTAAGGATATCGACTTAAAGAAAATTGAATGCTTTGAAAGAGAGTATTGAAAGGATTGTTAGATGTCAACAAGGGAACAAAGTGAATGTGTAACTTGATGACGTGAGATGGTTGAATGTTTAGAAGCTCAACAATGTGATGTCAAACTTAAGACTTAGAAATATGAAGGATCAAAGTGATCAAAAAGGTGTTTGACATTGATAAAGTGAGTACCATAGTATCAAGACTTGGATGAAGAAGGATGATAGTGCTTAAGTATGGATATGAATTTCCACAACTCAAGACTTAGACTTGTGTACAAAGAGGTGGAAATGAGATAAAAGTGGATCCAAATAAGGATTGTTTGGAAATGTGAAAGAGATGCAAATGTACCAAAATAATGAATATTTTGGAGAGATATCAAACAAGATGAAAGTTAGAATGTGAGAGACAGTGTGGAATTTTCATACCCTTCTAGTTGACCTTGAATGGATGTATACTCTATCTGGTTGAAGGTAATATTATGTATGGTTATCTTGCTTAGCCAAATGTTTTCTCTATGCTTGTTATAATTACGACTGATTTAACTAGAAATAAAGGTTGATAACAATGGCATGATATTATGTAAATGTCAAGTTTCTTCTCATGTCATTATTACATTTTTGTATTAGTCTTACATTTAAAACGGTGTGCATTCATTTAATTTTATGATCCTTATGATTTTAACTATTGCAAAGATCATGGTTGGAAAATAATTGTATTGGTTGTAATAGGGTCATAGACCCTGGTTACTAGTTAAGTATTGTTTTAAATCCATTAAAATGCCATTTGAATCATTATTATTTGGTTCAGGAAATGAGAATAAATATCGAAATATAGATTATGATATATACATATACTTATGTATATACACACACACACATATATATATATATATATATATGTTATGGCCTAAGATCATAATCAAATTTTGACCTTTATAAGGTCAAGGCTATATTATTAAGGTAAATGTTTATTATTGTGAGGTTTGGTTTCTCATTCGGGCTACCACCTGAGATCATAGTGAGTGAGATGCCTTGGCCACTACCTGAGCCATGGTGGAGTGGGACATAGTGATTCCCTTGGACAATGTGCCAACAATTTTTTAAGGGTTTATATGGAAACAGATCATTAACCATTAGATGGTAGATAACCACCAAGATAGATGGTGGAGATTTGGTGGCAAGTAGTGGGTATTGGAAAATTTGGTAGTTAGTGGTTAACTAGGAGATAAAGAGGGAAAATAGGGGAGATGGTACCTGATACATTAAATGAATTTAATTTTATTTCCATCACCCCCATGAGAAGCAAGAAGCTTCTTGAGGAAGCTACCACAAGAACTGAGCTATTTTGGTTTTATTGTTTTGGTTATTCACTTTCTAACTCTTACAAGATCTACATGCAAATTATGGCATGGCTATTATTGTTTAAATATGTTTTCATCTCTACATGTAATTTTAAATTTCAATGAGTTTTTGAGGAAATATTTAAGGATTTTTCAAAGGAATTGATGGATCTCTTCATTCGATTGGAGGATATACTCTTTTCTAGTTTTCTTGTGAGTTTCTATAAGTTTTTTGGAAGAAATAGTCAGGCTCGGTCAAATGTGAAGAAGGTGTTGAGGAGAACCTCTACAAATATTTTAAGGCATGGAATCATTTTCTTGCTCATCTTTATCATTTATAGCATTTAAATATTTTGATGTTATGTGTTTTCAAATCAGCCTTCTCTACTATTATTTTGATTAATGATGAAGGATATTTCTTAAGATTATATAAGTGTGATTATATTAGTCTATTTTCTTACTTGGTTGTGTATCTTGTTTACATACCTTATTGTATGTATATTATTTGACTGTATATAACCTTGACTAGGGGTGGTTGAATCATTTTTAGGCCATCCCGTTAGCTCACTGAATATAGTAAATGTTTTTAGCCATCGTTCGTACTCATCTCAAACCGGTTATGGTTCTCATGAGTTTGTGTATTTAGGTATTATATATAATCGTTTATTAAGTTGTGAATACCCTTATTGGATTTTAGTCGGTATAAGGTTTGATACCTGAGTATAGTTTTATTTTCCTCTCGAATAAATAATCCAAGGAAATATTTGATTAATGGGCGTTGTATATATATATTCTTTACCCATAGCTAATTTATTATTTCCTCAACTAGAATTGGTATTGATTTATGTGTGTTATGTTTATTTATAACCGCATTTAAATGGTTTATATGAATGGTTGATGTATGGACTGTGGAAATCTATTAATATTTGGTAGTATAGTTACCTTTAAAACAAACCATTTTGATTTTTATTTGTGAATATATGTGGCATGTTTAAGCTTTGAAAGCCATCATCCTTAGTCTGTGTTTCACATAAATGAAAATGGGTGCTAAACAACTTATCCATGTTAAAGGGTAGTACTATTACTACGATTCATACCTAGTTGTCTTCTTTCTTTTGAAACAACCACTCTATGGTTGATGCTTTATATGTTTAGATTATTTCAACTCTATTTGAATCTTATTATTGTATAATAACTATTGATAGCTATGAGTCTGGGTTACAGTCAAACCCGAATATGTCGATATGGCTTGTTGTTAGGAGAGTTGTGGACCTAGTCAAAACTCACTGTGTCGAGTCATCATTACTGTGGAGGATTTTTAGATTCTGTTTGAAGGATTAACAATGATTTGGATTAGTTAAGGTTATTTTGATAAAGTTAAGGTATTGAATATCTGATAATTTATTATTATCAGTGCAGTGAGTTGTCTCCTATTATTATTATTATTGTTGTTGTTGTTGTTGTTGTTGTTATAGGACTTGAGTGATTTTATAGTCTTCTTTTAAAACAAGTGTTTGAGCTTGATTGAAGTTGTTTGGATGGATTGGGTTGATCAGAATCTTTTAAAAACACAAGAATAAATGATGATATAAAACATTGATGAATGTATGGTATAAAGTTGAATACTTACTTCATTGTTATTGTATAACCTTGTTGGGTAGAAATCATAGTTAATATGTTTGTGGGATTCAAAATGCATATTTATGATCTATTTATTATTCAATTTATTGTTGAAATGATTTTGAGTTAGAAAATCATATGTTTCCTTTCTATAACGATTAATGAAGGATAGGAAAAAGAATAAAAAGGGAATAGTTGTTTGATCTCTTTATGGATTTCAGAATATGATGGTTTGGTTGGATTATTTTCATTGAAATATTTTAGTGCTATAAATCATAAAAGATAAGATGGATGACCTTTTCACTCTAGTTCTTTCAAACTGACTGTTGCCTAACATTTTTACATGTGGCGAAAAATAAGTATTATCTCGCAAATGATTTTAAAATGGATATGTTGATTCATTGTTCATTATTATCAAATGTAGTAATTATTACGCGATCGATTGTAAAAGAGAGATTAATATTCACCGTATAATTTTTTAGAAGGATTTATGGCATCTAAATATATTGTATAATTATGGGAAAAGGATTATAAATTTTATATTAATATTTGATAATTATTTGCGATAATTATTATCTGTGTTGATCATATAAATTACTATAGTACTTCCAAATCGAAAAAGTGTAAAGTGTGTATGTCTTGAACAAATTGATTTGTCGGGTGTAATGCCTCCTTTAATTATTAAAAAAATAACAAAAAGAAATAGATAAATAAATTAAAAGGAATTAAAAATAAATAAATGAAAACCCGTGAAAACTATGGGGTGATTTAGGGAAAAATTGGGACTATTTTCCATCATTTTGGTTTTGTGTGGAGAGAGGGAGTGTTTTCGTTGCCACCACCATGGGAGGAAGCTCCAGTCTAGTTCTACGCAAATGCCTGAAGGAAACGTGGTTTGCAGTTCGTTTTACACAAATCAATGTGCTTTGGGCATTTTCTTGTTTTCTTTCAAAGAGATGCCTCGCCAGGTGTCATTTCTTGGAGTGCCATGGTTGTGCGGCCTCCTCCTAGCCTCCCAACTTCCCAGCCCATGCCAGCATCTTCCCAGCCTGCGCCAAACATGATTTTTTTACCTGCGTGGGAATTTATCCAAAGCATAAAAGGATAGAGGGGTTTTGTCAGATGTTGTAGTGGCAAATGCTTTGGGGACACTGCTCAAGTGTTTGACCAAATGAAAAAAATGAGACAACTTCACATGGAATATTATTAGTGTAGTGTACAGAAGACATGGTTTTTCCTCGCGAGGCAGTCACGCGGTTTCACCGTTGCAGCAGACAGGGTCCCAACCCAACCAGTTACATTTGCAAAGATACTCCCAACCTTTATGCAGAAAATGGATTTGTTAAAAAGGCATGTGGAATGTTTGATAGAATGCCTCAAATAAATGCGCTTTATGGACTTCAATGATGGCAAGATGTGCAAAAATGAGTTTTTGAAAAGGCCTTGAAAATTTCAAGCAAATGCAATTGGTACGTGTAAATCCAGACTCCACAACCTTTTTCCAAAGATCCTTCTAGCCTCTCGCCAAAATGGGAGCTTTATAGTAGGCCTCGAAAACGTCAAGGCATAATGCTAGAGGATTTTTAGTTGCAAATGTGCTAGTAGAAAAGTATGCATATTTGCGGAAGCTTACGTAAGGTAAGTCAACTGTTTGACAAAACGCCTCAAAGAAATATTGTCTCATGGATTGCCAGGATTGCAAGATATGTACATAATGGATCTATTCAAAAAAATTTAGAAACGCACAAGCAACTACTTACTCTGTTTGAAAACTTTAAGTGATCAGGAAGTTGGTGTGACGTGGTGGAGGTTAGATCCAGGCTCGTGAACTAGTTGATGAAGTTCCAAGAGAGATACTAAATAGAAGCCGCGGGTTTGACCGACTCTGTCCCTTCCAGGCATGGTTCACCTTCCCTCATATTTTAGTTTTCATTTACCACTTAAAATAATTTTTAAATATCAAGATCTTAATATAGTTAATTGTTTATATCAACTCGTGCAAAAACAATGAAATGTCTTGTCATAACTCTCGATGTCAAAATAACTCGTTACGTTAAAACATGAACTTCCACCCTCATTCTGAGGTGATTTAGAAAGCTTCCTACCTAGTTAGATCACTACAATTTTGGTATATCGACAAGATGAGTTTGACTTCCTAGTAATATTGTTGACCTTCTTCCTGTTTAAATAGTTAATTTTTACATTTTTCGGAGACTCTTTTAGTACCCTTCATAACTCTGAAAATGAGATGTTAAGCTTTATTCATGTACCTTGTTATGTGGGGAGTCACCTTGACCTCTGGTTTGACTTGAACGGACATATATGACCTTTTTGGCGCTCTTATAGGAGCCCTATGACACTAGGTTACAACAGTAAAAAGCCATTAAATCTAGAAAGTTGGGTTTCGTTTTGAATTGCCATTTGAAACCTGGATGGAGAAATTACTTCCCGTCTTTGCAAACCTCTAGTGTTTATACTAGACAATTTCATGGAACATTTAGTATAGGAAAGAGAACTTTTCAAGATAGTTTGGCGAAGCCATTTTGTAGGCCTCCAATCGCAGTTTGATGAGGTCAAACTAGACCAATTTCATCTTGTCACTCCAGAAAACTTGTCGCCGTTTGAAAATAGTTTTCTAGTTCTCAGTCCCGTTGACTCTAATGAATTCTCCTTATATAAGGGAACTAGTAGGAGATGTCTCGTTGCGTGCTCCCATCAAACATCGCTATGGATGTAGTTTTATGGGCCCTGGAGCTAACTTTTGTCATTTTACAACTGGGTGAACTACAACCAAAGGGGGGCCTCGAGAAACTAGCCTCCAAATGTAAACCATTCGCTCTTTTCCATTACCATCAGTTGATTTGAACTCTTGGTATATCTTGGGACACGTAGAAAGTTAATCGTGGTGTGTGTTCTCATCGAAGACATAACTTTTGGAAGAAATTTCTTAGACTCCAAGCCCGTTTTGAACGCTTTTGTAACTAGTGAGAAAATGTAAAAATAGAAAGTCGCACGACCTCGTAAGGTTGCCAAATCACCTCCGAAAATTTTAACACATGTAAATAATTGTTTAAAACACTATAATGTAACTTTTTGTGTGCATTATAACTTTTGACAAAATAGTATTTTCTCTCTCTACACTTCTCTTTCTCTCTCCTAGGTTACAAAAAGAAGTAAAATGAAATGTAACGAATACATGTCTTTAAACCTTTTTATTTCGATTGCAAATTACAATTTTTATCTTATGTAAATGGGAAACCAAAAATGATAATTATGATTGATTAGGGTGGATGCCATGCCAGCGATTTATCGTTGATATCTTGCTCACGTGGTTTTTTTTTAGGAGGAAAGAATGATGCCGTAAAGGCATTGAGTAATTCATTGTTTATTTTTGGTAATATATTGAAAGACTTATTGTTGGAAATTAGTAGTATGTAAAAGTCACTAGATTAATAAGTGCTTGAGAAATTGGTATTTCTTTCATGGATGTTATTTTGATCCCAAAATTGTTATGGTAAAAGTGGAATACAAATGTCAAAAGGAATTGAAATTTATACCTTGTAGTGAACTTTCATTGTGCAATTATTGGTTTAATAATTGGTGTTGTGTTTCTTACCTTGAAAATGTAATAAAGGAACCTAACCACAACAGTCAACCTTAGTTCAAAATTTGTATATAACTAAGCTGCCTATGTTGACCCCTTATCGTAGAAAATTGTGACCCTCAAATGAACATTTACACTCGATGGAACATCCTAGTTAGGAAAATAAGATCCCAAGAAAGGGGTTTATCATCTTAGTAGTCACGTTTAGTGAAATCGATATAAACCATACATATAGGAGCAATGCAACCAAACTTGATTTGGAGTAAGTAGAGCTAACGCTTCCTTTGTGTCCTAGTGGACTACCTTGTCCTCCGAAGATAGATTTAGAATTAAATTTTCTGCATCGAATGAATTTCGTGTGGGATCCAGATGACATCATGGAGCTAGAGAAATAGTGGTTCTATCACTTAAAATTTTGTTAATGAATAGATCTTCTTAGCTATATGTACTATCTTTGGCTAGTGACATTATAGTGCTTGATCTTTTACGGAGGGTTTATAGGGTGAATATGTTTTGAACCTTAATCTAATCTATAATAGAGTGCGAAGCCCTAAGTGGAGATTAGAACTAAACTAAAACCTAGATGATTACGATGTTAACTTGTGGGTAGAAAACTATGATTTAAATCATTACATACGAAATTGTTTTGAAAGATGTTGATTCTAGTGAACCATAAAAAATTAAAATCTTGTCCCATAATCCCTTGTTATGTCATTATATGGCATTAAGGAATAAGGAATATTTCTTATGTGGAATCGTGCAATGCAAAGCTATGGGATCTTCATGAACACAGATCACTTGTGTTCATGTGTAGTTTATAATGCTCCTAACCATGTACTTCCTTAAGATGTCAGACAAGTGCTTTCGTAACTCTTTTGTTTTGAGACGATGCTAAGAACGAGACCATAGTACAATGTAAGAGCATGTCATATAAGATGAAAATGAGATTGGAGATTAGGATTAAGGACACTCTTGGAGTCCTTATAACTTAATTAAACATTTTCATGCATTGCAAATAATATAAATTGCCTTGGTGTGACCAAACTTCGAGAAAACAAAAGATATATAAATATAAATGGAAGTCCATAAGTTATTGAACTTTAATAACTATGGTAGTGAAATAACTATTCCTTTAGAGAAATAAATATCTCGATTCTATGTTTTCCTTAATCCCAAGATTTCACCTTGACATCACATTAGATTCACTTGTGTAGCAAGGGTAAATTTTTAAACATTAAATACATGTTTGAGAAGCATATTCTTAACATAAGAATAAGATAATTAAGTACTGTATATGTGATTAGAATTGTGCCAAATAAGCAAGTAAGTTATGGAAATTTTCGTGATGCATAAATGAAGCCAACCTAAATTGGTCGAACCAAAATTAAATATGGATTGAACTTAATTTTTGTAGATGGAAAAAGGAGAAAACTATACTTGCACAATAATGTTCTTAGAATGTTAATCATAACTAAGATGTAATTAAAGAAATGATGTGTTGTGGGTTCGCCGCTCCTAAAGTCATGTTCTTGTGGTTGGGTCATTACGTATTCGCTCATTGGGAAAAGTGTGGCATCGACATGCCTATGTGTGTTTCATGTGTCTATGTGATTCAATGATTTATATGATTTTCTTATGTGAGTCAAGTTTCTATACTCGAGCCCTTTGCTTTGTTGTGTGTAGTGAGCAATGTAAGTCAAAAAAATTATCATGGTATTTTACTGTTGTATTTGGGTGCGTAAAATATGGGCACTACATATGGTATCAGAGTGAAGGTTCATGCTCTCAAAACTTTGGGATGGATTGGATTTGTGATGATTTTGCATGATAGTGATGGTGTTTCATGATGGTAATTAATATTGGAAGAGTAATGTGTTTTAAGAGTGATGTGATCTATGTCGTAATTGTGATAGTGTGAACGCACATGATGTGTATGTCACTTAGTGTGCATTTGTTATCATGTTGATGTGCTGGGGATGGGAGTATTCTCTCTCCTTCTTGTGGATTCTATGAAGAATTCACGTGTGAATTACTGCTTGTGATGAGAGTATTGACTCTCCTTTTTGTGGATCCAATGAGGAATCCGTGTGTGATGTACCGCCTTGTTTTGTGTGAATGGAATGATATTGTGAATTGTAGAGGGTTAAAACATGTTGGATTTATGTGATGTGAAGATGTATTGATGTATTGCATAAAAAAATTGATGTAAAGTGAATCACAGTTTATCATGATGTCATCACCATATTGTGATTAGTTGTGTGCATCGTTGTGTTGTTTTGCAATTGACTATATGTTGTAAGGTTAGACATTGTTTTCCACATATGTATAATTCATGTAATATGTGATGGTTCATGTCATGATTTAGGGGCATATGGTGAGCGTATGATCCCTATGGTATAGTGTTTGCACTTCGGTTGCGCAGAATGTGGAAATGTCATGTATCGTAATCTGTGAAAGTAGTGATTGTGTTATACCCGTATACATATACCATGCAAGAAGATGTTATGGTTGTTGTGTGTGAATTACCATTGTGTTTGTGATGTAGTTATGTGTATTTTGTGAACCTTACACTAGACGACCCTAAGGGGATAAATTATCAAGAGTGTGTGTGTGGAGAGAGGAGGCGTGGACCAGTTGTCATAATCTTGAGCCGAGTACAAGTGAGAAAGTGGATTCTTATATAGACTGAAAACCCACTTTTATCTATTTAGTATACTTTGAGCTTGCTCAATATATTGTGGGTGCACACCACCTTAGGCTCAACTTATGCAACTAGAGTTCCCTGCTCTTTCCTATTGGATTGTTCATTGAATAATCCTATGTGATTTTGGCTATGTTGATCCTTGTGGGAGTATGGAGTAATGATTCAAGAAGAGATGATGACAGATACATTATTTGATTTACTCATTTTTGGTTACATGTATATTTTCACGAGATGAGGCTCAATGTCCGAGTGCTAGCAACTTGATGAGTACCCCTTTGGTGGCGATATGAGGCCACATAGTGATTGTAATGTGTTATTTTCTCAAAACGCTTTTATTTTTATTCGTAAATTGATCATTATTTTATTTGCTAGAACCAAATGCTTTTTTCTTGATTGACATGTTCTTATATTTTGGGCATTTATTTGATTGTTTCATTAACATTTGGATTTTTCACTAACCAAACCTAATTAGCCATTTGTTTTTCTTGGTTTTAAAAACTTTCTTTTCATATTTAAAAGTTTTGTAGCCTAGCACAAGGCTTTTGATTTTGCCACTTGGCATCCGAATGGATTATTATGCTGGTTCTAATGTCGTAATGTGTTGGAATAGGGTCATGTGATTAACCATGGATTGGTTGAACCTATGGACCCACTTCGTTGTATGGGGTACGCCCAAGGAGTTACGATAACTAGCAGGTTGTTGAACCACGAGTTATTATGTCACTTGGGTTGGGGTGGGGCTCTATGTGCCTAGGGCCATAGGGTGACCTAGCCTCATTAAAAGGAGAAAGGAGACGGGCCTCTATGGTTGAGTGACCTGTTATTATTTTTTTATGGCACTCTATGGTTGAGTGACCTGATATTCTTGATGGGGCTCTATGGTTGAGTGACCCATCTTGGTTTTGACACTATGTTTCTTTCTCTTTGGAAGGTATATGGAGATTATATGGTGATGCTTTGGGAGGTATATGGAGTTATTTCTTAATATTTTGTGATGTGTGGAGTTGGTATAATGAGTCATGTGTCCTCTTGTGAGTTCTTTTAGACTTGTTATGATTGGTTGCGTGACTCTTCCCTTGGTTGGTATGGACTATTGGATATTGGATTGCAACTATGTTGTTAAAGTCATGGATTATTTTGGGTCATGTGATACCCATTGTATATGTATCAACGTGTTGACCCGGTTTTTCAGTCATATGTGTGTACTAGATCTATGTCTAGGGTGTAATTGTTGAAAATCATTTACTATGTGGTCTACTTATTGTCATTCCATGGTTTGGTGAAACCCTCGTGATGTGATACTGTCCACGAAAGTATGTAAAAGTATGCTTGTGAAATTTTAGTGTTGTGTATGACCCCCGTAGGTGTTGTGACCGTAGTTCATGATGGGAACCCACAGAATGAAAAAACTAAAATTCTACAAAAATGAAAATTTAAAGAACTTGAATTAAGAATAATGTTAATAGAAAGAGATTAATTAAATAACGAATAAGAGGGAACTACAAATATTCACATAACCTCAAGGTTAAAATTTCTACCAAATGTTCCTAGGGCCACCTGTAATTGTGATTTTGATCTAAAATCTTAACCTTAGAGTATACCTTTGTCACATTCGTCCCTTATTGTGTACCTTTTCTCTTTCTTCATTGTATGCCGCATCGAGGACGATGATTTCTTAAGGGGAGGAGAATGTAATGCCTCCTTTAATTATAAAAAAAAATAAAAATAGATAAATAAATTAAAAGGAATTAAAAATAAATAAATGAAAACCCGTGAAAACTATGGGGTGGATTTAGGGAAAATTTGGGACTATTTTCCATCATTTTGGTTTTGTGTGGAGAGAGGGAGTGTTTTCATTTCCACCACCATGGGAGGAAGCTCCACTTAGTTCTATGCAAATTCCTGAAGGAAACGTGGTTTGCAATTCGTTTTACATAAATGAATGTGCTTTGGGCATTTTCTTGTTTTCTTTCAAAGATGCCTCGCTAGGTGTCATTTCTTGGAGTGCCATGGTCACAGCCTCCTCCTCCTAGCCTCCTAGCTTCCCAACCCATGCCAACATCTTCCCATCCTGCGCCAAACTTGATTTTTTTTACCTGTGTGGGCATTTAACCAAAGCATAAAAGGATAGAGGGGTTTTGTCAGATGTTGTAGTGGCAAATGCTTTAGGGATGCTACTCAGTGTTTGAAAAAATGAAAAAAAAAGAGACAACTTCACATGGAATATTATTAGTATAGCATACGAAGACACGATTTTTCCTCGTGAGGCGATACATGCGCTTCACCGTTAACAGCAGAGGACAGGTCCTAACCCAACCAGCTACATTTGCCAAAGATACTCCAAATATGCATAGAATGGATTTGTTGAAAAGGCATGTGGACTATTTGATAGAATGCCTCAAAGAAATGTGCTTTATGGACTACAATGATGGCAGGATGTGCAAAAAAATGAGTTGTTGAAAAGGCCTTGGAAACTTTCAAGCAAATGCAATTGGTACGTGTAAAGCCAGACTCCACAACCTTTTTCCAGTATCCTCCCAGCCTCTGCCAAAATGGGAGCTTTACAGCAGGCCTCAGACAACCGTCAAGGCATAATGTTAGAGGATTTTTTATTGCAAATGCGCTAGTAGAAAAGTATGCATATTTGCGGAAGCTTACGTAAGGCAAGTTAACTATTTGACAAAACGCCTCAAAAAAATGTTGTCTCATGGAATGCCAAGATTGCAAGAAATGCACATAATGGATCTATTCAAAAAGTTTTAGAAACACACAAGTAACAACTTACTCTGTTGAAAAACTTCAAGTGATCTGGAAGTTGGTGTGACGTGGTGGAGGTTAGATCCAGGCTTGTGAACTAGTTAATGAAGTGCCAAGCGAGATACTGACATGAAGCCGTGGGTTTGACTGACTTTGTCCCTTCCAGGAATGGTTCACCTTCCCTCATCTTTCATAACTCTCTTATTTTAGTTTTCGTTTACCACTTAAAATAATTTTTAAATATCAAGATCTTAATATAGTTAATTGTTTATATCAACTCGTGTAAAAACAATGAAATGTCTTGTCGTAACTCTCGATGTCAAAATAACTCGTTACGTTAAAACATGAACTTTCACCCTCATTCTGAGGTGATTTAGAAATATTCCTACCTAGTTATATTGCTACAAGTTTGGTATATCGACAAGACGATTTTGACTTCCCAGTAATATTGTTGACCTTCTTCCTAGTTTAAATAGTTAATTTTTACATTTTTTGGAGACTCTTTTAAGTACCCTTCATAGCTCTGAAAACAAGATGTCAAGCTTTATTTGTGTACCTTGTTATGTGGGGAGTCACCTTGACCTCTGGTTTGACCCCGAATGGACATATATGACCTTTATGACGCTCTTATAGGATCCCTTTTACACTGGGTTACAATAGTAAAAATCCGTTAAATCTAGAAAGTTCGCTTTCGTTTTGAACCGCTATTTGAAGCCTAGATGGAGAAATTACTTCCGTCTTCACAAAGCTCTAGTTTTTATACTAGACAATTGCATGGAACATTCAAGATAGGAAATAGCATTGTTTGGGATAGTTTGGTGAAGCCATTTTGTAGGCCTCCGATCGCAGTTTGACGAGGTCAAACTAGACCAATTTTGTCTTGTCACTCAAGAAAACTTGTCGCTGTTTGAAAATGGTTTTCTAGTTATCAGTCCCGTCAACTTTGATGAATTCTCATTATATAGGGGAACTAGTAGGAGATGTCTCGTTGCTTGCTCCTCCATCAAATGTCAATTATGGACGTGGTTTTTTGGGCCCTCGAGCTAACTTTTGTCATTTTACAACAAGGTGAACTATGACCAAAGTGGCCCTAGAGAACTAGCCTCCAAATGTAAAGCATTCGCTCTTTTCCATTACCGTCAGTTGATTTGAACTCTTGGTATATCTTGGGACAAGTAGAAAGTTAATCGTGGTGTGTGTTCTCATTAGTACATAACTTTTGGAAGAAGTTTCTTAGACTCCGAGCCCGTTTTGAACGTTTTGTAACTAGTGAGAAAATGTAAAAATAGAAAGCTGCAGGACCCTCGTAGGGTTGCCAAATCACCCTGGAAACTTTTAACACATGTAAATAACTATTTAAAACACTATAATGTAACTTGTTGTGTGCATTAGAACTTTTGACAAAACAATGTTTTCTCTCTCTACCCTTCTCTTTCTCTCTCCTGGGTTACAAAAAGAAGCAAAATGAAATGTAATGAATACATGTCTCTAAACCTTTTTATTTCGATTGCAAATTGTAATTTTTATCTTATGTAAATGGGAAACTGAAAAATGATAATTATGATTGATTAGGGTGGATGCCATGCCAACGATTTATCACTGATATCTTGCTCACGTGGTTTTTTGGCAGGAGGAAAGAATGATGCCGTAAAGGCGTTGAGTAATTCATTGTTTATTTTTGGTAATATATTGAAAGACTTATTGTTTGAAATTGGTAGTATGTAAAAGTCGCTAGATTAATAAGTGCTTGAGAAATTGGTATTTCTTTCATGGATGTTATTTTGATCCCAAAATTGTTATGGTAAAAGTGGAATACAAATGTCAAAAGGAATTGAAATTTATACCTTGTAGTGAACTTTCATTGTGCAATTATTGGTTTAATAATTGGTGTTGTGTTTCTTACCTTGAAAATGTAATAAAGGAACCTAACCACAACATTCAACCTTAGTTCAAAATTTATATATAACTAACTCCGCCTATGTTGACTCCTTAGCGTAGAAAATCGTGACCTCAAATGAACATTTACACTCGATGGAACATCCTAGTATAGGCAAATAATATCCCAAGAAAGGGTTTTATTGTCTTAGTAGGTATGTTTAGTGACATCGACATAAACTAGACATATAGGAGCAATGCAAACAAACTTGATTTGGAGTAAATAGAGCTAACACTTCCTTTGTGTCCTAGTGGACTACCTTGTTGTTCGAAGATAGATTTAGAATTAAATTTTCTGCATCGAATGAATTTCATGTGGGATCCAGATGACATCATGGAGCTAGAGAAATAGTGGTTATATCACTTAAAATTTTGTTAATGGATAGATCCTCTTAGCTATATGTACTATCTTTGGCTAGTGACATTATAGTATTTGATCTTTTATGGAGGGTTTATAGGGTGAATATGTTTTGAACCTTAATCTAATCTATAATAGAGTTCAAAGCCCTAAGTGGAAATTAGAACTAAACTAAACCCTAGATGATTAGGATGTTAACATATGTGTACAAAACTATGATTTAACTCATTGCATACGAAATTGTTTTGAAAGATGTTGATTCTAGTGAACCTTAGAAACGATATCATGTCCCATAATCCTTGTTATGTCATTTTGTGTCATTAAAGAATAAGGAATATTTCTTATGTGGAATCGTGTAATTCAAATATATGGGATCTTCGTTAACATAGATCACTTGTGTTCATGTGTAGTTTATAATGCTCCTAACCATGTACTTCCTTAAGATGTCGACAAGTGCTTTCGTAACTCTTCTGTTTTGAGATGATGCTAAGAATGAGACCATAGTGCGATGTAAGATCATGTCATATAAGATGAAAATGAGATTGGAGATTAAGATTAAGGCCACTCTTGGAGTCCTTATAACTTAATTAAACATTTTCATGCATTGAAAGAATATAAATTGCCTTGGTGTGACCAAACTTTGAGAAAACAAAATATATATAAATATAAATAGAAGTCCATAAGTTATTGAACTTTAATAACTATGGTAGCGAAATAACTATTCCATGATTGATGGATGTTCTTGGGGAAAAAAAAATAATCTCAAATCTATGTCTTCCTTAATCCCAAGATTTCACCTTGACATCACGTTAGATTCACTTGTGTAGCAAGGGTAAATTTTAAACATTAAATAAATGTTTGAGAAGCATACTCTTAACATAATAACAAGATAATTAAGTACTTGTATATATGTGATTAGAATTATGCCAAATAAGCAAGTAAGTTATGGAAATTTCCGTGATTCATAAAGAAAGCCAACCTAAATTGGTCAAATCAGTAAATTAAATGTGGATTTAACTTATTATTTTGTAGATGGAAAAAGGAGAAAACTATACTTGCATAATAATGTTCTTAGAATGTTAATCGTAATCGAGATGTAATTAAAGAAATGATGTGGTGTGGGTTCGCCATTCCTAAAGTCATGTTATTGTGGTTGGGTCATTCTTTGGTATTCGTTTTTTTTTGAAAAGTGTGGCATCGACATGCCTATGTCGTTTTGATGTGTCTATGTGATTCAATTATTTATGTGATTTTCTTATGTGAGTCGAGTTTATGTACTTAGAGCCCTTGCTATGTTGTGTGTAGTGAGAAATGTAAGTCAAAACAAAAATTATCCTGGTATTTTACTTGTTGTATTTGGGTGCATAAAACGTGAGCACTACATTGGGTCATGTAATATCATATAGTTTATTGATGAACATTTATTAAATAGTATACTTATGTGAATTAGCTTTAAACAATAATGTTGGATTAAAGCTCTGTAAAATATTATCGTTATGAACTCTTAAAATAAATGGACAAGATTATTATTTTATAGTCATATGCAACTTATTCTATAATGGTAAATGGTTAGTGGACTATTTAATATAAAATAAAAATCATTAAATTTATACTATTATGGATGATTATATTATATCCTCTTAATGAGTTCAAGTGAACATCTACTAACATAATAAAATGATAGTTTCGTAATTAAATAAATTATGTTTTGGGATAATAATGCAAGTACATTGCCCTAATTATACTAAGGTTGTTTAATGGATTTATACAAATAAAAGTAGCGAAATGATTATGAACAGCTATCAAATACGAGTTATTAGCCTTATGATAAAATTTATAAGTGATAAATATTTTTGTGTTATGAAAATTAAACCTGTCGTAAAACTAATTCAATGTAATGAAATAAGTTAGAAATTACGACACTCCTAATACATGGGACTCGGAAGGCCAACTTTGGATGGTTGTTGTATTGCATTGCTTATTCAATGACCTAAGTCATTTAATGAAAACTCACATACAACAAATATTCTAAGTTGTCCCTTGAGCTCCATTTATTATGTATGTCATAATCAATAAGGAATTATGTTATGCTAAGATGCAAAGGTTGTTTTTCCTATTTTGTCAAGTCACCTCAGTACCAAATTATGTTGGCTATGGGGAATAAATTGATTACATGAAGATGCAAGTCATTACATTAGCACTTTATCTCCCATAGGAAACCTCAGTTGGTACAAGTGTGCTTCATCATATGGGTTGAAATTTTTTTGTGTTGTACATAACTCAAAATTAATTTAACTCAAATAACTGATTCATTTTTATAATTGAACAAAGTTGTATGGTGATGGGACAAGTTTTTGTTGATAAATGTGTCATCTAGAAACTAAGCATGGAATGCATGAATCTTAAACTTTGGTTGAATTAGTGTAATTCCTTACAATGTCAGGATGCACCTAGTTCTAACATAAAGTGTGATATTTTGTATGGGATTCAATAAATTTATTTACATGTAGACACTTAGAGAATAAATTTTAAATCAATACCATGAAGGTTAATAAATGCATACTCTATAAATAGACTCAAAAGATTAACCTATGGGGGATTGGTTGATCTAGTTGACCAATAATTATGCACATGTTTAATTCATTTGTTAGCTAAATAATTGTAATTAAATGTTATTGGATTTAAATGTAAGGATGTGCATTTAAATCATCGAAGCCATATGTTAGTTTTTGGAAGAAATTCTTTCCCCTTAATTGGAAATAATTAAAGTAGGTGTTAAATTTTGGTATAAGAGTTGAAGGTTCTAGCTCTTGGACCTATTGTGTCCTCATAATAACTAAAAATTAATTATTTTCTAATAGAGAACATGGTTAGAACAAGGGGAAACATTGAAAATAATCAACCTGTAGGTGGAGAAGTAGCCACAACACAAAATTTGGATGATATTCTCATTTCCCTTCAAAAATGAGAAATAGGATGGTTGTTTTGGAACAGAAGATCCTAGGAAACATTAGTGATCATGGAAGTTATGGAGATGAACCCTCACAAGAGCATCATGGCATGAAAAATAGTGATGATGTAGATAATAACACAAAAATTAAAAATGTTGCAAATGCTAATGAAAATATGAATGTGAATGAAAATTTGAATATTAATGAGGTAAACCAACCGAGAGAACAAAAGGGTACATTTGGAAACTAAAATTTGAAATGAAATCAAGAGGATCAACCCACTAAAGTTTGATGGAACCACCTTGAGAGATGGAGCTAAGAATTGGCTCAACAAAATGGATAATTTCTTCGCTATTATAAACTTTTTGGAAGAAACCAAGGCAGTTTGGGGAGCCCATCAAATCTCTATTGAAGCATCCTCTTGGTGGGACAAATGGAAGGTAGATATCGTTATCGATAAGGAAAATTATACTAAGGACCAATTCATGGCATATTTCAAATAGTGTTGGTTACCCCAACTTTACTATGATCATAAATTGTATGAATTTTAGACACTAACACAAGGAAAAATGAAAGTGACTGGGTATCGGGAGAAGTTCAAGAAAATTCTCAAGTATGTGCCACATCACCAAAAAAATAAAAAAATTACATATTAGGAAATTTATCATGGGTTAAACCCAATGATAAGAGGTGAAGTTGATGTATATGTGACATCAACAAATGGAATCTATCTTTTAAAAGGTTATAAGGCATGAACAAAAAATGTAGGCTATTTCGCACACAAAGAGGAATACGAAAAAAATTGTTAGTGCACCATCACCATTAACACCTAAAAAGGTGGCATGGAAAAATTTTAACAGTAAAAATAGGAATGGTAATGGTAATGGAAAGAAAAATATAACAATTAAGAATACTATAAATAATTAAAGGAATGGGCTAAAAATATACACCAACAATGCAAACAAATATGAAAGAAAATGACCATTTGGGGGCTACAACATTTACTATTTGGATCATTATGAAAATAAATTCCCTCGAGAAATAAATATAGAAACCAATAACGCCATATCCATGTTGCACTAATGCTGACAAGCAAGTTGAAAAAGTAGGCTATGCCACCAAAGTTGTAGGTAAGTTGTATGCAGTTACTTGTAACCATTTTATTTGATACTGGTGTTACTGAATGTTTTGTTTCAACAAAAATTACATCTAAACTTAAGAGAAAATCTGGTTTTATGAAAAATACATGGTCTATTCAATATGGGAACAACATTCTCGTAACTATTAAATAATGCTTATTTAGTGCAACACTTTAATCGCTGCTTTACCACTTTGAGGTGGACTTATACTTAGCTCCTATAGGATCGTATGACATACTCATAGGTATAAAATGGCTAGCTCATCATAAGGAAATTGTAGAATACCTAGAAAAATGAAAAAAATGCCTTGATGACCCATAGAAAACAACATAAATTCATCGAGTAAAATGAAGTTTTTAATTAGATAAATCTCAAACCATGCGAACTTAAAAATCTAAAAACAAAGGTTACATGTTGTATGCAGAAACATATATTATTTAGGTGAAGAAGGTAATATTTTGGTAGAATATTATCTACTATTATGTGAGTATAATAATGTATTCCTAGAAGAATTACCCAGTCTCCTGCCCGAAAGAGAGTTTGATTTCACCATAGATATCCAATCGAGAACTGATAAATTTTCTAGGGCTCCTACAAAATGACAAAAACAAAACTTGTGGAGCTTAAAGTATAACTTCATGATATTTTATCTAAGGGCCTAATTAGATTGAGCGTCTCTCCTTAGGGATCACCAGGTCATCTTTGTAAAGATGAAAGATGAAACACTTAGGTTGTGCATTGATTATTAGAAGCTTAACAAAGACACAATTAATAATAGGTATCCCCTTCCTGGAATTGATGAAATTTTTGATCAAATGCGTTTTGCATCAATTTAATCTAAGATTGATTTGTGATCATATTATCATCAATTGTGAATAAAAGAATAATATATTCACAAGAAAACCTTTAGGACAAGGCATGGGCACTAAGAATTCACTGTGTTACCTTTTGGGCTTACCAATGCTCCTATAAATTTTGTAGTAGTTTATTCTAGACATCCTATGAATCGATGAACAATATATTTCAAGAATACTTGGACAAGTTTTTGCTAGTATTTTTGGACAATATTAATATTTACTCACAAATAAATGAAAGAGCACCATGAACATATTAGAATTTTCTTAGATGTGTTAAGGAAGAGAAAATAATATGGTAAACTTTCTGAGTGTTTTTTTATCAAAACAAAGTATAATATCTGGGACATATCATAAAAATATAAGGGATTTCTATAGATCCAACTAAACTATTAACAATAACTGAATGACCAACACCTAATAATCTACATGAAGTTAAAATATTCATGGGGTTGGCTGGATACTACTGAAAAATTGTGAAAGAATTCTCAAAGGTTGCAGCTACAATTACCTCATTACAGAAAAAGGATAAGAAATTTGTACGGTAAAATTTTTTTTGAAAACACTTTCAATTTTCTAAAAGATAAATTTACTACCACACATTTGTTAAAAAAAAATTATCCTAATGGGAACTTCACTATAGTAACATATGTTTTGCGGTGAAGGTTTAGAATATATTTATCTACAAAACGATCATGTAATCTCTTATCAAAGCATAAATCTCAAGGTGCATGAGATGAATTATGCTTTCCCTTACTTAGATTTTGATACCATTGTGCATGCTTTGCAAGTTTAGAGACATTACCTTTTGGGAAATCCCTTTGAACTGAAAATAGATCATCTCACGCTAGAATACATCTCACACAATGAACTTGAATGCAAGGCAATGGAGATGGCTAGAATTTTTATCACAATATGACTTTGATATCAGCTATATAAAAGGTAAGGAAAACAAAGTGGAAAATGCGCCAAGTCATAAGAAGCACATTTCCGCCCTTGTCACTTTGAGAACCCAATTAAAAGATGACTTTAAGAAAATAATGTGATTGATTCTTATTATTAGTAGGTTAAAGTAGTGCTTGCTGAAAATTATAATGATATGAGGTATAAAGGATTCAAATTAAAAAAGGAAGGAGTCCTAAGATTTTAAAATCGAGTTATTGTACCTTTGGAAAATGAACTAAGGACAAAAGTGATAAAGGAATTTCATAATGATCCTTATTCTGGACATCTTAGAGTGACTAAGATGCTTTTTGATGTAAAACAACATTATTTTTGGAAAGGGATGAAGAAGGATATAGTGAACTATGTATCACATTGTTTGGAATGTCAACGAGTTAAGGATGAACACATACATCCAACAGATCTTTTTCTATATCCTCATAAAATTTTAGATTATAAATGATAAGTAATCAATATGGATTTTGTGATAGTATTTCCTATGTCAATGAATAAACATGATGTAATTCTAGTTGCATAATAAAGAATTTAACAAAAGTGGATCATTTTATACCAGGGAATCTAAAAGATGATTCACTTGTTCTTGTAAAAAGGTTCGTGTATGAGATTTTCATATTACATGGTGTACTTGAATTGATTATTTTAGATAGATATCCTAAGATGACTTATCAATTTTGGCAAACCTTGAATATCGATTTAGGGAAAAAGCTGAATTTCAATTCTATATAGGTCACCTAGAAATATGGACAAAATGAAAGGGTAAATTAGGTAATGGAGGACATGCTCGGGATGTACTTTGCATGAATCATGTTAGGAATATTATATTGTTTACATTGGTTAATGTTTTAATGTAATATATATTATCATGGAGATAATATATATGGGTGAATAAATAAAATGTAATATTATTAAATATGAGAAAACATATCTCATATTAATAATATAGGTTTTATATAATAGTTGTGAGTTTGTTGTATAAACAACTCACATTGGTATTTTTAGGATTAGTTGAGTGTGTTGAGATAACTAAGGGATGTTAGAGAGATATTAGGAGATGGGGTTGAGATTATTTAGGGATTGAAGATCATGTTTGACTCCACCATTGTAGGGGTTAATTGATCTATATATGTAACTCATCAATCATGAATAAAATGTCTCGAATGAAATACAATATATTTGGTTTTATTATTTTACTGTGCAATGTTTAATTTTTTTATTGATTAAATCATGCACATTTTTAGAAATCAAAAGTAAAAATAAGAAGAATACCTTCCATTGGTTGAATTTTCCTACGATAAAAATTATCATTCCTCATTGAAAATGTAACCTTTTAAGGACTTATATGGACGTAAGTGTAGAGCACCTATCATTTGGGACCACATGGAAGAAAAAAAAATTATAGGACCTGAAATGTTGACTAAAATGGGAAAATAATTTAAGCTCATTTGTCGAGTGATTGAAATAGGATTTTGATAGGCATAAAAGCTACAATGATTTAAAGAGAGCCGACAAAAATTTGAATAAGGAGATAAAATTTTCTTATGGGTTAATCCTAATTAAAGTTCAATTTCATTTCGAAAAGTAGCCAAAATGTCACCTCACTATGTTGGACCCCTTGAAATTATTGAATTAATCAACCACAAGCATACTTATTAGCATTTCCTCTTGCATTGTCCAATATGCACAATGTTTTTCATAACTCTTTTCTTAATAAGTATGTATTGAATTTATCACATATACTTAATTGGAAATCTTTACAGGTTCAGGATCTGAGTGTCATCGTAGTTGAACCCCTAAGTGTACTAGAAAATCACAAACTACACTTATGAAACAAATAAATAAGTCAGTAAAAGGTCCGGTGGGAGCAATTTTCTAAAGAAAGTGCAACTTGAGAGAATCTCGATGAAATGAAAATTGCTTTTCCGCACCTATTTTTGTGATAAACATAAAGATTTGTTATTTTTTATTAAAATTTTGATAGTAAATATTGCTTGAATGAATGGAAAATTTCATAAATATTTTTTGAAATTATTGAAGTAACCACTTGAGCCATGTTGGAGTGGGATATAGCGATTCTCTCGACAACATGCTAACAAAGACAATTTTAAGGGTTTATGTGGAAATGGTCCTTGATCATTAGATCATGGATAATTACCCGGATGGAGGTGGATATTTGGTGGAAATTAGTGGGGATTTCTAAATTTGGCGATCATGGTTAACTACAAGATAGATAGGGAAAAAGGGGGTATCCACCGCATTAAAGGAATTAAATTTTATTTTTGTAGCCCTTAGGAGAAGAAAAAATATTCTCGAGGAAGCTACCACCGAAATTGAGCTATTTCGCTTTCATTATTTTATGTTATTAATTTGTATGCTCTTGTTAGCTCTGCATACAAATTCTAGCATGTCTATTATTCAAATCTGTTTTTGGCCCCGTATGTAATTTTAACTTTTAGTGAGTTTTCAAGGAAATATTTAATTTTTTCAATATAATTAATGGATCTCTTCATCGATTAGAGGATATACTCTTTTCTATTTTTCTTGTGAGTTCTGGAAGTTTTCTAGAAGAAATATTCAGGATCGGTCAACTATGAAGAATGTGTTGAGGAGAACCTATGTAAATATTTTCGGGCATGGAATCATTTTCTTGCTCATATTTACCATTTATAGAATTTAAATTTTTTTATCACTTGTGTTTTTGAATCTACCTTTTGTGCTATTACTATGATCAATGATGATGGATATTACCTAAGGTTATCTAAGTGTGATTATATTTATTCATTTGCTTACCTATTTGTGCATCTTGTTTTCATACCTTATTGAGTGCATATTATTTGACCGCATATAACTCATAATTGGGGTGGTTGAATCGGTTTTAAGCCATCTTCTTAGCTCATACAAATATAGTAAGTGTTTTTAGCCATTGTTTATACTAGGATCAAACTTTTTATGGTTCTCACGAGTTTTTGCATTTGGGTATTATAGATAAATGTTTATTAAGTTATGAATACCCTTATTGGATTTCAGTCGGTTTAAGGTTGGATACCTAAGTATAGTTTTATTTTTCACTTGAATAAATAATTTGATGAAAGATCCAATTAATGGGTATTTTTACATACATTCTTATATGTACCTAATTTATTTATTTTTCAACTAGAAGTTTTATTTATTTATGGGCGTTATATTTCCTTTTAACTTTGTTAAAATGGTTGATATGACTAGTTGATGTATCAACTATGGAAATATATAAAGATTTATAAATATAGTTACCTTTCAAACAAACCGTTTGGGTTTTCAATTTTGAATATATCGACGTGTTTAAGATTTATCCATGGCGATGATTTTAAAATGGCTATGTTGATTCACTGTTGTTTATTATTAAAAGTATTAATTATTATGTGACTGATTGTAAAAGAGATCTTACGCTTGATTGTATATTTTTTTAGAAGGTGTTATGGCCTCTAAAGATATTGTATAATTTTGGGAAAAGGAATATAAATTTTGTATTTAAATTTGGATACTTGTTTGTAATAAAGATCTTGATTGATCATATTCCTTTTCCCAAAATTATACTTGTTGGTCTTGTTAAACAATTAGATTGTATATGATTTGGTATATTAATATCCAAATTTAGTTACAGATGCTACAAGTATATTTTCATAAGGAAGTGGATGTCAAATTGGCATTAATTGGATGCAATTTGTTCAAAACTCCATGAATGGATTTCTAAAGGAATTGGAAATATTTTATAGGTAAGGGTGAGGCCATGAGCATTGGATTTTTGGTTAAACTGGCTCCACATGTAATTATACAATATCTTTAGAGGCCATAACACCTTCTAAAAAAAATATACAGTCAAGCGTAAGATCTCTTTTACAATCAGTCGCATAATAATTAATAAACAAATAAGCAGAAATTAAACAAATAAACCATGAATTAGCTTCACTTTATATTCCTTTTCCCAAAATTATACAATATCTTTAGAGGCCATAACACATTCTAAAAAAATATACGATCAGCGTAAGATCTTACGCTTGACTGTATATTTTTTAGAAAAGGTGTTATGGCCTCTAAAGATATTATATAATTGTTTAACAAGACCAACAAGTATAAGTGCTTCTATGGTATTATCTTGAGGTTTACAAGGGGTGTAAAGTGAAGCTAATTCATGGTTTATTTGTTTACTTTCTGCTTATTTGTTTATTAATTATTATGTGACTGATTGTAAAAGAGATCTTACGCTTGACTATATATTTTTTTTAGAAGGTGTTATGGCCTCTAAAGATATTGTATAATTTTGGGAAAAGGAATATAAAGTGAAGCTAATTCATGGTTTATTTGTTTACTTTACGCTTATTTGTTTATTAATTATTATGTGATTTGATTGTAAAAGAGATCTTACGCTTGATCAGTATATTTTTTTTTAGAAGGTGTTATGGCCTCTAAAGATATTGTATAATTACATGTGGAGCCGTTTAACCAAAAATCCAATGCTCATGGCCTCACCCTTACCTATAAAATATTTCCAATTCCTTTAGAAATCCATTCATGGAGTTTTGAACAAATTGCATCCAATTAATGCCAATTTGATGACCACTTCCTTATGAAAATATACTTGTAGCATTCAGTAACTAAATTTGGATATTAATATACCAAATCATATACAATCTAATTGTTTAACAAGACCAACAAGTATAATTTTGGGAAAAGGAATATAAATTGTAGAAGCCTACAAGGAAAGGAAAAACAATAATGTACGTGTAACCACTTCTTGGATGAATTTAAATATAATGATTTACCCCTCAAAGCCACAACTCAAATTGTATAGACATGGTCATCTTACTATTTCGTAATTATAATAATTACATGTGGAGCCGTTTAACCAAAAATCCAATGCTCATGGCCTCACCCTTACCTATAAAATATTTCCAATTCCTTTAGAAATCCATTCATGGAGTTTTGAACAAATTGCATCCAATTAATGCCAATTTGACATCCACTTCCTTATGAAAATATACTTGTAGCATACGTAACTAAATTTGGATATTAATATACCAAATCATATACAATCTAATTGTTTAACAAGACCAACAAGTATAATTTTGGGAAAAGGAATATAAATTGTAGAAGCCTACAAGGAAAGGGAAAACAATAATGTACGTGTAACCACTTCTTGGATGAATTTAAATATAATGATTTACCCTCAAAGCCACAATTGTATGGACATGGTCATCTTACTATTTCGTAATTATAATAATTACATGTGGAGCCATTTAACCAAAAATCCAATGCTCATGGCCTCACCCTTACCTATAAAATATTTCCAATTCCTTTAGAAATCCATTCATGGAGTTTTGAACAAATTGCATCCAATTAATGCCAATTTGACATCCACTTCCTTATGAAAATATACTTGTAGCATCTGTAACTAAATTTGGATATTAATATACCAAATCATATACAATCTAATTGTTTAACAAGACCAACAAGTATAAGTGCTTCTATGGTATTATCTTGAGGTTTACAAGGGTGTAAAGTGAAGCTTATTCATGGTTTATTTGTTTACTTTTTGCTTATTTGTTTATTAATTATTATGTGATTTGATTGTAAAAGAGATCTTACGCTTGATTGTATATTTTTTTTAGAAGGTGTTATGGCCTCTAAAGATATTGTATAATTTTGGGAAAAGGAATATAAATTTTGTATTTAAATTTGGATACTTGTTTGTAATAAAGATCTTGATTGATCATATAAATTACTACAATACGTATAAAATGAGCAAGGGGTAAAGTGTGTATGTCTTGAACAAATTGATTTTTTAGGTTATGTTATGTCATATAGTTGATTGATGAACATTTATGAAATAGTATACTTATGTGGATTATCTTTAAACAGTTATGTTGGATTAAAGCTATATGAAATATTATGAGTTATGAATTATTAAAATAAATGGATGAGGATTATTATTTTATAGTTATATGCATGAACTCATTCTATTATGGTAAATGGTTGGTGACTATTTAATATATAGTCATAAGCATGAAATTGATACTATTATGGATGATTGTATTATATCTTGTTGATGAGTTCAAGTGAACATGTACTTACACAATAAAATGACATTGTCGTAATTAAATAAATATGGTCTAGGTTAATAATGTAGCATGCTTCCCTAATTATACTAAGGTTTCTTAATGGATGTACATAATTAAACTTATGGAAATGATTACAAACAATTATCAAATATAAATTATGGGCCTTAGGATTGAATTCATATGTGATAAATTATCGTTGTGTTACGAAAATTAAACATGTCATAAAACTAATTCAATATAATGAAATAAGTTAGAAATTATGACAATCCTAATACATGGGACTCGATAGGCCAACTTTTGATGGCTGATGTAATGTATTACTCATTAAATGATGTAAATCATTCAATGAATACTTCCATATAATTCATATTATAAGTTATCCCGCATGCTCCATGTATTACGTATGTCGCAATCAATAAGTAATTGTGTTAAGATAAGATGGGACAATAATTTTAATGGTTAGTTAAGTCACCTCAATGCCAAATTTTGTTGGCTACGTGGAAGAAATTGATTGCATGATGGCACAATTTCTTACGTGAGAAATTTCTCTCCCTTAGGAAACCTAAGTTGGCACAATCGTTCTTTATCGCATTGCAAGCTGAATAGGTTTTTACCTTGTACATAACCCTAAATTAATTTAAATCAACTAACCAATTCAATTTTGATAACTGAACCAAGTGATGGTGATGGTACAAGTTTTTGTTGAATAATGTTTTTTCTAAAAATTGAGCGTGTAATGCACGACTCTTAAACTTTGGCCAACATAGTGTAAGTCATTACATTGTGAGGATGCACCTAGTTCTAACATAAAGTTTCATATTCTAGATGGGATTTGATTGACTGATTTCTAGGTAGACACTTAGAATAACACTTGTAAATCAATACTAAGAAGGGTACTAAATGTATACTCTGTATAGAGAATTGAAAGAGTAACCTTTGAAGGATCCATGGATCTAGTTAACCCATAGTTAAACACGTGTTTAATTTATTTTTATCTGAAGAATTATAATTAAATATCACTAGATTTAAATGTTAGGATGTGCATTTAAATCATTAAAGGAAGATGTTAGTTTTAGGAAGAAAAAAAATCGGTTAATTGGAAGTAATGAAAGTAGGTGTTACACGAACACAATTCACAAAAATGAAAATAGAGAAAAGAGAATTTGAAAAAAAAATTATTTACAAATGTTTTGGCCTCTACCTTAGATTGTCTTAGACAATTCTTAGCTTCCTAGGTGGCTCTCTCGAACTAGGTGTCTAAAGTATACCCGAATGAGCATGGTGATATTGGTAGCTTTCAGATTTACTTTACCCCCTTTTGAAAGAATGAAAAATATATTTCTCAAAATGAATCACAATGGAGTCACCACTACTGGATATCTGTGACTCTAATCTCATAGGTTTTACTAGTCGGGTAAGATAAAGGTAGTTCTTTCGTCAATAGTTCCCTCAATGTGTTGAATACTTTGGGGTTCCTATGGTACTCCTTAAATGAGTTTTATGGATTATGTCAAAGAAATTCCCATATTTATAGTAGTTGGGAAATATCCTTGTCATCCGCACCTACAAATATAGTGTGTAGTGTTCATTTTATCTTTATTAAAAAATGAGATTGTTTTATCACTCGGTATTTGTTAGAGGAAACCTACAACTAGTAAACTATTTGTAATATTTGATGAAGGAAAACTTCAATTAGTAGTTTAATGATTAATACCACCTTTAAGAGTTGGTCCTGCACACAAAAGTTATCAAGTTCACTTTTCTTATTTCCCACATCGTTTATAAAGCATAATGAAAGAGCATACGTGTGAACAAGATTTGATTAATAAAATAAAAAATGTTAATTCCCAAAAACACATAAGAAACAATCATGTTTCTGATTTCCAAGATCACTTTAGAAGTACAAGGAAAGAGTATATGTCTGACATTGTCAAGTTTAAACAAAAACAAATAAAACTTTATAAAATAATAATTTTTATAAAAATGACAGTGTTTAGGACAAATCAAACCTTAAATTTTCTATAAGTTAAAATCAGAAAATTAATTTTCCATTGCATAGATCTTCTCGAGACCTTTCTATAACAAAAATAGAGTCATTTCAAGTTAGGGAGAAAATTTTATGGATTCCGGAAGATGGGTTACACTAGCGCTCTTAGTGAAAAGTTTAAACATGAGAAAAACGATCTGATGCCTATTTTTTTTGGTTTTTAAGCTTATATTCTCCACCTTAGAACCTAAAAATTCAACAACAAAGTTAAATAGGAAAAAAAAACAGAAATAAGGAGTTAGATCAAAAAATTATTAACTAAAACAAAATAAATATATGTAGGGTTTCCCATTGGGTGTGCCAAAATGTGAACAAGTAAAAATCACATAAGCGAGAAAGTAAACAAATAAACCATGAATTAGCTTCACGTTACACCCTTGTAAACCTCAAGATAATACCATAGAAGCACTTATACTTGTTGGTCTTGTTAAACAATTAGATTGTATATGATTTGGTATATTAATATCCAAATTTAGTTACTGAGATGCTATAAGTATATTTTCATAAGGAAGTGGATGTCAAATTGGCATTAATTGGATGAAATTTGTTTAAAACTCCATGAATGGATTTCTAAAGGAATTGGAAATATTTTATAGGTAAGGGTGAGGCCATGAGCATTGGATTTTTCGTTAAAATCGGCTCCACATGTAATTATTATAATTACCTGAAATAGTAAGATGACCATGTCTATACAACATTGTGGCTTTGAGGGTAAATCATTATATTTAAATTCATCCAAGAAGTGGTTACACGTACATTATTGTTTTCCCTTTCCTTGTAGGCTTCTAGAAGTGGGGTGAAGTGGAGCATGAGTAGCTAATAAAATTTAATTAAATAAATTAATTAATTAGTATTTAATTGTGACATAATAAGTAACCATTTATTTAATTAATTGTTTAACTATATTAGTTAGGAGGACGTAGGAATTAATTTAATTAATTCCAAATCCATAATAGAATAAAATTATTTAATTATAAGAGGTGGCCACCTTTGTAGGCTTATGGAAGTGGAGTGAAGTGGAGCATGAGTATTAAATAAGTAAATTAATTAGTATTTAATTGCGATGAGATAATTAACCATTTAAATAAATAAATGTTTAATTATATTAGTTAGAAGGTGTTATGAATTAATTTAATTAATTCCAATAGCATGGTATAATTAAATTAATTAATTCTAAAAGGGTGTATTTAAATGGTGGAATTAATTTAGTTAATTTCAAATGGGTGTATTGTGGCAAGATGGAATTAATTTAATTAATTATAATTGGATATAAGTGGGATGGAAATATGTATGGATTTTTAGGGTGTCTCAAACATGTACCTCTTATAAGATTTGGATTACTTAATCTTGGTTGAGACATCTTAATAGAGTTCCATCATAACCTCTTTGATAATGGGTATGTATGAGAATGGTATAATGCTAAGCATGTTGAGCTAAGGCTCATTTATCTTGATATTTCGTGTTTTTGGGATAAGTGTGGTCATAGATGAAACTTTGAATTTCATGATACCAAGGATTTTCAAGACCATCTTAATAGCCATATTTGAATCAGGAACATTGTAGGCCATCACCAAAATATGTTCAATGAGAAACTCAATATGTTAAACTCAAGAAGAGATCCTATTTTTACTATAACATTTGTTGATTTGTTTTGAAGGTGAGGAACTTGTTCAAATGAAATCATATGAAAGTAACCTCTAAGGATATTCATCATTCATGTGTAAGGAATGAGCTTGGCATCTTTGAATCGGTATTCACTTGTGAATTGTTTGATAATGAAAAGGGAATCACCAAATATTGCTAACTCTTTGAGATTCCATGAGATTGTTGATTTGTTTCCAACTATGAAGGACTCATATTTTGTAATGTTGTTTACTTAGGGGAAGGAAAAATAGAAATATTTTGAAATAACATTACCATCTAGTGTGATAAGTAAAATACCAACTCCTCATACATGGACATTACAAGGTCCATCAAAATAGAGTGTCCAAAAAGGGACAATATCAACATACAAAAGTTCTTCATTTGGAAATTCAAAATAAAGTGGTTATGATCCTACTAGAGGTTTTGCAAAGAGATGATCTGATAGATATTGTCCCTTGATTTACTATTGAATAAAAAACTCAAGATCAAACTCACTAAGTATAAATAACCAATTTGACGTTATACCTATGAGAATGGGTCTGAAGAGTAGATATTTGAGAGCATATACTTTAGCAATGATTTTAGCTGTGTGATTGAGAAAATAGTGTCATAGTTTATCAAATGAAAATGATAATTCTAAAATCACTTTATGAACTTCTGAATACTTAAGCTCATGGTCAATAAACATTCTACTAATATAGTACATTTTTACTTTTACCATTGATTGTTATATTGTGCTAGTAATGCCATTATTGCATGTTATGTAGAAAAGGTGTAGAGAAGCATTGGTTTAACTAATATGGGTGGCATGACAAATGATGGACTTGATAGATATTCTTTTAACTTAGAAAAATAATCTTGGCATGCTTGGTTCAACCAAAACTACCCATCTTTCTTCACTAGTTGATTGAAATGGTGAAACATATCCGCCATTTATGAAATTGACCTTCTCATTGATTGGATATTTTCTTGAAGACCTCATAGTTTCCTGAGATTTTTGGGAGGAGAAATTTCCATGATTTCCTTGAACTTTGCAAGGTCTAACTCTATGCCTATATGTAAAACAACAAATAATATAAGTTTTACTGATGTTACGCTGAACACACATTTCTTTGGATTAAGTCTGACTTTGTATTCACATAATATTTCAAATTTTCACCACAAAACTATTGAATGATACGCTCTCATTTGAGTTTTATATGATGTCATCTACATAGTCCTCCATGATAACATGTAACATTCCATGAAAGATGATTTTCATCGCCATCTAATAGGTAGCACCTGATTTTTTAAGGCCAAAAGGTATGACCTTATAGTAGAACATGACCCATGGTGTAGTGAACATTTTTTATGCTAATCTTTCCTACAATTTAATTCTGATTTTGAAAAAATAAATTATCCATTAAGGAAATAATTTCATGACTTTCTATTGAATCCATTATCATATCAATCTTTGGAAAAGGAAATTCATTTTTTTGACTTTCGTTATCGATGTCACAAAAAATTGTATAGATTCTAATATATGAATTTTTTTGGTCACAAGTAGAATGTTTGAAATCCATGGCAAATAGTCTAGAGGTCGAATCTAATCCGACTTCCTAAAAAAATTTTAAGTTCACCTTTTACAAGAAACACAACTTTAGGATGCATCTTTCTTAATTTTACTTGATAGTTTTTGCATCCGGATGTACTAAAAGGTGATGTACCATGAGAGATCGATCTAATACTTTGACATGTCCTTATAAGTAAATAAAAAAATATCTTGAAATTCTATAGTAAGAGTTATGATCTCTTCTCTTTCTTGATCTAACAGACTTGCGCCAAGTTGTACAATCTTTAGTCTCTTATGTGTGTCATTGTTAATTTCTATTATTTCTTAAGCTAAAATTCTAGTTGTGTTTTTTTGAAAAGGGAGCAGAAAGTTATTGATAAGTTCTCCCTTGGACTAGTGGAATTACAAAAACCTGAAAAGAACTCTAGTTGGATCAAGCCTAAGGAAATTTTAGTTAAGTTAAATTTTGATGGGGCATCAAAAAGGAATCCGGATCTACCTGGGGAGGTGGAATTTTAAGAAATAATGAATGTGAGTGGTTGTTTGCTTATGCTAGTCTATTAGGTTGGTAAACAAACAATATGAAAGAAGCTAGAGCTCTCCTTTGGGGGTTTTTGTTGGCAAAAGAAAAAGGTCTCAAGGACATCTAGATTGAGGGTGATTCTCTTATCATTATTAATGCTCTTAACAATCATGGTTCCATTAATCGGCCCTTAATAAATATCCTCAATGATGTTAAGGAAAATTTAAAATATTTTGTTAAGGTTTCTTATAATCATACTTTACGTCAAGGGAATAAGTGTGTAGATAAGATGGATAATTACAAAGATCTTAGTAATGATTATAAGATCTGGTGTAAAGGAGATGATTTACCCATGGACATTAATGAAACCATTATTAGAGATAGAGGGCACTAAGTTTGATGATGTTGGCATGAGTGAGCTCTGGTCTATGAAAAATTACTTAATAAGTTGTATTCCTTGGTTTCTGTTGGTGTGAAAGGGGGTATGATTTTGAGAAGTGTTAGCAAATAGGGGAAGTTTGGTTTTGTGAAGATGGGTGGTGATAGAATTAGGGTTGAACCAGCTAGCTAGAACATTGAAGCTTTTAATCAACATTTGTGGAACAAGCTTAAGATTGGGGGTTTCAGTAATTTCATTGCTAAATTACATGGTCACAACCCCTCCCTATCAAAGGATTTTGGAAAATCTTGGAAAGAGGGAAATTTCAAGGTTAGAGGAATGGAAATTGAGGTTTCTAAGTCCACCATTTCCCTTGTGATGGAGATGAAAATGGATGGGCTCAAAAATTTTAAGGATAAATCCCTGTAGAGAGCATGGAATTGAGTTGTTCTTTGTTGATAAGGAATGGTGCTCTTTCTTTACTAATAATATTTCCAGGTCATGTATCCCAGGAATATGGAGGGATTTTTTCCTTAAAATCATGAAGTATATCACTTTGGAAGGAAAATACCAAAAAATCTATACTCATCATATGACCCTTCTAAATATGTTCTTCCAGAAGGTCATGGTGAGAATTTCTTTCTTTTTGTTTATGTATTTTAATAATTCTTTGATGGTGTTCCACCAGGAGAAGGAAGATATGCCTTTGCATGAAGGGATCATCCTTATATTGTTTTAAAATGAGAAACCTATTATAAATTCTTCTCTAAAAGATAAGGTGGAAGAGGATGATCTCACTCTTACAGAATGCCTTACTAAGATGAAGGTTGGGAAATGTAAAAATGTGGGGGAGGATTCTGAAAAAGAGAAGAGTGAGGAAGGTCGTGGTGAAGCGAGCACCTTGAGAAAGAGGGTTGGGATGGTAATTTTAAGGTTTTGAGGATTGGAGTAGAAAGGTTTAGTATTTAGAGGGAGTGCTTCAGGTGATGGAGGAAACCAATGTTGGTCAAAGGGAAACCATGTTGGATGTCATTAATGTTTCTAAGAAAAGTTTTCTACTCAGTGCGAGTCTAAGATGAAGGTTCTAGAGTTGGAGTTTCAGGTTAAAAGCTGAGTAATAGGTTGGAAGGAATGGAGGAAGGAACTAAAAGGAGGAAGTTCAATTTGTGCATTAGTAGTTTTAAGGATGAGCTGGAGGAAGACATGAATGTCAAGGGGGTTAAGGGTTATGAGATCAAAGGTAGTCATGCTGGTAGTAGTGAAGTTTCTCCTAAAAATTAGTTGGGTTTTCTAGGACTATTGGCAAACTTTTGGTGAACTTCTACGTTTTGATGGTTTAGGGCTAGTTTTCTTTTTCTCTATTTTACTCTCTTTGGTTAAATTCTTGATCTTCATTGTAAGAGTTAAGCATGTTTAACTCCTTTTGTGGACTTTTCTATTTCTTTCTTGCTCATTGGTTTTTGTTCCTCCTTTTGTAAGGCCCTTGGGATCTGATCCCTATTTTTACCTTATCTAATAATTTATTTTTTCAAAAATGATGCCATTGGTAGAAGTAAATATTCATTTGATAATGAAGGAGATTCCTCACTCTCTATTTCCTCATAAAGTTTTTGCTACAAGATATGTCACTCTTATTTTTACTATTTTTCATTTTTTTTTATACAATAGCACTTCAAAGAGGTTTTCACCATGAAAGATTACATTTTTAATTTTTTTGACTTGATTTTCACTTTTTTATGGATTTGGGTATTCTAGTTCCTCGCTAAAGTAGGAATTTTTTCAAGGTCAATATCGAATCCCTTCTTTTGATCATAAAATGGAATAGGATATCGAGTACCGAGAAACCCTTTAATGGCCTCATCATTTTGAAAGAGGTCCATAGAGACATTATTTAGTGGGTCCTAACTTATTACGGAAGGATATACCAGGTCAAAATAGATGGTATTGATGGAGATTTTTTCACTATATAGGTTTTTTTAAACAAGGTTATGGAAGAGGATATGTGTAGAACTTGTCTTATGATCGAATTCAATGTCCTCACAAGTAGTCAAGAAATCATGAAGTACTTTTCAATTTTAAAAGATACAATAACCAAGACCATACCGATAAAGATTCTCTCAGGCAAGCTATCGATCAACAAATCCTAGTTAATTTTTCCCATGTCCTTTTCCTCTCCACTGCATATTTTTCATGATTTTATGCACTTTAGTATAATCAAATGATTCATGGAAAGAATCATATCCATCATCTTATAGACAAGATCGTGAATAACTTGAAATTTGTTCTTCGTCAACCTATCTAAAAATTTTGTATATACACTTACCAAGATTATAGATAGGATAACTTTTGATATGGGAAGCTGATGGGTCATTGTATTCTCCAATAATTTAACTAACAAAATCTTCTATTAGTGTCATTAAAAACCTGGGTTGTGTCCTAGGTTGTATACATTGGAGCTTTATGTAACTAGTTTTACTGTTGGGTCTTCTATTGGGGTTATTGTGAGATATTTCTGAGTTGGTTACTAATCTATGGAAACTCAATATAAATTTAAAAAATTTAGTTGTTGCGATGAAATAAAGTTTAAAATCTATACTTCTAAATGAAATGGAAATGTGCAAATTTTTTTTGAAAGAATGGAATTGAAATTGCACACTCATAAATAAGAATCAGTAGAAGTAAAATCACATGCTAATTTAAAATTTGTATAAAGTGAAAACACACATTCGGATAGAAATTCCAATAGGAAAATAAAATACGTCCAAACTAAGATTGCATGAAACATACTAAAGTAGAAAAATATTGAAATAGATATTGTAGTAAAACTTATCAAAAAACTAGATGTGTACGTAAATGTAAATAGCCTCCTATCTCCTTGGTTGAGTGGGCCCTTGCTCTCCTTTGAGACAGAGGAAATCTCAATAGATCTAGATCCTCAAAATGATGTTCACTTATATTAATTCAAACTAGTTCCAAAAAATATCCAATATATGGGAAAAGAGAGTGCAATGTACAACATGCTATATATTACAGATTATCCAAAATTAATAACTACCCCAATGTTCTTAAGAAGGTGTATTTATATAGACACAAGTAGTTACAAAAATACACCATAATAGTCGGTATTAAAATCTCCCACTAATCAATATTAATCAATACTTATGAATTCCTATAGGAATGCTAGAAACAAGTCCTATACTGATAGGTCAATAGGTGGAAAAATTCTTCCACTTCCGCATTCCAGCTCCAAACTTAGACTTCTTAATTACATTGGCAATAAATGTTCATTATTTCCCTGCACACATCATCACATTTTCCTCACAAAGGTAGTTAGTAGGAATTTATACGGTAATCAGGTTGCATGAACAAAAAAGGAAAATTCATCAAACTCGCTAAGATATAACTATACAAATCATCCCCATGCATTAGCAAATCATATCTAAATGAAAATTTATTAACCATAGGAATGATATAAATGAGCCAAATAATGCACTCATCATTTTCCCCCACTTTACCTGTTGCATGTCCAAATGTAGTAACTTATCTACACCTTGCTCTATGAGAAAACTACTTGGCCATGTCATACTCTTCAAACTGATCAACATATTGCTTCCTGGTACCTTTACATCCCTGAGTGTTGGAAGTTACTTCGACCCAAGCTGTAAAACCCTCATTTGACTGTGCAACATTATTTTTCTAGGTGGTAGTAGGACTCAAGAGGAGAGGTGGTCACACCTGAAGTCCTACCCATTCATCACTGTACTACTTGCTAGTTTTTTTAAATAATTGCCTAATGATTGTGATGAGGGCATCACCTCGTCGCATACTCCAACTCAAATTATGAGGTGAGATAACCTCCCTTCTCTTCAATGGTAAGCTCAAAGTGTCCCATATCCTATCACAGACCTGCCTTGCTGCCCCAAAGTGCTACTGATTATAGGTTTCAAATTCCCCACACATTTCAATAATATCTTTGAGGTATTCTCTCTAATACCAACTTAGTAGTAAAGAGATTTGAAGTTTTTCCACATAGCCACATCATTGTGATGTGTAGGATAAATATAGAATCCTATTGTTTGAGATGTGTGATTAAATATATCCATTTGTTCACCCCACATGATCTGATTTGAAGATAGGACTGAAAGTATTTTAACTAAAAATCCCCCATGAACAAGTTAATGAAGAAGTCAGGGACATTAGGAACTAACATATTATGGAGGTAGAACTCACAGAGTAGGTTTTGAATTTTGGGGTACTGGATTTGTAAATGGATACAAAAACATTACCATCAGGGGATTCGTAAGGCATCTAACAACAAAACCACAACAAATTCCAAGAGTAAAATTGTTCCTAAACAAACATGTTGTAAGTTGAAGATGGTCTCCTACAAGACAAGAGCTTACAAGCCAAAGGACAAAAAAATTCCAAAAGAGACTGTAATTTTTGTTTTTTTATCCTAGATGATTTCAATTTTCCCTTTCAATTTTTTATTTTCCTTTCTTAATTATGAATTATTAAGAAACAATCGGTGGAAATTATTTAAAATACTAAGACCTCTATCTCTCTTGTGTTAGGCTACTAACCTCTACTTCTAAAGATGTGATTTATATAACCTTTTCTACTTTGTGTTGAGTAAATTAATTTTGTAAATAAATATTTGTTTCTTCCATACCTTTCAATCTAGGATTTAAGGAGTGAAATATCTTCCAAATAACCATGAGGATCGAAGCTTGATGTAACCCGATGTGACCAATTTCCACCGTAATTGATTCTAGAGCTGGAATATATGCTTTAGGTACGAATTAGTTTTCAAAGCTGTAGATTGGAATTCTAAAGATGAAGGCATAGCCAAGGTCTATGGGGTCAGAATAGATGTAGTTAATATAGTGTCTGGTAATTTTTCTTTGCATACAACCAAGTTTCCTTCCTCATCCCTTACTTCCCACAAAGGGGCGAAGCACCATAAAAATCTCGGACTCGAACTTCTAGGTTTATGCAATGCCTAGGACTGTCGTGGCCATAGTAGAATAAAAGAAGAGGGAGTCAAGGTATTTCTACCTTTAGAAATTGAAGGTGTTAAATATGGGCTCACTTGATCATGTGATTTTCCCATGTTCGTCCGAGTTCTATGTTCCTCCTTCTTGTGTGTATGGCGACCGACTAATGTGATAGTGGGTTGAGGTATCAAGATGGCCCTAGTTTGAGCTGATTCATCCCCGAACCTTCCCCACATTCATCCTTTCAAGCATTAATTTTGGATTTAAAACAATTGATGTGAACACAATAATTGAATGAACCCTAGGTGATTTAGCACTTCCTTTCCTCTACCAGTCTTATATTTTGACCGACTTTGATAATCGTGTTCGATAAGTATTCTGTTAAATTCACCTTGAGTACAGGGTTGATGCATCCTTTATTTAAATGAATGAGAATTTTGATTGAATTACCACCCATCATAGATGGCTGGCCATGGCATATAAATTATTTGTTAACCCATTTGGCCATCTCCCTCCAAATTCTAGGCAAACTATCCCTCTTAACCCCTTTCTGAACACCCTGGGAGGTAAGGATTACCTCGGTAAATTCCTCACCCTCCTCATGAAATAGAGAAAATAAGTCTTTGAGGGGAGAATTTGTCATGAATTTCAAACCAAAATCCAAAGAACCCGGATAGTTAAGAAACTACTTGTCTAGTAATCTCCACTAGCTTCCTCCAATGCGTGAGAAAGTAGCATAAAAATTATCCAAGAATTTATCCACTATTCCTTCATCAAAACCTTCAAATTTCTAGATGAATTCAAGCCAACCAGAATCATAAAATATCTACGAAAGCACAACGTTTTGAGTAATGGGTCTGAGAATTAGGCTCTGAATTTTTCTTTTGTCCCATGATGAAGGCAAATGAATCCGCACAATAAATAAATAAGAACAAGGGCATGCTCAGATTCACAAAGTGATGGAAGGTAGAAAGGTGCATTCAATATTACTGAAGAAATAGAAGGAAGTGGTTAGGAACTATAAATTTTAAATGCACATGGATCCTCAAATCATATAAAAGTAGATAAAATTTGGTAGCATAAAAATCTTTACAAGACTAGGTATCTGTGACTAATTTTGATATGTGAGATGGTGCACATCCCATCGCTTGAAATGGAAATTCCAACTATCCCTTTCATGGAATATGACACATGTGGTGTGCGTAGAAATCATTACTCATTACGCCCTCATGTTTTCATGCCATAGCATCAGATTCAGAAGGATATTCATAATAAATACATCGATCATTATGTATGGATGCAATTATGATAAGTTTATGCGTGGGGGTATCTTCATAAGGAAATATCAGTAGTGAATTAGAATTCACTTACCCATGCTAGTTCAACGTCACATGTTATCTATAGATTCCCACATCTCGCAGTCTAAAATAAAATGTGATTAGTGGCCATGAAACAATGATGATCTCAACATTTATAAAAAGAAACAAAAAAGGTAACTAAGGGAATAAGATCAAGGTCATGAGCATCCTTCTTTATTGAAATTGAAAGACAACAATTACTCCTGGCCAAAGGGGTGAAGAGCCACCTTAGAATGCAGTTCCTCACTCAACATGATGTCACTAGAAAAAGTTCCCTTGTAAAGAGGTCGTTGATAAATCTTAAGCCTATGGCAATTTACAAGAAGAGTCCTTCTATCTCCATCGATTGGTACCCATCACATAGAACTATTATTAAACACTTTTTTGATCTCATATGGACCCAACCAATGTGTTTGTAACTTACCTTTAAACTATTGATATTTGAAATAAAATAGTAAGACCCATTCCCCCTCATGAAATGTCCTGGATTTGATATGAGGATTATGCTAGGTCTTACTTTGATGTTGGAGAATTTATTTCTATTTTTTTCTTCCATCCGAATTTCATCCAATTCGTTCACTACATCACCCATTCGGGTTATGCTTCATCCAAATTGATGTTGACTTCTAGTCTTGTCCTCTAGGTGTGTAACTCAAACTTAACAGACAATAGTGGATTCTTCCCATATGCCAAATCATAGAGACAAAAACCAATAGTGGTTTTCTAGGTCGTTTTATAGGCCCAAACTACCTCGGGAAGTTTTGGTACCCAATTTTTCCTATCGGACCTTGACCACTTTAGTGAGAATTTTCTTAAGTTCTTTGTTTATGACTTCCACCTACCCATTGGATTGGGGGTGATATGGTGACGATTTTCTCGTGTGCTTAATTTGGTAGATTTCAAGAAAAACGTCGATCATTTTAGACACAAATTAAGGACCTTGATCGAATACAATGGCCTTGGAGGCCCCAAATCATAACAATATCCAAGTGTATAGGAAATTTGTAATAGCATCCTCATTGGCGATGCCAATGTTTGAACTTAAACCCATTTCGTAACGTAGTCCATACATACCAAGAGGGATTATTTCCAAAAATATGGAGGATCAAAAGGTCTAATGAAATAAATTCCCCATTTCTCGAATGGTCCTAAGACCGATTAAGGATTAAGAGGAATTTCCATGGATAGTGTAGGATTCCCTATTCTTTGACATGCATCACACTGCCACACATACTTCTTGACAGTTTTGTGGAGGGAAGGCCAATAGTACCCAAGCACCAAGGATTTTGTGAAGTTTCCTCTTTCGAGTAATTTCATCCTTCGGCTCTCATCGTGAAAATCTTGCAAAGATGTCATATACTTCATCTTCCTGAATACACCTGCGAAGAACCATATCAGACAAAATTTGAACAAAATTCCATTACACCATTTATATGTTGCACTATTTTTAACCAATCTTCATCTCTCTTTATGAGTAAAATATGCAGGAAACTTCCTTGTACTTAAATAAATTGTAAGATCAAAGTGAACCACTGAGTCTAAGTTGATATAGAAAACAAATGTTCTTCTAGAAATTGATCCTGGACTGTCTCATCATCACCCGAAACATGTAATCTTGAAATAAAATTAGAAACAACATTAGATTTTTTTGGGCTTATCAATAATGGTCATATTGAATTCTGTAACAAGATTAACCATCTAGTAATTTGACCTTCGACTACTACTTTATTCATAAAATATCGGATGGCAAAGTGGTTGATATAAATAAAGATTTTATACCCAGTGATGTAATGTCAGAATTTTTTCAAAGAATACACAACAACTAAAAACTCCTTTTCCGTAGTGGTATAGTTTCTTTCCATAGGATTCAATTTCTTAATGATAGAGTAAATGGAATACATGTGATCATCTTCATCTTGTTTCCCAAGAACAGATCCCATAGTTGTATTGGAGGCATCAATGTGGATATGGAAAGGTTTCCCCCAATCAGGGACCTTGTAAGACTAGGGCTGTGGTCAGCTTCTCCTTGATAATATTGAATGCCTGTTAACACTAAGGGGACCATTCAAAAACACAATATTTTTTCAGCAATGAAAACATAGGTGCAAAAATTTTACTAAATTATTTAATGAATCACCGATAATACCCTACATGTCCAAGGAAACTTTTGATGTCAGTCTAATTTGTTGGTGTAGGTAGCTGAGTGATGACTACGATATTTTTGGGGTCAACTTGTATACCTTTGGCAGAAACATGATGACCTAAGAAAATTCCCTGATCAAACATCATTAGACATTTTTCATGACTCAGGGATAGTTTGTGCTACTCACATTTTCTCAATATGTTTTCAAGGTTATGTAGAGATTCATCAAAAGTGGATCCGTGGACAAGAAATCATCCAAGTAGACCTAAACACAAACATTTGTAAGATCTACAAAAATGGCCAAGACTACCCTCTGAAATGTAGCAGGTGCATTACAAATCCCAAAAGGTAAGACTCGATAAGAAAATGTACCCCAAGGGCAAGTAAAGGTGGTTTTATCCTGGTCACCAGATACAATACTTATTTGGTTATACCCACTAAACCCATCCAAGAAAGAAAAATATTTCTTACCAGTGATATTGTCCGTAACCTGGTCAATAAAATTTAGGGAAAATAATCTTTCATGGTGGATTTGTTAAGTCCCCTATAGTCAACACTGATTCTCAATTTACCATTTTTCTTGGGAGCTATAACTAATGGTGAGACCCACTCGAATATCAAATATAAGGTAGATGAATCCTACCATTAGAATTTTTTTCTATCTCATTTTTTACCTCTCTCGAGAGCTTGGTTAATTCTTTTTGTGTCGGCTTATGGGTTTAACATCTTTATCTTGTAGATATGGTGATTACATATTACAGGATGAATTCATTTCATGTCATTGTAATCCCAACAAAAATCATGGGAATCTTTCCTCAAAATATCGAGAACCCTAGCCTCTTATCTAGCCTCCAAATTATTACCAATGGTCAGTTCTTTCCGTATGTCAACATGAACTTGTTTGGTATCTTCCAAAATGGTGAACTCTACATTAGTGATTAAATAAATCAATGGGAAAACATGAGGCTGAAGCATGTGCAAAATGGATACATTGTCAAGAGAAAAATCTTGGTTAAAGGACAATAGAAATCAAAGACTATGGATTCCGTATTATAAGCATAGATTTATTTATAAGCTTCATTAGAAGTATCACTTACCAAGGCAACAATATCGGTCATGTCTAGAAAAAATGGGTCTACAGTTAGAGTTCCAATTTCGTAGCCACAGTGTTGATTTCCATAGTCACAGATCCCTCTGCATTAGTCAGTGTGTATGACTCAACAACTTCTGTCATATGTTTTTGCACTATAATGGTGGCCAAATAAGAAGAACTGAGAGAATTAGTATCCAAAGAATCCACCCATACATGTTCACAAGCATACACATAAGGTTGGGCAGGAGGATATAATGAAATATGTTTGGATTTCTACCCATTTAGAATAGTCATTTTCCCGACCTACAGTCAATATATGCAACAACAGTAGCCAACCAAGGTCATCCCAAGATGATTAGATATCCCAATTTCGAGCTTTAGGTCTGTAGGACCATAAAATCAACAGGATACTCCTAGGATTCAACGGTGACCATTATATCCTCAATCACACCATCTGGTACAGCAATGGACTGATTTGCTAATTGAAGAACAATATTGGTAGGTTGTAGTCCTGTCAAGGACAATAGATTGAACATATCTATTGTTATAACATTTATGGCAGCACCAAGATCCACCAAAATGTTAGATATTGACTGATTGTTTATACAAATGGTAATGAATGGACTCCCAGGATCCCCATATTTTGGTGAAATAAGTGTGCTAGCAACAAGATCAACCAAATTTCCTTCCACCCTGACAGTCTTTAGGTATTTATTCTTTCTTCCAGGTGTCTTTATACACTCATTTCTAATGGTTTGGTTTAATTCTGGAATGTCCCTTATTACTTGCAGAAGTGGGACCTCAATGTGCATCTTTTTCAACTCCGAACTAACATAATTTCATCAACAGTTCGAGTGTCTTGTAACCACCCAAGAAAATGATCTTTATGGGCATTTTGATTAGTTTTTGGACCATTCGAGTGTTTTGGGTTTTGGGATAAGCTATAGTTCTGTTATCCAAAATAAGCCCCTTGCTTATTTTTTTGCTAACTCCTTTCATTCCTTTCTTCCTTGTGTCTCAGTCAGAAATTTTTATCTTTTAGGCACTCAAAACTTTCTAGAAATGGTTTCATTGGATAGAGAATCTTCTCAACTTTCCAGAAAGGTAAAACTTTTCCTCTAACTCCTTATATTTTTAAGTATGGCTCGGTAGAGTTTTGGAGGAAATTTCCCATGAGAGGTCCGCTGAAATGAATCGGAATCGCCACATCGGTGGCGGAATGACAGATCGGTGAGGGAAATTCAAATTTTTTTCCAAGTATTGGTGGGGTGCACAAAGATATTGTTTGGCCCAAAGGCCCACCAGCCAATAGGAGAAGGCCACGTGTCCTCGGGGTCATCAAAGATGGAGTGGTGGGAGGAGCTAGGAAAATTTCCAAGGTTGGCGCAAAAGGAATATCTTGGCCCGAAGGCCTGCCAATGAATCATAGCATGCCACATGTCCTTGGAGTGTCCAGAGGTGGAGGCGTGGAGGGAAATTTTTCTTTTCACCAAAATAAGGAAAAATATGGAATGAAATCCTGCCTTCGATCGCCCGTGCCAATCAGAAGTTGCCACGTGTCCATGTAGTGGTAAAAATCTCAAGGTAGGTTTGCGAAGGGAAATTTAGAGTTCAAGCCCATGCCAATTAGAAGGCACCACATATCGTGTTTGGGGAAGTGGTCAGGTGGTGATGGAAAAATTTGAAGCGATGGTCCACCAACCAATCACAACATGACACGTGGCATTGGAGCTTTGGGACGGCGGAGATTTTTGGAAAAATTTCCAAAGGCCAAAAAGGTGTAAAGAAAGGTAAGGGAAAGGCCCGAGACCACTCAAAAGGTGCCACGTGGCACCGGGCCGGTGGGAGGTGGAACCTTTTGGGGAAATTTTCCCAAAGTCAATATAGAGGGAAAATTTTTAATTTTCTGCCCGCCAATTAAAATTTGTCCTAGTTTCGCCCTAAATCTTCAGAAGGGAATAAATTTTGATCCAAAGATCAAATTTTCACGTTCTTAGTGGCATTGGAAAGCTGGTAAAATTATTTACATGATGGAGGGATCAATTTTGTGTTTTGGTGAGGTTTGGAGAGAGAAAATCAAAAAAACACCTCTAGCGGGGAAGGAGAATAGAACTAACATTTCAACCACCATTTTAAATGAAGTATGGCTCGCATTCTCTCCCATCATGGTCAAAAACATCGGGAATGAAATTTTGAGGGTACCCATGTTATTTTAATGGCATTTGGTCAGTGGTTGAAGCATCCTTTCGTGCTTTCCCACATTTTCTCCTTCCTGGACTCGAATTTTCACCATAAAAAGCTAGTTTTGGCTCATTTGTAAAGGGTTGGACATTTTTATGTTTTGCAGACTCCCTTCTTCACCCTGGCAAGTGGATTTGTGGAATATCATACCTCTTTCAGAATGGCAACATGCTTTCTACCTCTCTGCTATTGTAATGCATGTATTTTGACATTGGAAATGATAATGCAGGCTCTGTGAATGAGTTTCAGTCCTCTTCTTGTGTTGTTTGATTCATTTCTGGTCTTTCATTACATTGTATTAGTTTGTGCATGATATTTGTTGCAATTCTATGATCTGTGTCAATTTGCAGAAGTAAATGTTCACCACTCCTTTGGTGTATCACCTTGTTAGTCTTAGTTTATTTCTTTTGCATCTTTCATCTCTATCCCCTTGGAAATTAGAATAGGATTTATAGTTTAAACCTCTACAATTTACAAGCATACATCTAATCAGAGGAGTTGAGGAACCAGCCTCTAACCTAGAGATTCTTTTCCCATTTTTTACAAGTCCCACACTTGGGGAAAAGATTCAATGTTGTGCAATCACACTGGATGTTCAATGTCAAACTAGAAATTTGATAAACATCCAGGGGTGCTTCTGATTTGCACTAATAGTATTGGCATGCCAGTGGGACCTTAGAGGTCTTCCACTTCATCTTTTATAGGTTGGTGTGTTCTGTGAAGATTTCATCCTTTGGAGGCACTTGCAAACACATCCGCAACTCCATCCAATCGGAACCAATTTATGAAGTTACAGACCCCTTTTTTCCATTCATTTTCCATTCATTCCTCTTTCCATCTCTTTCATTCTTTTCCATTCCATGAAGTTGTGCAATCATGACTTCATTTCCATCATGGAATTCACATTTACAACAATAGCAAAGTATATTCCACCTCCAACATGTTTTACAAATCCTCTAAATCAGCATTTTGGTCAAATTCAAGGTTAGCATGCTTACCCATATGAGCAATACCAAAATTAGTTTGGTTGTGAAGCACATCAAGAGAAAGGGTACGCATGCAATGAAGAAAATAAAATGGAAGATGTTTATTTTGTGGAGAAAATCCAAAAGATGGAGGAAAAAATGGTGTAATCAAGAGCAATAGATCAAATGAAGGCTTTCAAAATTGGTTGCAGGACTCCTTGTCCATGGGGAAGCCCTTTTCCAAGACACTTCAGCCCTCAGGTGAAGTTGGACTTCATGATGGATATGCTGCCCCAACTTGCACAATGGATAGAAGAGATAGAGGCCTATAAACTTGGTGTTGAACAACCTTGTCAATGGGTAAGTTCTACACCATCAACTGGTTCTTCTCTTTCCATTCCTCAAGCAGCACCATCTCAATTTGGGCTTCAATTTTCAAGCTTCCCATTGAATGTTGAATCCATTTCTCCATTCCCTATTCTTCCACCCCATCTCAATTCTTCTTTCATCTTTCCCTCCAAACAGTCATCCCCTCCAGAAGAGCCAATAGAAATACCCTCTCCTCCGGGTAAGTGCAGCAAGTTGGGGACTAAAGGGGGTCATAAGTGGATGTCATATTGTAAATAACAACATAATATCAACTTGTAGGGATTATTAGCAATACATGAACTCAAAATTAGAAAAACGTATAGTAATATGAATCGTAGAATCCAGAATCTAGTTTCTAAAATAATATTTTTTTAAAAAAATGGACAAGATTAGCTATATTAAACACTCAAAATTCAATGACTTGGTTTTTTTTTAAAAACACCTATAAAATTATAGTCTGTTTGCCCACGATTTGGATGACCAAAAATTTATATATATTTTTCTCCTTTGGTGAGAAGTTAGATGCCACTATCTATTTTGGGATGGATTTTTTTTTTTTTTTTTGAGTAATATTTTATTTTTTATGATTTTTTCCGTGAAAGTGGTATGAAAACATAAAGAAAACAGAGAACTTTCCGTTTTCCCACCATAACTTCATCAAAAAATATTGAAATCAAATAATTTTTTTTTAACATGTGTATAATTTCACCACAGTTGGGATGGTATAATTTTTATCACATTCGATATGTGAAACAAAATTTATAGTCTTAAACCTATACATAAACATTCATAGGACAAAGTGTCTTAAAGACCTACTTTTAGTAAAAAATTATAAAATGATAGTTATCCTATTCTATTCACTTTAAAATCAATATTTCTACAAAGCTAACAGTCTCCCCTATGCAATGGTACCATTTTTATGACATATTTTTGACTTTTCAGCATGGTTCAAGTCCGTGGAAGACTAAATTTGATGTTTTGTTGTTTTTAATGTAAAATTCAGGATTTGATGTCCACTTAATTTTCCCCCAACTTGGTGCACTTACCCTCCAAATAAACAAGATGTTTCACCTCCTCCACCACCACAAAAATTTCAAAATCAATTGAGTTACAACCCACCCCTCCTCTTGCATTCCCAAATCCATGTTGGGAGAATGAAAATCAGAAAATCAGTCATCAAGGACAGCAAGAAGAAGAGCCAAACAAAGAAGAAAAAATCATAAGTTTGGTAAGCTTGGCTCTCAAATATGGGATCACAAGGATCCCATTGATGGTTAAGCCTTCAGAAGAGGTTAGAGTTGGAGAACAAGTGGCAAACAAGGTTGATTTTACAACAACAGTGAAGCAAGAAAAACAACAGCTTGTTTGTGATGAGTTGAGTGTCCATGTTGGCACTTTGCCCAAAGAGAATGTTGATCCAATTCAAGTTACACAATCAGCCATGGAGGAGGAAAGCTTTGAAGAAGATCTTGCAGTCCCAACTTGTCCTCTAGAGCAGCAGATTGAAGAGTTTGACTTGACAAAATTCATGCTAGAGGAAGAGTTCTATCAAGAGAAAGATTTTCTTCAAGTAGTAGAGGAAGGAGAAGCTGCTCAAAATCCAAAAGAAGAGGAGCACATTCCAGCTGTGAAGGAGAAAAGTGTAGATCCAAGGGCTTTGAGCACAAAGCAGGCTATAGGAGAACCTTCAGTTCTTCTTTCTACTTCATCTCTCTTGAGTTCTAGTGCTGAAGAAGAGTTTGATCAAGTTGGAGGATGAAAGAAACCATGGTGATCAAGTTGCAGATCAAGAGAACACCATGGGAGACATTGAAAATTTGCAGTAGGACAACAATGAGGTAGTTTACCTGTATGATTTGGAGGACTATTTTGATGAAGAAGAACTGTTGAAATCACACCATATTCTCCTTCATCATCCATATTCCAAACACAAGAACCTGTTTTCATGGAGGAGAGCATTCATTTGGAGTAGCCTGCATCTTATAGCAGCTCTTTAGGATCAAGATTGGAAGATTTAAATCTTCCATGTTCTTCATTGGAGGAAGAGAAAGGGTAGAAAAGTTCTACCATTGCTTCCACACCATCCACTCAAGAAGGTCTGCAAGAAGATTCCATTTTTGGAATGGAAAATCAGAGTTATGGGCATATCAAATGGATCAGACCTTGCCCAATTAGGTATTTGGCTTCATTGGAGCCAAAGGAGAAGCCACAACCAGTCATGCTTGCCTCTAAGCATGAGGATGATATGCAAAGTTCCAAGGATCAGTTGCCATACCTCTTCAATCCAAATGCAGAGCAACTAAAAGAGGTGTTGGATTTATTTTCAGCTGACACCTTGCTGATTTGGGTAGAAGACCAGCTTCTTGTTGATTTTCCACTCATCCAACCAGCCATGTTCAGTGCCAAATTAGTTACATGGCTGCCCATTTTGAAGAAAGGAACCTATTTTGCACAACCAGTTGCAGGGTTTGTTTAGCTCACCTTTGCTTCCAGTTATAGTAGAGTAGGTAGGTTTTATTTCAGCAGAAGAAGTGCTTGTGCACACTCTACATGTTCCATTTGGAGCATGTATGATTTTAAGTTTTTAACATAGTTTTTGGTGCTACTGATTTTTCTCTTGCATGACCCATTTTAGTGGCATTTTGGTGAGAACAACTCTAAGTTCAGTGGGTTTCAAGAGGCTCAGAAGGAAGTTTTCAAAGTTCATATCATTTTTTAGGATACAACTCATGAATCCATGCCCAATAGATGCTTTAAATACTACTTATCATTCATCTAGTAGGCAGATGACCCCTCGAGTCACCAAATTTTTATCCAAAATAAGCCCCTTGCTTTTTTTTTGGCTAACTCCCTTCATTCCTTCCTTCCTTGTGTCTCAGTCAGAAATGTTTATCTTTCATGCACTCAAAAATTTCTAGAAATGGTTTCATTGGATAGAGAATCTTCTCAGCTTTCCAAAAAGGTAAAATTTTGCCTCTAACTCCTTTTATTTTTTAAGTTATGGCTCGGTGCACTTTTGGAGGGAATTTTCCCATGGGAGGTCCGCCAGCAAATCAAAATGTGCCACGTCGGTGGAGGAATGATGGATTGGCAAGGAAATTCAAAATTTTTTCCAAGTATTGGCGGGGTGCACAAAGAAATTTTTTGGTCGGAAGGCCTGCCACCAATAGGAGAAGGCCACGTGTCCTCGGGGTCGTCAGAGATCGGAGCGGCGGGAGGAGCCTAGAAAATTTCCAAGGTTGGCACAAAAGGAATATCTCGGCCTGAAGGCCCATGAACAAATCATAGAAGGCCATGTGTCCTCGAGTGTTAGGAGGTGGAGGCACGAAGGGAAAATTTTCTTTTTCACCAAAATAAGGAAAAATATGGAATGAAAGCCCGCCCGTGCTAGTCCGCGCCAATCAGAAGCTGCCATGTGTCCATGTGGCCAGCAAAAATCTTAAGGTAGGTCCGTAGAAGGAAATTTAGAGTTCAAGCCCATGCCAATTAGAGGGTTCCATGTGTCCTGTTGGGAAGCGGTTGGCAGCGATGGAAAATTTGGAAGCGATGGCCCGCCAACCAATCACAGCATGACACGTGGCATCGGAGCTTCGGGCTAGTGAAGAATTTTTGGAAAATTTTCCAAAGGCCAAAAAGGTATAAAGAAGGTCAGGGAAAGGCCTGTGACTAATCAAAATGTGCCATGTGGCATCAGGCCAGCGGGAGGTGGAACCTTTTGGGGAAATTTTCCCAAAGTCAAAATAGAGGGAAAATTTCAAATTTTTGGCCCGCCAATTCAAATTTGCCCTAGTTTTTCCCTAAATCTTCAAAAGGGCATAACTTTTGATCCAAAGCTCAGATTTTCATGTTCTTGGTGGCATTCGAAAGTGGTAAAATTATCTACATGATGGAGGGCTCAATTTTGTGTTTTGGTGAGGTTTGGAGAGAGAAAATAAAAAAATGCCTCTAGCAGGGGAAGGAGAATAGAACTAACATTTCAACCACCATTTTAAATGAAGTATGGCTCGCATTCTCTCCCAGCATGGTCAAAAACATTGGGGAATGAACTTTTGAGGGTGCACATGCTATTTTAATGGCATTTGGTCGATTGTTGAAGCATCCTTTTGTGCTTTCCCGCGTTTTCTCCTTCATGGACTTGAATTTTCACAATAAAAAGCTAGTTTTGGCTCATTTGTAAAGGGTTGGACATTTTTATGTTTTAGACTCCCTTTATTCACCTGCAAGTGGATTGGTGGAATATCAGACCTCTTTCGAATGGAAACATGCTTTTTACCTCTCTACTATTATAATGCATGTATTTTGACATTGGAAATGACAATGTAGGCTTTGTGAATGAGTTTCAGTCCTCTTCTTGTGTTGTTTGATTCATTTATGGTCTTTCATTACATTGTATCAGTTTGTGCATGATATTTGTTGCAATTTTGTGATCTGTGTTAATTTGTAGAAGTAAATGTTCACCACTCCTTTGGTGTATCACCTTGTTAGTCTTAGTTTATTTCTTTTACATCTTTCATCTCTGTCCCCTTGGAAATTAGAGTAGGATTTATAGTTTAAACCTCTACAATTTACAAGCATACATCTAATCAGAGGAGTTGAGGAACCAACCTCTAACCTAGAGATTCTTTTCCCATTTTTTACAAGTCCCACACTTGGGGAAAAGATTCAATGTTGTGCAATCACATTGGATGTTCAATGTCAAACTAGAAATTTGATAAACATCCAAGGGTGCTACTGATTTGCACTAACAATTCCTTCATTTTCCTCAAGTATCTCTTCTTTATCATTGTCTATAGGCATTTCCATGATAACAATAGTAGAATTCAATGTTCTCCCGGACATTATTTGTAGAATACCAATAGAATTAACTTCGCATTGTATTACTTGTCATGCTTCATCAATTGAAGTAGTATGCTGATTTTTAGGATTCACTACAGGTTGGGCTAGAAGTTGTGTTTGTGTTTCCTGTCTATGTTGTTGATAGTTTTGTGGTGGGGCCATTAAATATTTTTATGGTTCTTAGAACCTCTGTTACTAATTAATGTTCATTATGGTACCCACTTTGTTGGTTTTGGTTAGGATTCTATTGAGGTACCCACTATTGGTTATGCCATGGACTTGCTAGGGTCAAGTGGTGTTTGACCTCAGTTGAGTTTAGGGACTCATCTAGGTTGGTAGATGTGGATAATTCATCTAATTTGATGTTTTCCACTTAGGTTATCCCCAAGTAGGATGAGGAGCCTGACTAGGTCATGACATCCTCTAGGGATTCTGAGAAGGTCAAGGGGAATATACAACCTGATGATTTGGCCTTTAAACAAAGTTGACCTCTACATCAGCTTGAGAGACAACATTCAATCCTCCTTTCAATTTTGATAGAAATGTACAATGCTTAGTGCATTGGTCACTAACTTCACAAATCAAACACATTTTTGTAACATCCAAACGACATTCTCTTAGGCGATGTCTCTTTCTACGGTTAGGGAAACATATGTCTAGAGGTTCTTTGGAACTAGTGGTTTTGGCCTTAATCCCATCTATGGTTGATGTTAATTGTAAAAATGTTTATCTTCATGTTATCCATTTCCTCTAAAATTTCAAAGGTACTTATGGTAAGCTTGGATGTTTTTCTCTTCCTTATACCTCCTCGTGTTCTAGAGTAACTTCTACATAGCTCAATGATTTGTTCCATAGTAAGTTTATGAATATCTCCTCCTCCCATAAGATGGAGGGAATATTTGGTTTCCTCATCAATTCCTTTAAGGAAAATTGTCTTAGTGATGTCTGCATGTAACTCATAACCACTCCATCGATGAAGAAAGAGAAATATATCTAGATAATCCTCTAGATTTTCATCTTCTTTTTGTCGTATCTAGAAGAACTATTCTTTCATATCCCTTCCCCTACAGTATTCTTGGTATTTATCCAAAAATTTGTCTCCATGGCTTCTCAAGAATCAATGGAGTTATAGGACAACCCCATGAACCATCTCATAGAAGAGTCTTTGAGAGTGGAAGGAAAGAGTTTGAGTTTTTGATTATTGGTTTTGTAGTCATAGGTTTGGTAAAGAATTTTGAACTCAAACAAGAACTGATTGGGGTCTTCCGTAGACATGCCTCAAAAAATAGGGAGGATGGATGGTGAATTTTTTTTCATGGGTTCATCCTCATCCTCATCCAAGATGATGGGAAAAGTGAAGGTTTTACCCAAGGGTCGGTCTCCATTATTCCCGTTGTCCCCCATTTCTAACTACCGGTCGAGAGGATGTAGGATGCTCAAAAATGTTTCTAGGAGTTGTATTAGAAATGGTGTAACTCTCGGTGTTCCCTTCATGTATTATATTTTGAGATATTTTTTGGATGTTGGGTGGTATAAATCTCCCTTATTCGTCTCGTGGTCTATGCATCAAGGCTATTTATTAAAACAAGGCCCAAGACTTCTACTGGTTACATATGTGAACTTTATTAACACCCATAACATGTGAAGTGAGAAACATTCTCTGGTGTACTATGGTGTGTCCCCAAAAATGTTGCTAAAAATGATGGGTCTTTGTATTCTACAATCATTTAACTAACGGAATCTTCTATTAGTTTCATTATAAACTAGGGATGTGTCCAAGGTTATATGCAATGGAACTTTATGTAGCTAGTTTTACTTTGTTGGGGCATTATTGTGAGATATTTATGATTTGGTTACTAATCTACAAAAACTCAATGTTAATCTATGGAATATAGTTGATGTGATGAAATTAAGTTTAAAATCTATACTTCTAAATTAAATGGAAATTTGCACACAAAATTTGAAAGAACGGAATTGAAATTGCACACTCTTAACTAACAATAAGAAGAAGTAAAAGAACATCCTAATTTAAACTTTGTATAAAGGGGAAACACACGTTCTGGATATAAATTTCAATAGGAAAAGCAAATACATTCAAACTGAGATTGCATGAAACATACTAAACTAGAAACATACTAAAATAGAGATTACAGTAAAAATTATCAGAAAACCAAATGTGTACGTAAATGTAAACACCCTCCTGTCTCCTTTTTTAAGTGGGACCTTGCTCTCCCTTGGGACATGAAATCTCAATAGCTCTAGATCCTCAAAATTATGCTCACTTATATTAATTCAAACTATTTCCATAACATATCCAATATATGGGAAAAGAGAGTGCTAAGTATAACATGCTATATATTGCAAATTATCCAAAATTAATAGCTACCCCAATGTTCTTTAGAATATGTCTTTATATAGGCACAAGAAGTTACTGAGAATATGCCATAATATCTCGGCATTAACATCTCCCACTAATCAATATTAATCAAGACTTATAAATTCCTATAGAACCGCTAGAAACAAGTCCCATACTAATAGGTTGATAAGTGGAAAAAGTCTTTCACTTCCGTATTCTAGCTCCACACTCAGAATTCTTAATTATATTGGAAATAAATGTTCATTATTTCCCTGCACACATCATCAAATTTTTCTCACGATGGCATTTAGTAGGAGGTTATACAAAAATCGAGTTGCAGTATGAACAAAAGAAAGGAAAATGTATCAAACTCACTAATATATAGCTATACAAAGTATCCCCATGCATTATCAAATCATATCTAAATGAAAATTTATTAACCATAGGAATGATATAAATGAGCCAAATAATGCACTCATCAAAAGCATTATGTTGATGATAACTACATGGGGATAATGGTAGGCTACCAATGTGAAGTGAATTTTTGAGTTCATATTCTCCAAGACCTTTGTATATGATTTTCAATGTAAATAGGGTGGAGGAAGTTGATGGTTGAGACTTCAAAAATACTTTAGGATCTATATGGGTTTCATTTTTGAACAAGATAAGGTGAGGAGCTGAGGATTTATCTACGTAAAGTGTTCGGAATATGGAATGCGGAAATGGAAAAAAATCCCTTAATATAGTTCAAAGGAAGTGTAAACTAGATAAATCTAAATCAAAACAAAGTACACACACATAACACAACATGTACCGTGGTTCACCCAATGTTTTCTATGTCCACCAAATATATAGATCTCATATATATAATGAACAAGAGTACAAACCAACTCTTTTTCAAAAGAGTAAACTATATCTCTCTAAGAGTATCTCCTCTAAAGAAATATCGAAACGGATTTCTATGAGTACACTATAATTGTGCCTCCAAACCACCAGCAGATTCGACATAACTAGGAACTACTACATCTCCGAATTGAAACCAATCTCTCTGTGCATCCGTAATAAGACCTCTCACATGGGTCCGATAGTGTGCAACCATGACTATGCACAAATAAAATAATTATGTATCTCCATAATCGCATCAACATGTGCAAACTTTAAGACAACCTCCTCTACAATATCTAGATCTACATGGATCAACAATACAACATGAGCACATGGATCTATGAATACAATATCTCACAATGACTTGTAGATCTAACAATACAAGATGTGGATCTACAAGAAGAATCTAATATAATATCTCACAACAACATGTGGATCTACAAGAAGAAACTCTAAGTGTTTAACATACTATGCAAGCCATTATAATGAGAAAATAAAAATACAAAAGAAATACAATAGAATTCAATACCCTTTTCTCACCTGTAGTTGTTATTTCCTTTTTTTTGCTTACATCCATGGAATCTTTGTTGTCATGCAATGATATTTTTTTCTTCTTCTTCTTCATCCTCTCAATAAAGGATTCGACATAAAATAATAATCAATTACAAGCAATTATTCTCTTCTCTCCTTCTAACCTTAGCTTTCTATCTTATATAGGAATATAAAAACTTAGGAAACTTAACTATGCATTTACAACCTTTAGATTCACTTTATAACTAAAGTTATATCTAAATACCTTGAGTTAAATATCAAATTTTATGCACAAGTAACGAATGTTGGTTCTTTGATTGATGTTGGATCCTTTCTGACCGATGTTGGCTCCTTTTTTGACCGATGTTGGTTACTATGTATTCCAACAAAGTGTAAATCATGTTATCTATGAAGTAATTCAGCTACACAATATTAACAATCTCCCACTGGAGATAAATTTTTGAACATGTACATGTACATGTACATCATCGTCCTTTACATACCGTGAATACCATCTATTCTTTACTTCATAAAATATCTCATGTAATCAAGAAGATTAAATCATTGTCTAAAAATAACAAGATAACAATCCTGTGACTTACCATATACCCGCACAAAGCTACTACTGATCCGTGAAACACAAACTATTAATACATCAAGATCCCACTAAATCATAAAACCAAGCCTCTCATGCGCAACCAAACCATCATGACTAACACACTTGCAAGATATCCCACTCAAACTAAAGTACCGAGATTCAATCACAGCCATAGCCATACCTATAAGACCAACCATGTTATCCAACCATCTATCCATGTCTCCATACAACCACCAATACAACTGACCAAAGAAAAGTCAAACTAGAATGTGCGTAAGAAATAAACAAGATCATGGGTAAGATAACCCAAATGAGTTCTACATGCAAATAGTGGGTGATCAATCCACAACACCTACATAACTCAAAGAATCCAAACATTGTCTTCTATAAATACGACCCTACATAAACAAATTGCATGTACAAGAAAATCATCTACGAAAATACATCCATCATGGAGTAACATAGTAATAAGAGGAAACGAAACATCTCCTAATCATGCTCAAGGCATCTTAACCATTCTCATAGGAATCCATGTGCAATATAAATATCCACATCATCATAGACTCACAAAACAAAATCTAAACACATGTAAAAATCACCACGTACATCCATCCATATCACCAGATCCCCGAAACTCCAAGTTTTTCACTAACTAACTCCAAAGACAAATATGAATCCTGTGCTCATCAATGTCAACAAAAAACAACCATGTTAAACCATGCTAATAAAAATAGTGTAAACACCGTAAAAACATTTCATCAACATACTTTGCACAACCATCTAAGATGAAAGCAAACAAGGGCACCATCCAAAAAATGGTAAATAAACACTATTTTCAATCTTGTATCCTAACCGACCATGGTTTCCCAACCGACATCGATCAATACCTAACTAACCACAGCCTAGATGACTGATGTTGGTCTCTATAACAATCATATTTCTCCTATTTAACCCTTCAAACTCGACAATTTCTCTATCATCTTCACCCAACTGAAAAAATAATCAACTGTCATGCCATAGGAATATCTAGGCACCACAAAATAAACTAGAAGTGACATCACCATGCATTAAACTCAAAATATATGAAAATTCATGACTCGCCCTCCAAAACAACTTGTGCCTCATGCCACTTGAAAGGTATTGTAGTCCTATCACTCTGCACATGCATCTCGTGTCCAACCTCCAATGCCAAAACCATGGCTTGCTCCCACTTAACATGAACTCCCATCCGCTACTTCGATAACAAGCTCAAAATCTCAAATATATATCAGTGAGAAATAAAACAAGATGAATGAAATATAAACCTAATTCTCTTCTTAACAAAGAATACTTCTATATCACAAAAGTTTGGACATCTTGTAAAGTAGGTGAATCACCTTAATTTCATCCATGTGTACTCAACATCTCTCTACTACTGTAACTATGTCTAAACATCACTTTTCATTGATTATCTCATCCTTAGACTAGATACCCTTGTCCTCAAGATTCCAACACATCCCAGAAATAAAATTCAAACCCAAAAAATATCCATGATGAAAATTTTTACTTGTGCACAAAATCCAAACATAATACCAGTTGTTTAAAATGAAAGAAATAAAACATGAACTATATAGAGATACTCCCCCAAAGTCTCACTCGACTAACCTAGACAACTCAGTCCTTTTTCTGATTCAAACATTGAAGTGATCTACACCATCTCTATCATGTACACTTTGTTCAAGAAACTTGATCCTAAAAATAGTAAATTGAACCATCCACACCCTATTCTCGCTGCAAACATCTAGAAGAAATTCACTACCACGTACACCAAATTTTGTTTTCGGACTAGTACCAGTTCCTTTATGACCAACATCAATTCCCGATTGACTTTGGTGCTACTTGCAATGAATAAACGCCATAAAATTGGCATAGTACACAAAATTGAGTGTCTACTCGACCAAAGAAGATATTTAGTGTTGAGCCGAGCATTTCAATAAGCACCCAAATCTTATACAAAAACTTAACAACAACAATTCATGCAAAAAAATTCATCAAGATAAAATACATCACCTTATGAGTACCAAGATTCTTAACCAAATCTTCAACTAAAGAACATGATTCTATGATGGAATCCATGTCTTTTTCTCTCGCTACTAACTCTCTAACAAATCCTGTGCATCTAAATGCATCAAGGATGCATAACTTTTCCTCATCTTATACTTGAGATCTGCAATAAAAAATCATCCATGTGCATCCAAAACATACAAGCACCGCAATCATTGTTGTTGCAAATCGCAGCACCCCTAGATGTTGATCAAACTTCTAGTTGACATTTTGGACATCCAAAGGTGTGATTACACAACATTTAATCTCTTCCCAAGTGTGGGACTTGTAAAATGGGAAAATATTCTCCAGTTTAGAGGCTAGTTCATCAACTCCTTTGATCAGGTGTATTACTTGGTAGTTATGCGAGGTTTCAAACTCAAAATCCTACTCTAAATTCCAAAGTGGATAGAGATAGAGAATGTAAAAAATTGAAACTAGTGCTAATAAGGTGATGCACCAAAGGAGTGGGGAGCATTTTTACTTCGTAGATTGACACAAATCACGAAGTGCAACGTAACATCATGCAAAAATGATAAAATGTAATGAAAGGGTCGAGATGAAGAAAACCACACAAACAAAGGATTAAAACTCATTCACAGAGCTTGCATTGTCATTTCCAACATCAAAACACATGCATTACAACATCGAGAGGTAGAAAATAGGTTACGATCTTGTAAGAGGTCTAATTTTCCATGGTGCCAACACTTCGCCGATTTTTCAAATTCTTCACCTTGGACATGTGGTGCCATTCGATTCGCCAATGCAGCCTATGGGGAAAATATTCCCTTTTGAAAACTTTGCCAAACACTTGGTAAAAATCCAAGTTTTCCTCCCCTCACCACTTTGAGACATGTGGCATGATATTACCTTGGTCACCATGGGACTTCTAGGGGAAAATTTCCCACAAAAACTCCATCGAGCCATAACTTCAAAAATACATGGAGTTAGGAGGAAAAATTTACCTTTATGGAAAGCCGAGGAAGATCTCTATCCGATGGTGTCATTTCCGAGGGTTTTGAGTTCCCGAAAAGAAAAAAATTATGACTGAGGCACAAGAGAGGGCAGAATGAAGGGAGTTAGCCACAAAATGAGCAAGGGGCACATTTTGGATAACAATTTTGGAAACTCAAAGGGGTCATCTACCTGCTAGATGAAGTTACCAGTTTCCTAAAGCAATCCATTGGACATGGAATCATTAAAATCTCTGCTTGGTACCCCACTAGAACACTACAAGGAGGAAGGTGGAGGGTGGAACATCATCCGATTGGAGCAAGGCCTACAAGACACATTTCCAGAACAACACACTTGTGCCAAAGCACTTAGGGAAAACAAAGCTAATCTACAGCAAAAAAATGTGCACAAGCACTTAGAGGAATGAAAACCTAAGCTAATATGTACAAGGTGGATAATTCCCTTTAGTAGAAATGCTTTAGATGGATTCCATTGACTAGAATCTACATTTCTTTGCCATCCAAAGAAGACAATTGGAAAGCATTGTTGTCCTTACACTTTGTGACCATGTATGGGCCACTCCAAATGGTATCAAATTTTGAATGGCTTCCCGATTTTTCTCTGTCTGCATCCCATTTTAACACTAGATCTCCAACTTGGAAAGATCTATTCTTTTCTTTTCTATCAAAGGTCTTCTTTATCAAAGCTTGATCCTTCTCCATTGTTTGGGATGCCTGTTTCGATTTCTTGGAACTCTATCAATTCTGCATATCTAACCTCCATGGGCTCAAACTCCAACAACTCCAACTGTTTCATGAATTTCAATGTTGGCAACTCAAGTGACATGGGTAGAATTGCCTCTCTTCCATAAACAAGCTTGAATGGAGAGCTACTGTAGATCTCTTGGGCATTATCCTATCAGCCCATAAATCTGATTTCAACTTAGTATACCAAGACCTCTGATTTTCATCAAGAGTCCTCCTAATGATCCTCAACAAGTTCTTGTTTGTAGATTCAACTTAGTCATTACCCTGAGGGTAATAATTTGATGAAGTGCTTAGGTAGATCCCATTCTTGATAGCCCATTTAGTCACCTTGGACCTAATGAATGCCAATGCATTATTTGATATTATTGTAGCAGTATATGCCAAATCTGGTTGTTATTCCCTCATAGAAATCTAGGATGCTAGATTCATTTGCTTCCTTGAGTGCTATTGCTTCAGTCCACTTGGTGAAATAATCTTTTGCTGTTAGAATCCATTTGTGTCCTTGGCTTGAATTGGGATTAATGACTCCAATGAAGTCCAAACCCCATTGCATGAATGGTTGGTCAACTGAAATTGGATGCAATGTAAGGGAAGCTAGCCTCTCTTTACCTATGAAGAATGCACAATTCTTGCACCTCTTGATCCATGCATAACAATCATTGAAAATCTTGGGCCAATAATAGCCAACCCTCATGATCTTTAGAGTTGTCACTCTTGGTGCAAAATGACCACCAGCTAGTCCACCATGGAACTCTTCCAACACCCTATGAATCTGATTTGTACCAATGCATCTCAGCAACACTCCAGTCACATCCTTTTTGAACAAGACACCATCAACAAGGGAATATGGGACAGCCTGTAATCTGAAGTGTCTTCATTTGGTCTTGTTCATCTCTGGAGGGCATACACTGTGCTTAGGAAGTGCATTATGTCTTGGGTCCAGCAAGGAGTTAGGACACCATCATTCTCCTCTTGAATGCTTCCTTGCTCATGGCTGTCTTGCAACACCAAAACAACCTCCTTCTCATTGCATGTTTCCTTTTGTTTTCTCAAAATCAGATACTCACACAATCCTTTTCCCCTAACCAACTTGGTGAATTTGATCTCAATGTCATACTCCATGACACGAGTAATCCATCCTGCCCTTTTTTCATTCAAGTCTTTGTTGAGGAGGAAATCTTTAACTCCCACATGAGAAACCAGAAACTAAATCTTGTTGTTTGAAACTAGATGCTTGCATTTCTTCAAGCTCCTGATTACTGCAAGAACATACTTCTCAATGAAAGAATATCTCACCTCATAGTCCTCCGGGCTTTGGCTGAAGAAATCAATTATCTGCTCATCATTGTTTTTGTTCTGCTATACCAAAATTGCAGAAATAATATCATCACCCCCAAATTCATAGAGGATGAAATCCTTGGAGAAATCTTGGTTAATGAGAGTTGGGGCTTGAAAGATGGCTTCTTTGATTGCTTTAAAAATTTCCTTTCCTTTTGCTGCCCATTTGAAAGCCATGTTGATAGGCTTGACTAGGGCTGTAAAATTTGGGACAAACCTCCGGACAAAATTTATTCTCCCCAAGAAACTTTGAAGGGCCTTCTTGTGGCTTGGAAATGGTAGTGCTCTTATGGCTTCAAATCTTTCTAGATCAATTGCTAATCCCTATTTGGAGACAATGTGGCCAAGGAGCTTTCCTTCGTGGGATATAAAAATACACTTTTTAGGATTCAAGGATACTCCAAATCTTCGCACCTTTGGAACACTTGTCTCAAATGAAAGAGACAGGTCTTACGCATTTTTGAAAAATAGTGATATCATCAAGATATATCAGCATCATGTTGTTAATCAAATCCTTGAATGCCATTTCCATTGCCCTTTGGAAATTAGCTCCAGCGTTGGACAACCCAAATGGCATTTTCCCGTATGCATAATTTCCCCATTTGGTTATACAGGCTATCTTGCAGCACCGATCTTCTTCTTTCACCATAATCTAATTGTACCTTGAATAGCCATCAAGTAATGAAAATCTCTCGAGATCCAGTACCTACTTGTAAAATTTGCTCCATAGAAGGAAGTGGATAATGATCCTTGAGGGATGCGCTATTCAAATCTCTGAAGTCAACACACAATCTGATTTCCCCACTCTTCTTTCTAACTAGAACCAAGTTGGCCACCCAACTAGAATGCTTGATAGGGAATATGATTCTTGATTCTATCAACTTATTCAATTCTTTCCTCATGAGAGGCTCCATGTGTGGATTGATTGGCCTTTTTTTTTTCCTGATAGGCTTAGTACTTGGATCCAATTCAATGGTATGTTGAGATAATTTGGGATTGAAACTCTTCAAATCTTCATAGCTCCAAGCAAACACATCAGGGAATTCTTGACAAAGTTGTATGAACTCATAAATTTCTTTCTTAGTTGTCACTTTACCAACTTGGATTAATTTGCCTTCTTCTACCAAGATGGGCACCGAATCTTCTCCCTTGACTTAGATGTTTGCTTTCTCCTTCCTAAATTGATCATCAAGATTGAAAATGGACTCCAAAGTAATAAGTCCCTTTGGTAGTTTGTTGGTTCTCGGACATACCACTTGGTCACCATATCGCTGCTCCAAATTTTCTTGATGTTTAGTGAGAACTCACCTCTTCTTGCAAGAAATGGATGATCTGCTTGATTGTTTTCAAACACTTGCCAACTTACATTTTTGTCTAGCACTAAAGGTCTTACAATCACATGGATATTTGGTTGTACCTTGTCTTTTTGAATGCTTTCAACAACGTCAAATGCTGCCCCAACTGCTATAGGCCTATCAGCAGCTTGGTTCTCCCTTCTAGGAATGGATTTTATGCCAAAGCCCTCAAAATATTCAATGAGGTCCCACACCCTATTTTTTTAACACTTGAGCAGATCATTCTTGACAGCATTCTTCCCCTTAACTTGGTTGACAATCAACTCACATCACGAAAGACTTGTAAGTTCTTTATACCTCTCTTGATTGACCAATGCAAACCTGGTATTAATCCTTCATATTCAGCAGTGTTATTAGAGCATGAAAACTGAAATCTAAAAGCTGAATAATACTTAACTCCGTGAGGTGAAACAAGCATAGCTCCCCCTCCCGCACCTTGTTTACTCCTTGATCCATCAAAAACAACCTGTCATACCTCATTTTCATCCCGGTGGTTTGGCTTGGTGATGCTAGGAATATGCTGATTTTCTTCATGCATGCAATAAACTCCTAGCTCATAGTCTTCTACCTCTTGATAAGGATCAAAAGCATGCACCTTGTTTGCCCATTCATCAAGAGTCAAATCTGGAATGCTTCCAACCTTGGTGTAAGCTTCATCAGTTCTTGGATAATCTTCTTGATCAAACGTTGAACAATTGGTATTGATTTGGCTTGGAGTGTAAGGCTCAATGTGAAAGTTCACAATAGGCTCAGATCTGATTGTGGCTTTAGTTCCATATCTTGTCCTAAAAACATGTGTTTCCAATCATCAAATAAGTACCCTCCAATCTTGTCCGTGAAATCCCTTGAAAGACATAGGGCAAAGAGTGTTGGAAGATCTATTACTTGAGACATCTTGAAAAATAACAATGTTGGGGCATGCATGAAAAGTAAGACTCAAGTATTTTATCACTCCAACCATTATTCATATCGCTTATCCCATCCAATTGCACTACCCTTTGGATATGACTTCATAATGAAGCCCTAATCGATCAGCTATTTGCTTGGGCATTACTGAACTACTTGCCCTGAAATCAATCATGCAATTGTGTACTAATTGGTTTCCAATGATCAATGAAACATAGAATGGAGGGGGCTTCAACATTTTACCTTGTTGTCCTCCATGATTCCTCTCAGGCTGGGCAACATTTGTGAGCACCTTCTCTTGCATTTGGACCTGCTGATTTAAAGTTGACCAGTCCTTCATGGCAGCTTGTAGCAAATCTCTTTGGCCTGGGATGGATAGTGATTCCCACATCGATATGTTTACATTTTTCCTTTTCATCTGATCAATGATATTGAATGGAGATGAAGCATCTCTCTGCTTTCCTTTGACTGCACATTCATTCCTTGCACATGGGCAACAACAACTAGCATTTGAGTTGGCCTAGGAGCTGTCTTAGGCAGATCCTTGCGTGTTTGGAACTGCACTTTGCTTGCCAATAATTTTTGGAGTGATAGAAGATTTTTGATTACTTGGAGCCAATGGTTGTTCTTCACCCAAATTTCTCCTTTTTGACCTTGTGTTGGTTATAACACTTTGAGAAACTGTTTGATTCATGCCACAAAAATCTTCTCGCCTACCATTTTACAAGTGTGTATCATTTGGAGCTAATTGCTTCTGGAATGTGTCTCGTTATTGGTTATTTCCTTGACTACCTTCACCCTCCACACTAGTAGTTGTCACCATTAATGCTTGATTTAAGGCATCATTGAAACACATAGATTGGTTGTGAGGTTCATTGCATGGGAAACACCAATCATACTCTTGAGCTATATTGTTTTGCACTGGCACTAATGCCTTAGAGAGCGAGATATAGCATTAGGATTATACGGCTGAAATGGTCTGTTGGTAGGAGGTCTTGCTTGATTTAAATTTGCAGCTGGATTGGGTGGTCTTTGAGGTTGGTATGGCTGCCTATTAGGCTGAGCTTGAGGCTGGAAAGGAGGTCTAAAACCTTGGGCTTGTTGTCTCTTGAGTGTGACTAGCTCGTTGCCTAGATTTTACAATTGCTTCATGACTTCTGAATTTCATTTGAGGCACTAGAAAATGAATTAGAAGTTTCACTTGAATTTTGATTTCTAGGGGTGGGAATAGGAGCTAAAATAGAAACTTGACTAGTATTTGGGCTCTCTAAACTTGGAAACAATGGCATTGGAGGCCTAAGAGCTAGCTTGCCATCTTGAATCAAACAATTTTCGGCTCTAATGGAAATGCTATAAGCAACAGGGATAGTTATGCCTCCCATGGATTGAATCAACATAGAAATATCATAATTTAAAGATTTAAGGTAATATAAAAAAGAACCTTCTGCTGCTGGCCTTACTGCCATTGGAATCCTCTCCCAAGTCATTTGAAATATGAAATTGAAATCAGTCAGCTGCTCATTGGGGGCTCTCTTTATGGTTGTCAGCTGTTCCAAAAGGGACAAGTTATCTCCCTTTTCTCCAAACTACTCATGGAGGGCTATACGTAGCTGGTTCCAATTTTGAATAGAACCTGAGGAAAGACTCCTGAACCATTGCAAAGCTTTCCCTTTGAATGAAGATGCCAACAATTTTACAGCAACTTGCATCTCATTGATCTCATGGATTGCACAAATATTAGCAATATCCTTGACATGATCACCAGGAGTGGTCTGATTCTCTCCAGTAAAGTATGGAATGTTCTTCAATGCTGCAACTAGGATTGGATTTTGTGCATTGAGAGAAAGTGGGTTGCTGCCAGTGAAGTTGACATAGGGTTTGTTTTGTGCCATTCTGATTGGCCTTAGAACCCTTGTTGATTGAATGAAAGGCCTACTTGGTGGAGGAGTTGATAGAGTTTTGTTTGGTGGAGATGGAGACATTTGAATTCTCCTCCCTCTTTTCCTTATTCTTGGAGATAGCTGTAGATATTCAAACAATACCTCTTCTTCTCCAACTCTTGACCTTGTGGTGATTCTTCTCATGGGTTTTTAGGTCTACACTGCTAAAACTAGCTGATTCTTCTTCCTTGGAGTCACCAAATGTGCAATTTAGGTCTCTTTTAAGCAAGAAACTTGCAACAAATGCACATAATTTTTTTTGCAATGAAGATTAAGACCTCTAAGGTCCCACTGGGTGTGCCAAAATTGTTGTTGCAAATCAGCAGCACCCCTGGATGTTGATCAGACTTCTAGTTGACATTTTGGACATCCAAAGTGTGATTGTAAAACATTGAATCTCTTCCCCAAGTGTGGGACTTGTAAAATGGGAAAAGAATCTCCAATTTAGAGGTTGGTTCCTCAACCCCTTTGATTAGGTGTATTACTTGGTAGTTATGCGAGAGGTTTCAAACTCAAAATCCTACTCTAAATTGCAAAGTGGATAGAGATAGAGAAAGCAAAAAAGCTGAAACTAGTGCTAATAAGGTGATGCACCAAAGGAGTGGTGAGAATTGTTACTTCAGAGATTGAAATGGATCATAGAAGTGTAATGTAACATCATGCAAAAACTGATAAAATGTAATGAAAGGTCAAAGATGAAGCAAACCATACAAACAGAGGATTAAAACTCATTCACAGAGCTTGCATTGTCATTTCCATTATCAAAACACATGCATTACAACATATGAGAGGCAAAAATAGGTTACAGTCTTGGAAGAGGTCTAATTTTCCACAAAATCACTTTTTTAGGTGAAAGAGGGAGCTTGTAATACATAAAAAATGTTCAACCCTTTGAAAATGAGCCAAATTTGGCTTTTACAATGCCATAAACGACTCTAGGAGAGAGAAACATGGGAAAACATGGGAGAGCTTCAACCACCAACCAAAAACATAGTAAAACAGCATGGGAATCCTTACAAGCCCATCCCCTGACATTTTTTGCCATCTTTGGGAGAGAATGCGAGCCATTCTTCATTAAAAATGGTGGTTGAAACGTCATTTATGTTCATGACCACGTGCTGAGGCATTTTTCAGTTTATCCTCTCAAATTCCATCAAAATAAAAAAATTACCCCAGAATATTCTAGATAATTTTACCAACTTTCTAATGATATAAAGAACATGAAAAACTCTTGATCGAAAGATTTTTGAAATTTTAGGGCAAAACAGAGCCAAAACGGATTGGCGGTGAAAATTTTGAAATTTTCCACCTTTTTTGCATTTGGGAAAATTTCCCCGAAAATCCCTGCACTCCATTTCATGTGCCACATGGCATGTTCTTATTGGGCACGAGCCTCTCCTTTTCAATTTTCCATTGCTTTGTTTGATCATTTTTTCCCATTGGACACGTGGCAAAACCCCATTGAACGCGGACTTTCCCGGAGATTTTTGCCGCCATCAGACACATGGCAAGATTCCATTGGCTTGCATTTGGGGGGGTGCTTTTCTCTCTAAAATTTCCTTCTTTTTCCTTTGGGAAAATTTCCTAAATTTTCCCCGCCTTCTGCAGTCCAGGACACGTGGCATCATCTTATTTTCCGTAGGCCCTTGGGAAAACATTTTTCTTTTCATTTTAGCATTTGGGAAAATATCCCAATCTCCCCCTCTGGTGATTCGTAACTCCGACCCCCAAGGACACATGTCATAACCTCATTAGCTGCGGATCTTTGGGGTGAAAAATTCTTCTTGCTATTTTGTGAAAAACACTTCGCCAAATTACCAAATCCCCCATGGTCTCATTGGTGAGAGACGTATCATGAAGTCATTAGATGTGGACCCTGTGGGAAAAATTTGACCTTACGCCCTCACAAAATATTTTGAAATAATTTTAACTTCACCTCTGCACTCCACAACTCCGGTGCCTGAGGACACGTGGCACAATGTGGTTGGGCGCGGGCCTTTCCTTTCAAAATTTTCCATGGCGCCAACACTTAGTTGATTTTTCAAATTCTTCCCCTTGGACACGTGGCGCCATTCGATTCACTCGGCGGGCTGTAGGGAAAATATTCCCTTTTGAAAAAATTTCCAAACACTTGGTAAAAATCAAAGTTTTCCTCCGACCCCCACCACTTTGAGACACATGGCATGATATTACTGGCTACGGGCCTTCCAGGGGAAAATTTCCCACAAAAACTCTGCCGAGCCATAACTTCAAAAATACATGGAGTTAGGAGGAAAACTTTACCTTTCTGGAAAGATGAGAAAGAGCTATATCCAATGGTGCCATTTCCAGAGGGTTTTGAGTTCCTGAAAAGAAAAAATTTATGACTGAGGCACAATAGACGGAAGAATGAAGGGAGTTAGCCACAAAATGAGCAAGGGGTACATTTTGGATAAAAATACCAAGATAAAACCATACCTCTATAATGCAGATCTATAATCTAACCAACATACTTTTTCCTCCAAGAACCATGGATACCTCAAAGAAACAAGAAACATTCCATGCATCTCTCAATTTCTTCAGATATTTTATTTTTTGTTAAAAGAAAATTAGGTTTTCCAAGAACTCGACCATGGTCACCCTAATGACATCGGTTCCCACCTAACCAATGTCGACCACCAGATTATCTAGCAACCTCACATTTATAGCTTCCACTTGAGAATTAAATTTATTCCCATGTGTCATGATTTTCACATCATGAAAAATAAACCCTTCTCTCATACACCTGTATGTAAACAAATAATAATATACTGAAGCAAAGCCTTGCTCAAATAACCAAGCCCTTATACCACTTATTGGGAATATGGAATGTGGAAATCGAAATAATTCCCAAAAAATCTACTTTAGTGGAAGTGTAAACTAGATAAATCAAAATCAAAACAAAGTACACACACATTACAGAGCATGTACCGTAGTTCACCCAATGTGGGCTACATCCACTAAAGATAGATATCTCATATATATATAATGAACAATAGTACAAACAAAATCTTCTACATAAGACTACAATGTATTTATCCAAGAGTATCTCCTTTAACAGATCTCTAAACGGATCTCCATGAGTGCACTATAACCATGCCTCCAAACCACCAACAGATTACACATAACTAGGAACTAATGCATCTCTAGACTATAACCAAGCTCTCTGTGGATCTGGAACAAGACCTCTCATATGGTTCTACCAATGTGCAACCATGACTATGCACCAAGAAATAAGTATTTCTCTCGCATTATTGTATCAACTTGTGATAACATAAAGATAAGCTCCTCTATAATATCTACATCTACATGGATTAGCAAAACAACATGATCTCATGGATCTATGAATACAAGAACTCACAATGACCTATGGATCTAACAATACAAGATCTCACAACAACCTATGGATCTACAAGAAGAATCTAATACAAGATCTCAAAAAAACATGTGGATATACAAGAAGAAACTCTACATGCTTTGCATATTATTAAAGCCATTAAATTGAGACAATAAAAATATAAAGGAAATACAGTAGAAGACAATACCCTCTTCTTACCATAAGATGTACCCGTTATTTCCTTTTGTCCATCTTCTCTCCATAGAAGATTTTTCTTCATGTAACCATATTTTTCTTCTTCTTCTTTCTCTCAACTAAGGATTTCACATGCAATAATAATCAAATATATGCAATTATTCTCTTCTCTTATTCTAACCCTAGCTTTATAGCTTATATACGAATATAAAAAGTTAGGGAAATTTTTTTATGCATTTACAACATTCGATTAACTTTATAACTATAGGTAGATCTAATTCCCATGAGTTAAATATAAAATTTCACACACAGAAACCAATGTCATTCTTCGTCAATGATACTGGGTCCTTTTCTAACAGTATGTCGTCACCTTTGCTAACCGATGTTGGTTACTGTGTATTCCAAAGAAGGTGTAAATAATGTGATTTGTGAAGCAATTCAGCTCTACAATCCTAACAGAAAGAAAATATTTTTCATTTGTATATCTACCTTCTAAAATGTTTCAATAATCAAAGGGTGTAAAATTTTCAATAAATGTGAATTATTTTCCATTATAAGGGAATTTGATGCATTGATGGTATGTAGAAGGAACGACTTGCATGGTGTGAATCCATGGGTGGCCTAGGAGGATATTATAGGATGTTTCCATATCCACAACATGTAAAAATTTATCTATAGTTTGGGGTCCAAATTTAATATGTAAGGAGATAGTACCCATGGATTTCCTTTCGCTATTATCATAACCATGAATGGTAATGATGTTAGTTCCTAAACATTACTCTGTATAACTTAGACATCTAAACAATTTCATGGAGTATATATTTAATGTAGATCCATTTTCTATAAGCACACATTTTATTCGATGATGGGTAACAAATGCTTCTACATGTAAGGAATTATTATTGGTAATGTTGGGATTCAAGAGGTCATGAGGAAAAATTAAAAAATTGGGATTATTGGATGATAAATTTTCAATGAGGGCCTAAAATTGTTGGGAGTTAATATCCTTAGGAAAATATGCCTCATGGAGTGTATGAGTAAGGATAATTTGAAGTGAAATAGATGTCTTGAGAAATTACATTAGGTAAATTTCCATGGTGGTCATCTCGAATTGTTTGATTATATCGTATAAATAAAACATACACTTTGCATTTTAAGGATTGTGAATTTTTGGTGGACTTAGGGTTACACACTTGTTATGGAATTTTTGACATGTAATATTTTTATTAGTTGGTTACCAAACCTGTTTCTATCATGTTGTTATGAAAAAATTAGGAGTGCTAAATTTTATGGTGGAAATCATGTTTGGTGTTTGATCTACGAATAAAATAATCGAATCAAACATGACATTGAGTGACGACTGACCTTTGAACTTTGCATTATTATTTTTACATGCTTACATAATGGTTCACATAAGACATTTAAATTCTTGTTTGGTGTCTTGTTATTAGATGATAATTCTATTGTGATGTCCCTATTATCAATTAAGTCTTGTATATAGTGACATGTTCTTATCCAACAATCATCGGATGACCATGTATATGATGGTATTCAAAATATTCCTTCTACTTATATGAGAAAGGTTATTTTTTCCTTCTTTAAAAGGATGTGTGAATAGGTACATTGTATCATTTTAGCACTTACAACTTGATGGATGAAACTTGAAAGGATTTCTCCAAGAGGCATAAATTGTAATATTTTTACCTAGTGTCGAGTTGTTTCTTTCCTAGATAACATTAAACGTTGTTTTCATTTTTCAAAATTTTAATATTATTGTAGACTTATATTTTAATATTTTGAACATGATGAGAATTAGTGATTACATCGCTTACAAATTTTATATTTCAATTCAAAAATTTAGATTTATCATGATTTTTATCGTGATTATTGTGTGATTTTTAGTTTGAAGGTTTCTTGATTATCCCCTTTACAATAAGATCCATATCAATGTGTTTTCCTTTCTCAATTACTTATTTGGAATTCATCAAATAATGAATTTTAATTTAAAATGATAGTTTTGAATTGATATTTGGAATGAAGATGCTAACTAATTGCTTCTTGGGTATGGAGTAAGGGAACTGGCTTGCGATTCCTCACCACTATTGAAGAAATGATGTAAAGGTTTCATTATTCCTTTACTTCACGTTGCGAAGGTCCATAATTGTAATTTTAGAGTAAATATTGTTTGACTAATTTCTCCGAGAGGTATTCAAATGTGGCGATCGATATCTTTGGAAGATGTAAGAACCAATCCAAATATTTCCCTATTAAAATTTTTGAGAAGAGGTGCAAAAATATGTCTTTGATTTCCACTTCCTCATATGTCATACAAAATTATTTGATATGTTTTCATGGATCATGTTTTCCCTTGTATTTTTAAAATTTGGGCATTTCGAAGGATTTTGGGAAAGGTACACTTAACATGTCCCTATCAAATGGGTAAGGACATAGTTCATCAAAATTGAATTTTTTTGTTCACTTTTAAAGTCCCATTAATTTTTCTTCATACTCTTCCATTCTTGTGTGAATGGGGAGTTGGATTAAGGAATTTCCATGGGGATGTCGTGTCATGCGTTAATTTTTTCTCTTCCATTTTTAAAATATTTTCATTATTTTTGAGTTGGCATTGTAATTATTCGATTTTGGCTAACAACTCTTCTTTTGATGAAACAAACATAGTGTTTGATTTAACATTATTTGGACAAGACTCAGTTTCTCAATTAAGTATTTTAAATGTTCATGCCCGAAGTTAGAGGGTAGCTTTGCTCCCATTTCAAAAAGGAGAAGTATATATTGATTTTTATTTTACATTATGACATTATCAATAGCTTCCTTCTCGCTTATTGATAGTTCATGTTTCTCTCCAATGTCTATCTTCAAAATAAATACAACCAAAAGGGTTAAAGGTTTTAGAATCATTAGGTACATGAGTTATTTTACTACGTGTAAACACCATTGTGTTATAGGTAAATACCTAAGTGAATAGTGTTTTTGATATTTTGTATAAGTGAAAAAATTTGAACTAAAAAGATGGATACAAATGATTGTTTTTAATATTTTTTGGAGATAATCAAAATGTATTTTTGAGACTGAAAAGTGTTTTGATTGAAGTGGATTGAGTTTTACTTGATACATGAAAAAAGTGAATGTTCAACATGTAAAGTTTAAATGCGGATTTAAATTTATTAATACATGGATAAAATGAATATTCAACATATAACACATATATAGGATTTGATTGTGTATGATTTATCTATAATTGAATAAAGTGAATATTCAATATATAGATCTCTTGATTGGATTAGATGTGGTTAAATATGTGAATAAAGTGAATCATCAATGTATGATGGTTTTGATTTGGAATTTATTTTTCTTAATATTCATAATGTGAATAAAAAATTATCGGACCTAGAGGATGGAATGACTGTGTTATAATTTGACAAAGTGAATGTCAAAATAGAAGACATAGATGTTGAGAATGATTTTTCTTAAACTTGATAAAGTGAATATAAAAGTATAAGACTTAGATATAGGATTTATTGCTTAAATTTGGATATTTGTACCACAAATTTAAGTCTTTTACACTTTAATTGCGGATGTGATTTTCTTGGATAAAGTGAATACCAAAAACAAAGACTTGTGATTGAATTTTGGATTTTTCTTAACCTTCATAAAGTGAATACAAAAGTGTAAGACTTATACTTGGTTTGGGTTGATCAAAGCACTTAAAATTGGAAAGAAAATTAAAAGAGTAATACTTGGAATTGATATTTGATTAAATGATGTGCTTAATCTTGGAAAGTTAATCCAAAGAGTAAGGATTAGACTTGATTTGTATTAGAAAATATGCTTAATCTTGGAAAGTGAATCCAAAGAGTAACACTTGGAATTGATAGGGATTGAATGATGTGATTAAACTTGGAAAGTGAATCCAAAGAGTAAGGCTTGGATTTGATTCAATTTAATTTGCAATGGGAATCCAAAAATAAAGTTTAGAAATTTTGAAACAAATTTGAAGTTGATGGGAATAAAATGTGATTTTGATGAGACAATAACATGGAACAAAAACTAATTTAATTTAGTAAATTGGATTAAAATAATAGTTAAATGGATATTTTTAAAATAAATTGGTTTTGTTTGTCAAGATTCATAGATATGATCTCTCTCTAAAAGCCAAATGTTTTTCAAATGAGAATGTTACACTAGAAAATTTCTAATCATTGGATTTACTTTACCCCTTGATTAATTAAGATAGATTTTGTTTTGATTGATCAATTAAAGTAGGTTCATTACTAAGGATAATATTGGATCCAAATCTCACGGGTGTACTAGTCAAGTAGGTGGGGGTACTCATTTCATTGGCCATTTCCCTCAAGGTGCCAACTACTTTGGGGTTCTTGTGGTACTCCTCACAATGAGTTTTAGGACCATGTTCAAAGACTTCTCAAAGTTAAAATGGAAGATAATAAACCCTTATCTAAACCTGCAATACAAAGTTATTAAATTTATAAATATAGTTTTTTTTTGGTTTTATTCGATCAAGGAAAAATACACATGATGTTATTATTTTGATTAATTTTTTAAGGTAGTATTCATATGATGCGTTCATGTAATTAATAAATTATTAGTTTTCCTACATCCAAAAAAATATATATAAAATAAAAGAGAAAACTTCACCATTTCTAATTCTCAAGATCACCCAAAAGGGTGTGAGAGAAGAGCATACATGAGTTATTTGATTAGATATATTAGATAAATATTAAAAGAAAAATTAGCATTAGATTTTTTCAATTTATGAAATTTACAAAAAATAAGATGAAAAAAGTGCTAAGATAGTAATTAGAAATAATTCAACAACCCGGGAAAATTATGAAAATGGTAAAAAGACAGACACAAAACTATAACACATGTAATTAGGTGTGTTATCATTAAGGGATATGGTAGCACACTCAATTAGGTGCACTAGCGTGAAAGGTTATGGTACTAAAATCAAGTAGGTGCACTAGCGTGAAAGTTTATGGTACTACAATCAAGTAGGTGTGCTAGCATGAAAAAGACTTTTCAAGTTTAATATTGGTTATGGAAGCACGTACATAAAGGTAGAGAAAAGTGAAAGTTAAATGCTAGCACATGCAAAAAGTGGTTGAATACTAATGTGTGCATTGTTACACTAGCACATGCACAAAGATAGATAAAATATGTGGGGGGATGCTAGCACATCTAGTGTTATGCTAGTAGATGTAGTGCTATCCTAGCAAAATTTACGAGTGATGAGAGTACGTGTAGCGATACACTATTATAGGGATACTTGTAGGTTCTAAAAAAGAAATGAAAATTTTAAATATGGTAGAATGACCATGTCTTTCAGATTTTATCTCAGCTCACTCCACAAAACACTCAAAACTTTGGTAGTAAATCTAAAAAACAAGTAACACACAAACAAAGTTAATTTAGAAAGAAGCAATCCAAAAATATAAAAAAATTATGTGGCTTTCCCATGAGGAATTTAAGAATGTTTACAAGGATAACTAATAGTAATGAATATAAAAGAAAACAATAAATAGAAGAAAAATTTCCTTTCGGTTTCCTTATAATCTCGGATGAGATAATCTGAAGTATGGAACAAAATACCAATTTTTTTGGATCTCTTTCGATAGTTTGATTATGGATGTTACAATGTGATTTCGAATGGAAAAATAATGTTACGTGAAATGGTTTATCAACTGGACAACTTTTCAATATGTAATTTATAATGGAAAATTAGAAGCATATTGTTATAAATGCTTAAATATTCCAAGGATGAATTGTGAAGGATTGATCCTCATATTTATAGCTGAAGGAGAGGTCATGGATTTTGGATCAAGGTTTGAATGAGTTGCAGGAAAATGAATGCATTTTCCTAAATTATAAAGTTGATTTGGTCTATGTAGTTAGATGGTTTGAATATTCATTTAAGGGGAAATGAATATTTAGTTGGATTTTGATTTTATTTGAGAAGGTTTTTATATGTGAATATTTTTATTCCACTTTTATAGGGTCCTAGAACTTGAGTGATTTGGATAGTGAAGTGGAGATAAGTGGAGGGTGAGTGGATAATTATCTATTTATTTATTTAAATATCTAATTAAATTATCCAATGGGTGTGAGTGTATGCTTTAAGCATGCTAGAATTAATTAAATTAATTCTAAAGGGATGTGGTTGAATTTTAATGGAATCTGAGAGGGTAGTGGTCTATAATGCATGATAGGAATGATTTAGCACATTTTGCAGGTAATAAGGATGACTAAGAATAGGTATGTATTGTTAGGGTTTCTATAGGTTTAAATTTGTATTTTTCTTCGCACATAAGGGTTTCAATTAGGATGAAGTAGTATATCCTGCTATTAGTGTTGAGGCACAAGAGCTATCCTAGGTAAAAGGAAAATTACATGCTTTTTTCACAAATCACAAGAAGAATCAAATTGATTTTGAAATGTAGTGTAAAACTCAATAATTCATGAATGAGGTGATTTCTTAGGTCAATTTGAATAAAGCATTTTACTCTTTATGTTTCTAGATAATGATTTCTTCAAAGTGTGTTACGAGTTGTCTAGGGTTTGTTTTGTGAGTTTTAGATGTGACATATAGGGTTTTATATAAATTTTTAAGATATCAAAGAATGAAAAAATGACAAAGAGTTTCACTAAAGTTACAAATCTCAAATACCTAAAGGTCCAAAAATATGTGGTTTAGTCATAACCATACAATTCCATCTTCAAAAATTTGTAAAATCCTTCCTCAATATTTATGTTCTAAGTTTTAGACTCTTACCTAAACTCTAAAAACTGAGTGTTCTAAGTTTTAGACTCTTACCTTTCCCAGATCACTCATCAACACATCCTAAATACTCTCTCGAACTAGCTGATTTCCTCTTTCCATCCTATTTTTCTTCGAATTATATGTTCTTGATTGATATGATCTAAAGTGAAAATCTAAATGATTTAATATTATAATATGTTTCATAGAAATTCAAACAAAATATAATTAAATTTACCTAAAATTTATTTAAGGGTAAGAATAAGATCCACGATGACTAAAAATAGGGATAATAACATGAAATAACCATGAACAAGTGGAAATAATGAGGCGAGTACATATAATAGGTGTAATGTGTGAACAAAGGGAAGAAAAAAGGAAAGGGTAAGGGAAATATGGAATAATAGTTAAATATCTCTAATGATGTGTTCTAGACCATGTAACCAAGTCCAATTGCACCACAATTTGTAAAAATCCGTTGATGTACCCGATTAAGAAGAAAATACATCAACAACCCCTATACGAGATAAATGGTTAAAAAGCATAGAAATTTAGTTGTATACATTTACCCCAATTGAATATCATCATGGCTTATGATAATGAAACATGAGATTTTATTTGAAAAAATAACTTTAGAACATCTAAAATTGAAAGTAAATGTGAAAGTAAAGTAGTAATGAAAGTTTTGTAAATAAAAAATGAACTCCATCAAATGAAATATACTTACCTCATACATATCCACCAATGTTTCTTGGATTTCCTATATCAAGTGAAATGGATTCATATAACCCCAAAGAAGCAATACTTTTGAAAATAAACACTAGAAGATAATTAGTAAAATTATACATAAAAACCTAGATAAGAGACTAATGGAGTCTTATATATGAGTGTATATAAGATAAAATGGGGAGTTTTAATGGGATTTTTAGATATATGTTTAATATGTCAAATGATTTGATCGCCACCACGATTATGAAAAAACTTAATGTTTTTTTATATTTTCTCTTTGGAGGATATGAAGGTTTGAATATTGGAAATGGTTGTATCAAAATTTGGTATAAGTGTTGTTATAAATATTAAAGGGAGGAACTCATTAGTCACTTTTCTATTTGAGTTTTTGTGAGAAGCTGACTTATAAGATTATCTAATTTGAAATTTTAGTGATTTTTACAAGAGTGTGAGGTTGAAAATGAGGTGGTTGAGGAAGAGCGTGTGGTGGTGAAAATTCCATGGTAGGTTTTGTTTTCAAATTGGGAAAGGGTAGCTAGAGTAAAACAAAAAAAAATATGCCAAGGAAAATTTTAATAGTGAAATTCTCACCAAAGATAGTCAAAATGTATATCAGGTTGAGTTATAAGGGTGTTTTGGAATCATTTTTTATTTTTATTCATTAAGTTGGGTTTTTAATTTAATGTAATAAATGGTCATGAACCTCTGAGACACATGTGATTGACCACATTATAATGATTGATCACATCATGGCTAATGGTGTATGTGATGAAGCATGGATGGTGGCATTTGAACCTTGGGGATGATGTCATATAGGTGGGGTAATGTGCTATAGTGGCCAATGAATAGAGTGTCTAATTTAGTTGAAAAGTATTTTTTTTTCTTAGTATTTGATGACATTAGGTCAAGGTGGCAAATTTATTTAATTATTTCTTATTTTGAATAATTTTAGATATATTTCTATGATTAACGTGGATTGAGATATAATGGGTAATTTTTGGTTTTTTTTTAAGTTCTAGAAAGGATCTAATTATGGAGGTCAATGGAGGCAGTGTGGTTAGTAGATTTATTACATGGTTTATCTATTAAGGATGTTGCATAATTATAGGGTATTGTTTATGGAGGAATTATGTAAATGGTATAAATTCTTTTGGATCTTGATTTGATATATTATTTTGAGACAGAGAATCTTAGGTCCAACATGATTTAGGTAGATGTCTTGGTGGATAGATGATGTAGGAAATTACATTAAATGATGTACACATGATTCTAGGGCTTCCCATTCAGGTGGTGCATATATTCTTTGATGTGATGTTGAGCAATAAAGAGTAGAGGGACACAAGAAGTGATGATTATCATTTACGATCATTAGTGGTTTGATTGAGTTTTTATGTGTTGCATATATTCTATATATCTCAAAGGTAATTTTAGTGTAGTTATGGCACTAATTTTGTGCTATAAGGAAAATGAAACAATAACATTGTTTATATCAATGACATATAGAAATGAATTGCAGATAGAATACAACTTAGTTATGGTATAACCACATGGTTATATGCCTAGATCTATGAGAATTTCCATATGTATATACCTAAAGGGATACTACTACATGTAAAATAGGATAACCCTAGGTTTTTATAGCTGGATAGAGGCCTAATATTTAGATAAGTAGTAGGATACATTTGATTGATATAATTACCATGGGATCAAGTTATGTGGGATCCATATAGATTGATAGTGGACCATTATCACGCTTAGCAAACAATATTTTTGTGAGGGGTAAATTAGAGATCATAGAGGATTACATGTGGTGGTTAGAGACACACATAGTTTATATAGCTCCTTTGTAGTTTGGGTTCCTAGCTCATGTGGTATCCCTACATCTTCGGCAATATAGATGATGAAATGTCAACAAAAGATGGGGGAGAGTGAACTCGAAAGGTATCGGTGTCAACATTAAAACCACGTCTAGTTATCTATGTCCTATAGTTATGTGTTAGGTAGAAGTGATGCAGGGGATAAATAGTTGTAGAGTGACCTATGGTTATAAAGGTGGGGGAAACCTTAAGAGATTAGATATAATTAATGAGGAAAAAAATTCATAATTACAGAGGCCTATATGAGGGTAATTTTTATATATGGGTACCTATATAACAATGTGTATGATATAGGGGCAAGGGAAAGATAATGTCCATGGAAAAGAGTGGAAGATCAAAGGACAACAAAGAATTGTTGGTGTCATTATAGAGATGGAAAAAATAGTAGGAGTTAATAAATTTCAGTCATGAGGATGATGCGGTAGTGTTAGGATGTCAAGTGGTCGATAGGTGTGATAGGTGTGGCTTATAGGGATTTAAGTAGATTTATTTTCATTATGTTATGATATAACATAATATATATTTTTATATATTGTTAATGATTTATGCGGGTTATGAATTTATGACAGTGGGCCACAAGCAATTAGAACTCATTTAATGAGGGTGCACAATAATAGATCTTAACTAGTGCACAAGACCTAATAGATATATCTCGTGATATAATATATAATATCAACAATGGTTAGAGACTCAATGGGAACATTCAATCTTATGGTAGAAGAATCTCCCAATACTCGTAGGTATAGAGATACTAAAGTAGTAATGAGTGTGGGAGATATGACTACGTTAATATAGGGTATTATTTAGGTAAAATCATCTAAGGTATAAATAAACCTTATACAAATATTGGATAAGACTGTGTACCTGCAAGAATGGAAAATGGAAGGAGTGAATTAAGGAGGTGTGAAACAAAATTATGGTGATTACATGCGAGTGCACAAGAGGCTTATGTAATTTTTAGTAAGGAAGATTGAAAATGATTTCGATAGTATAATAGATGAGGGTGTATAATAGTGTTTGGAGGCTTAGTTATGTATAGAGAAGATTAAGGCATGTAGGAGTTTCTGAAAGAAGTAGTGTATAATATAATAGAAATAAATGACTATGAAGTGGTATTTTGGTTTGTACAATGAATTTTGATTTCACAATATTTTTTGGGGGTAGGATGGATGTCTAGTGATGTACGAGATACTTAAAAGAGCATTAAATGGATTACACAATGGTGAAGAGTGCATAGGATGTATGAGATTTGATAACATAGGTGGTAAGGTGCTATGCATTCTGTTTCTAGGAGGATAGGAATCTTGGTGGTACAATAATAGTGGTGAATTCATAATTTGAGAGTATGAGTGTGTGGAAGGAATAAAATGAGGCACAAAAATTTTGTATGCAGGATAAGTGTGACTTAAAAGTTAGAAGGACATGTCAAGGGTAGTGATATATGGCATCAAATGTATAAAAGTAGATGAAATAGTGAATAATGAGGACTCAATGATTATTTTATCATAACTACTATATTTGATATTTAATTAGTTTAAAAGAGTCTAGATGGTGCACACTAGTAAAGAATTATATTAACCGGTTTGAATTTGAAAATAAATAGGAAATAAAGGAAACGTCTATAAGGAACTATCCCACCTAAAATATTTTTCTAATAGATAAATGAGTGGGAATGGAAAAATATCAAAGGGGGTAAAGTTTAAAATTTTGAATGTTAGGAAATAAGTAGTAAAAGAAATCTTAAAAGACTACCCGAGATTCAAGATAAGGAAGATATAAAAATTCTAGGATAGGTCCTTAGGAAGTACACCATGTCTAAAAATCTCCAAGATAGATTATGTAAGATCCATAGAGGAGTATATAGTCGTGTAGATGTTGTGAAGTATTATTTTATTAATAAAACTATGTAACTTGTTTCATCCCGATGTATAACTCTATAGCAGACCATTGGAAAGGAATTTCCATTAGGACGTTGGTCAAGGTGACACATAAAAAGGTTGTGTTCCAAGAGATTAATGTATCTTGTAATTTTGATTTTAATTTATGGGTGTCTAGCATAAAAGGAGATTTTGAAGGGTATTTATTCATAACCACATCACTAACACAATCCATACATCCTACAAGTTAGGAACTATCATCTCAAATAAGCGTAAAACCTCCAACTTATGGAAGATTTACTTGAGGGATGGGTGTTGTATGTTTCGGATATAGTTTTTATTGATGATGTATAAAATGTTTCTTTTTGAAATACATATGAAATAGAATTCAAGTGTATGTATAATTTTTGTGTTTATGTATGCTTAATTTAATGATTTCGTCTTCTTATTTTTTGAAAAATGTAAGAACACTCATGACCAAGAGAAATGTAATTATAAAATGTGATAGAATAGATAATGAGTGTAAAATTTCATGGAAGGGGGACCAATTAGAGGTAAAATCCCAAGTAATGTGAGGTAAACCCAAGTGGGAGAGTATAGGAAATTAAAACAAAATATCCAAGATATGAAGTAATTTACATATGGACCTAAGTGGGGAATGATATTTAGATTACCAAAGTATCCAAGGTAGGAATAAATGGTCATAAGAAACCAAGTGGGAGAGATAAACCAAAGAAATAGGATATAAATAATGATATACCAAGTAAAATTAGGTGAATCAATGACGATGTGCAAAATATTGACATGTGTTACATGATGATTTAAGTTACATTATGTAGGATTTGACACTGATTATGATTCATGAGGACCTCAATGTTGTGTTAGATGATTTTGATACCATGATGTACTTTTGATTATGTGGAAAATACATAATCATCAATCCATTTAGAGATCTATGTGATACCGTCACAACAAATATTTTCAAGGGATAACGGGAATAATTAATATAAGGATAACTAAATGATGTCGTAAAAGGACATGATGGATTAGATTAGGCTCAATTCTAAGGAACATGGGAAGAAGGTTCTGAAACTTAGATATTTTAGGAAAAAACCTACCCATTATCATTTGTATGTGAGAAAAATCCATTATGAGAAAAAAACTAGTGGTGAAATAGAAAAGGGTTTTATTTTGTTTGTTGAATCTTACTTCCATTTCAGGTCTATTCATATATCATGGATAGGATATAGAATCTAAAACATCGGATGAGGATCCTCATGCCATATGTAATATGATTTAACCATAGGTGGGATATGAGCCACATTTGTAAGAAGATATACATGTGATGTCATATAGGGTAGAGTTGTAGAAACATATGGATAATTAGAAGGGGAAGATATCACAAGTGGCATAAGCATAGAGATGACATATGAGGGAATAGGTTATGTCTCAAGTATCAAATCATCAATCGAGGGGTGTAGTTCATGATATCATTCTTACAAGAAAATTTAAAGTATATATCATCATCATCAATGAGGACATCAGTCTCAAGATCAAATTTAGCATGTGTTCCATAAAGAGATCATGATGGTTTTGACGCTATGTCTAAAAGTAGATTGTGATGATTTATGATAAAAAAATAATTTATGTATTTTTGTCATATGTATATCTTAATAACTAGGGTACACATTTTTAGTAACTATAATTATAATTAGGTTTTGTAACATTAAGAGTACATCAATCAATACTAATATTAGGTTTTCCTATATGATATATGAGATGATTCTTAGTTTGAGTAATAGTTATATCAACTTAGTGTCTTTCATGCATGAGTGATTTCGAAAAATTATCATTTTAATATGATATAATGGAAGTGGGGAGATCATAATTATTGATTTGAAAGTTTATTTCATTAGGATCATCGTCACATGACTTAATAGGTTGGGTGAAGTACAACCTATGAACTCAATATGACCACTATAGCCATGACTAGAATCTATAAGATATTTGAAGAATTAGTATTCCCAAAATAAGATAGTGAGGTATTATTATCGAGTGGGAATTTCAAATGTCGTAATTTTTGGAAGAGGTCAAATATACAAGGATTAGTTTCACCTTGTACTTTAAATATATACCCTAAGTTTGAAAACTTAACACATTAACAAGAGGATGAAACGAGTGCATGCATACAATGATTCCATAGTATTCCTAAGAGAATATTATAAGATAAGGTGAAGTTAAAAATTGTGACTTTCATATTTGCAATACAAGGAGGCATAGTGATAGTGTTCTAAATTAAAACCATAGGTGGCATGTTTGTAGGATCATAACCCATACACATCCTACTAACATATTTTAGATTGTCAATAGAGTATCCAAACATCTTAATGAATCCAAGAGAAGTAACACAGGTGAAAAACATTTTCTTTGAAGTCATAGTTAACCATAGTATGGCCAATTTGGATTGATATAAAGAGGGAATGTTCATTTTCATGAAACATAAACTATAAGATAATCACGAATCAAGGGGGACTAATGCAAGAGGAATAGCCTATAGAAATGTTAGTAGAGATGGAGAAATATTTGAATTCATGTGTGATGATCTCTTACAAACCATGTATGGCAGGTTCTTACCCCAAAAAGGGTTTAAAAGGGATGTTCATAGAAAATAGTACTGATATAAGATGCTCACAATATTTAGTTGAGGTGTGAATAATATCTAAGAATGGGATTTAACTTGACACCAATAGAGTTCGTAAGAGGTTCCTAATATCAATAGATGTAATGTACAATATTTTGAACCTAGGGGTGTCATCCTAAATAGGTTTTTAAGGAGGGGGCTTGTATAGAGATCTAATTTTGCTTTTCTCATGGAAATGATATGGAATCACTTGGGGTATAATTTTATTCACAAGGGTTGATTACATAGGAAATGAAATAGTTGCAAATAGATGGGATCATCCATATGTAATGAAAAGGTTTGATTGATTCTAATGAAGGTTATGGTTCTATAAATAGGATTGGTTGTGTAAGAATGTTTACATAGTTTCTTATCACATTTATCTTAATTGTGGGATCATGGATAAAATTACTTTCATTATATTTTGTGTAGGATAACATGTATGTGTTACTTTGTAAGTTTTAGTTTAATTGGAATACATAAATTAGATTTTAATAGAATAAATAATTGGTTTGAAATCTTCTACATTAACCATGTTCTCCATAGATGCACTAATAACAAGATATGAAGTGTCAACAATGTTATTAGTCACATTATTTTTATGAGAAATACCAAGATTATGTTTCTTATACTTAGAATGATTAGGAAGGGTATCATTGTAAACTTTTAGAATATCATTTTCCTAATGAACCACTTAATTTCAATAAAAGTATGATATTTGTTGAATTACTTGATAGTCTTGTCTAGCCTTTCTCAAATGTGTTTCAAGGAGGACCGTATAGCAAAAAAATTGAAGATAATATTTTTTTTATAAGAATGACCGCAAGTATCATGTCACCAAAAAATTACTTTTATTATGTCATTGGGGAAGAGGTGAAAAAGGATCTACAACCATGGTGATTGGTAAGGGTAGGAATCACTTCAATTCCTCCTTATATAGAGGTTGTTGAGAGTTAGAGTGGGAGGAAGATAGGGATTTTTCTTGTGATTTAGTGGTAGATTGATCAATTTTATGGATATTCCTATTAGAATAAGTTCATTGAGGAAGCGTATATGTGACTTCGTCATTAGTGGAATTCTTGGTTCTAGGATGCATGGGGACTTGAATCTTCTTGGGTGGTTATTTCTTAGAGGAAGGATTTTTGAATTAATTCATGAGGTAATATTGACAGTTTTTTTCTTAAATATTTCTTCTAAATAGGTATGAGAGAATGATCTCACCTTGTATTACAGTGAGGTTTATGTGCCTTGATGAATTTATAAAATAGATTTCCATCATACATGTTATGTTCATCCTAAGTGGAAAAGGTATTCCAATGGTTGATTAAATCCTAGGAAGACTAATTGTTTATTTATTTGCAATTCATGAAAGCACCGATATTATTTTCAAGAAGGTCATTATATTAAAATTCGCTTACTAAGGTTGTCATGAAGCTTTCATGTTTGAGAATAGATTTGACGAGAAGAGTATGGTACCAATCCAAAGCATTATCCATGAGTTTCTTAGATAAAAAATTGGTGGTGTCATAAGAATTGAATCCAACCCAATATTGGTAATTATTTTCAAAGGAATTGATATGAATAGTAGGATTAGTAGATCTATCATAAGACATGTAAGGGATTATCCCTCCAATGTTTGTGTAAGTGATTTAGGAAATGAGATGCTCTCTTTGAATGACTTGAAGAAATTTTATTTATATGGGAGATTGGGAAATTAGTAATCCATTAATTCCAATTGGAAGAGAAGCGGGTTTACCTTTCATATCTATGCCCCAAGAGACCATTTTTGTTTGAGTAGTGAATTAATCTATTGTTGAGTTAGGTGATCAATAAGTTACATGTTTATTTGGGTACGATCATTGCTTTGAGGAAGTTGTTTATTATTAGTTGGATCATTTTTGATCCATTTATATGATCTCTTGTGTGATTGATATATAAATTTAGCTTTCTATAAAGATAGTCTCGAATGATTTTTTTGCAATATGTCAGGTGACTCTGCTATATATTTAGGAAATTGTTAAACAATTTTTGCATAGAGAGAGGATAATTATATTTAGGAATATCTTCAAGTTCCCTTTATAATTTATATTCAATGAAAATATTTCTAATGTTGGATCTAGTCTATACGTTACGATATGGTGGTTTTGGTTACTTATCATTAGCAAATACTATGAAAAAACAATCAATGTGATGAGGAACAAGCTTAGGAAAATCCTTACCCTTGTCAATTTTCCTATACAAATATGGATTGGTAGAAGATGTGGTAAAATAATAAATAAGTATTCCATTCACAAGAAAGGATTCATGAAAAATAGTTTCTTGTAAAAATTTCAAACAAGGTCATTCATACAATAAACTTACACAATGACATATGGTATCGAGGAGGAAAAGTGTGAAATTATTGATGATTAGAAAATTATTAGTCATGTAAGAATATTACATATGTTCCAATAACATTGAGGTAAGGATAATAATATGCATATAGCATCAGATGTGTAGTATGGTTCTACACATGGATTGATCACATAGGAAAATCATGAAAAATAAGAAACAAAGTGAATTTTACCTAATTTAGGGAAGAGTAAGATTCAAGTTAGGATCACCAAAGTCTATGATGTAAAATGATAGGTTCCCAACTAGGTTATTAATTGTTGGGAATAAATATAAGTCCATACACACAACATAGATACCAAAGGTGTTAAGAGTGTTATAGTGTCATAAATCTAGAGTATTATGACCCTAACCCTAGGATAGCTACATGTATCTAATGCCTACATAGAATAAAAATCTAGGTATCCTATCGGATTAAGAATAAGAGTAGTTAATGTGAGGATAAAAGATAGAGATGGAATATCTCTTCCTCTATATTATTCAGAAGCGGATACATTATTTATAGGGAGGAGAAGTAACAATACTCTCCACAATGAAAGGAGCGATTATGAACTAGGAGAGAATAATGGAATAAGTTAAAACAAACTCTCCTAATTATATAAAACAAGTGCTACGTATCCTTATGCTAACATTCCATCCACATTACAATATTCTTACAAATGTGACCCCTAAAAATTAAACTTTCACTTATCCAAGATATTTTTGAGAATGTCAACAACTTGTACTTCAGTAGGATAATACCGGAGTTGAATGTGATGGTTAAAGATGTGCTCTCGAATGAAATGAAAATCAAGCTTAGTATGTTTTGTTCCTTTATGAAAAACTGGATTTTACACGAGCTTCAACACACTCTGATTGTCGTAATAGAGAATAGGTGATTGTTTTTCAGGAATTCCCAGGTCATCCAAAATGCAACATAACCATATCACTTTGCACACAGCTCCTCATGCAGCATGATATTCTTCCTCTATCAATGAGATAGAAATAATATTCTTCTTCTTGATTATCCACAAGATAGGTCCAAATCCAAGATGAAAATTATATCTTATGGTTGACTTCCTATCATCAATAGATATGGCATGGTCCGAGTTGATGTATCCCTATAAGAAGAATTTATCATTCTTCTTATATTCCAGACCATAATCAGTTGTTCCTTGGACATATCTCAAAACATGATTTGTTGCGATCTGATGAAGTTCCTTCACTCCTACATGAACTTGGAAAGATAGTTGATAGCATAGCTTTGATCTGTCTGGTTTATGTAAAATAGATGAGTCCTCCAACAAATTTCCTGTAGAGAGTAACATCTACTTGAGGTGAGTCCTGGAATATTGAAAGTTGTAATACTTTCCCCATGGGAGTGGATATAGGTTTATAGTCCACATCATTACGTATTTTTCCAGAGTGTCTTGGTGTACTTTATCTAGGAGACAAAAATGTGATGCTCCTTTTTCCATATCTCCAAACCAAGACAATAATGTAGTAGCCCCAAATCTGCCATGTTGAAGGTTCTTTTGAGATAATTGTTAACAATATCAACCTGATCTTCTTAAATGATAGTGATGAAAAGATCATCTACATACGCAACAAGAATGGAAATTTCTTTTCCTACCTTCTTTATATACAAATTGGAATATGAGGGAGTACGAGTGAACCCATGCTTTGCAAAAGGTGTTCGTTGATCTTTATATACCATGCCCTTAGATATTTTTTCAGTCCATACAGTGATTTGATGAGACAAAATATGTTCTTAGGATGCTCTTCATCAACAAATCATTTAGGTTGGGTCATGTACACTTATTCTTTCAAATCACCATTTAGGAAATCACTCTTAACATCCATCTGCTGAAGTCTTCATCCTTTCTGTGTTGCCAGTGTGCAAACAAATATGATGGTCATGATCTTTGCAGTGGGTGAAAAGGTTTCTTCATAGTTGATTCCATCTTTCTAAGCATATCCTTTTGCTAAAGGTCATGCTTTATGTTTGTCGATGGATCCATCTACCTTATATTTTGTCTTGAAAACCCATTTACAGCCTATGGGATTCTTTCCTGTAGGCAAACCGACAAGTTCCCACGTCTGATTTTTCTTGAGTGAGTCAATTTCTATATCCATGGCTTCATTTCACTGAGGTTGAATGAGTGGTTCATGAACATTATCAGGCTCCGAGCTATTAATCAGTGAACTCATGAGTGTAAATTTTACCTCATTTCTTGTTTGACTTCTTTTTTTAACTCCAGATGATGTATCTAGGAGTTGTTGCAAATGTGAGTCCTTGATGGTGATTTGTAACCACTTAGGATGATAACTTTTCTACTTTTGTGAAGAACTGTGTCATTTCCATGTGGATTGATGTGGATTCACATTCTCTAGTTCTCCAAGGTCAACAAATATCTCTCCTGATAGCACATCTTTTCTCTAAGTAGTCTCCTTTGGCTGATCATCTGATTCGAGACTAGTCGGTGAGAGGTGGTTGGTAATGGTTCTTCTGTTGTCACTACTAAGTCAAAGGATGACTCATCACAAACCATGTCTCGACTCTCATATATTTTCATCTCGGGATGCATAAGACAGGTAAGCCTTTGAGGTAGTGTTATAGCCAAGTAGGATTCACGGGACCATCTTTGGATCAACCTTCTTTCTCTTACGAGTTGGGACATGCATATATATTGTAACCAAATAATCGTAAATGAGAAATTAATGGCTTTCTACCACTTCATACCTCTAATGGCATTATATTTTGTAGAATATTTTTGGTGCCCTTTTGAAAAGATATACATCTGTCTATACTATTTCAACCCAATAGTGTTCCTCTAGCTTTGTTATTGTTAGCATGCAACAAGCCATCTCCATCACTATCTGATTGCGACGCTCAACAATTCCATTTATATGGGGTGTGTAGGGAGCATCGGTTTCTTATTAACACCTTGTTGATTCACAAAGGCCAAAAAATTCTTTGATGTGAATGCCCTGCTCAATTTGAGTGAAGTATAAGAAGTGGTTGTCTGGTCTCTTTCACAACACGATGATAGAAATTTTAGAAATGTTGAAGAGCCTCAATTTTCTTGTTCAGGAAAAACACCCACATCTTGCGAGAGTGGTCATCCACAAAAAGTTATAAATACTTGTATCTTAAAAACAAATTAGGAAGTGGGAAATTCAGATCGGTATAAACTACCTCCATGCGCTTCTTGGCATGGAAGGTACTCATCTCAAATGGATCCCTATGTTTTTTTCTTGCAAGAGAGACAAGGATAATAGGCAAGGAACTGGAAAAATTTTCTAGTCCATGGACCATTTCTTTTTAATTCATTTGATGTAATGAACTAACTGATAAGTGACCATATCTAAAATGCCAGAGGGTTATAGATTCTATTATTGAGGTAGATAAAGCTACTGCAGAAGATGAAATAGTATCTAAAGAAAATAACTTATCTTTTATAAATTCTCTAGCAATAACCGTACCTTGTCTGGAGATCAAACATGATTTGATGCCAGTTTGGACAAGAAATTCTATCTTTAGGTGATGATTCAAGAGTCGAGTCACTAACAAGAGGTTTCTAGTCAAGCCAGGAACATATAGTACCTTTGTAAGTGTACATTTTCATGGTCCCAGAGGAATGGTGACTTTTCCTATTCCTTCGCAACATACTACTTTTATCATCTGCTACTTGAACCCGATCTCCAATGGGTTATTCATTCAGTGAATCAAATAGTTTATTTTCACTTGACATATGATTACTTGCACTGAGTCTATCAACCATAATTTCTTTATGGGTTGAGAATTTTGAGAGACGAGTACAAGGTTCTTACAACAATTGGATCCTTCTAATCTCTCTTCATCATATTCATAATCTTGTTGGGCTACGAGATGTCCCTTATACTTTCTTTGGCGATGATTTCATTCGGATGTTTAAAACTATTCGCGCCTTGATGTGCTTGTTTGACTCAAAGACCCTTGTTTCAAACCATTGTACCAACAAGTGATTAGTGTCACGAGTGTTGGTTTTCAAATGTGACACCACCTCTTTGACTTTTGATCTTTCTGTTGTTGATTTGGTTGTGCTTGAGTTGGCTTCTCTAGGGGACCCTTCCGATTCTTCTGGCCACGGTATGGATTTGAGAATAGGGCTTTATCTTGAGTCTCCTCTTGGGTTGAATTGATGGCCTCTTCCTGTTGCAGCAAGTTCACGAGCTCTTCGAATGCCACTATTTTTTAGATACATTCAATGCCATAATGAACACTTAGAATTGAGAAGGGAGTTATATCAAGGTGATTGGCATGAGAATTTTGTCATCCACCATTTTATCGAGTGCTAATAACTTTGATCGCATCTCAGCCACACGATGTAATAATTCCTCAACTTTCTCATCCTACCTCATAGATAGGGTGTGCATTTTTTACTGAAGATGGAGGATCAACTTCATAAATAATTGCGCTTTGTCCCGACATCCTTTGGTTCCTCCACATTCCAAACATGTGTTTGTACATCGTCACTGATATTGAGCATTATCAACATCAAGGTGTTGGCACTAGCTATCTCATACTTCATTAATTCATCAGCATCTATGGGGACTGGCACAGATCTAGTTACGAAGCCCCATAATCCTTCAAATTGAAAGATTGTTCGCATCTTTATTTTCTAGGCTACATAATTCATCCCTTTAAGCAATCGAGAATCCGAAAGTAGAAGTTTCACTTGCAGACATTGGAATAAAATTAAAAAATTATATTTAATTATTGATTTCCAAGAGATATTACAACTTTTACTCACTGATGAGAAGGACCAACTTGTAGATGCTCACGATACTCGCGTGCTAAGAGTTGACGATGCTTTATGGGGTGTTCATCTTCATCTTCACAATCGGCATTATACTTGGATTCTAATTCTTCCCAAACTCGCTTTGTTTGGAAGCTGATGTCAAAAAGAAATACTCCAAGAGTCCTTTGCGAACCAGTTCATCAAAAAAAGGTTGTCGGTGTTGCGTAGCTTGTTGAGCTATGCAAAGTATAACCAGGAGCTCTCAAGAGCTTCTGGATGGTATTCTTCAGCATGCGAGTTGATGTTATGACTTTCAGTAGTCTCAATCGTGTCATTCACACTCGTCATTCAGCATAGGCTTTGAGAGACTCCACTAGAAAACATTGGTTCTATATATTTTTTTAATTTAACCAAAGAAGATAGTATTTTTGTAGCATAAATTACCTGGGCTGCTTGTTCTCGCAAGTCTCTCTGTAATTCCTCTTGCATGCAGGTATCCACGACGAAGAAAAAATCTATTTTTACAAATCCTGGTCGAAGTGTTCCACGTAGCCTCAAATATCTTCCACGCAAGGCTTTGGATGACAACGTCTAGCTAGAAAAGTGCAGGAATTTTGTCAAACTTCCACGTAGATTACTAAAACAGGTTGTTGCAATTATTTAAAAAATGCCTTAGCTTACAAACAAATGCCACGTCCAAGCTTGAAAGCAACGCTGGTTGCTAGAAGGAGGATATTTTTCCACACAATAGTCTCCATGTGTTCTTTTCAACGTAAGTCAGCTAGGGAAAAAAACATAATCTAAAACAGTTCTCGTTTGCACGTAATTCGCAGGAACAGCACATGTTGGCAAATGAAATAGAAGGAAGGAAGGAACTATCCACACAGGTGAATGGTCTTACATAGGAAAGAATGGTTTGAGGATTACCACGTAGCTAACTAGTCGCTGAAACCAACATGCCACACAACCTCCTTTAACAATTTTCATGAATTGAACTCAACCTCCCACGTTGTACTCCACGCAGGCTACAAATCTCTCCCACGCTGATCAAACAAAATTCTCCTTCAAACGTACAGATATTTTGTGTTTTGCTTCACGCAGGATGCAAAGTAAGCCAATCTTCCATGCAATTTTCTCATCCACCACGCAATAAATTTGATGAACCAGCAGACCATATCCAACAGCCTTTCTCTCCTCTCCATGCAGCAGGTGGATGTCTTTGTCTTATAGTGCAGAAAATTAAAAAACAACTCTTAATATTTCCACGCTTTTTTTTTTTCCTCAGTTCGCTGCTCCTTTACCCGCATAGGTCAGAGATCATGTTTTGTCTATTACCAGATTGTGAGGAGAAAAGATAGAGATGGAATATCTATTCCTCTATATTATTCAGAAGCAAATACATTATTTATAGGGAGGAGAAGTAACAATACTCTCTACAATGAAAGGAGTGATTACGAATTAGGAGAGAATAATGGAATAAGTTAAAACAAACTCTCATAATTATATAAAATAAGTGGTACTTATCCTTACACTAACAATTAAGCGATGGATAAATCCAAGGAAATAATATAATAAGAAACATTAACAGATCAAATAAAATGTAAATCTAATATAATCTATAGATATTCATGACCAATCAAAAACATTTACGTGAAATACTGAAGACTAATAAGGTTTTGAAATACTTACCTACATTATGTATGTGACCACTATTACATAATCCTATCGAGAGACAAAAACTATGATAGAGAATCATTATGGTTTGAGAAGGGGAATTATCAAAAATAAGACATGTAATCTTGACTCAATATGGTGACCTAAACACAAAAGAGTAAGAAAAAAATCCTCAAGGCCAATAAGGAGTTGTGAAATAGTGAAACAATATGTGGGCAATATCAAGTAGTGCCTTTATGAATGTTTGATTAATGGTGGGCTAAATGAAATATCGGGTGGGGTATATATACATGATGTCATCACCTATGGGTGATGGCATGAGCCAAAGTAGACTTTAACCTAATGTCATCACCCATGGGAGATGGAATCATCTTTTAGGTAACCCTAAACTAAAAGGATTGGAAAACATATGTAGTGAGGTTTATAATATAAAAAAAGGAAATGAAGAAGGTACAAATGACCAAAAGAATGGATAATAACATGTAATAAAAATGAGAAAGTGTAGATAATAAGACATGTAAGAAAACTAGGTGTGATGTGTGAAAAGGGGTAAGACATGAGGAAATGGTAATGTCACTTTTTCATAAGAATGAAATCTCTCAAAAAAATTGATCTATCCCATATAACCATGATTTCATTAAATATGGACATTTTACTAAGAATCTAGATTTATAGTATTATTATTTCTGGTTTTATAATTGTTGAAATTGGATTCCTAAATTTCCATTATTGGTTTTTATCTAGTGTGATATTGGATTCCAATATGTTTATTATTGGAATTTAATTAGTGTAATATTAGATTCCAATATTTACACTATGTCATACAAGTATGTTCCTAATTCTATATTGATTTTATGAGAATGGGAATATGCCCATTCTCAACACACTTATAGTACAACTATGTTCCTAATTCTTTTTATGTGTATCTTCTTTATCTCATTTCTTTTCTATGATTCCTATATGAGGCATTTTGATCCCTTTTGAAAATTAAAACAATGCGATAAGGGTACATGTGTATCAACTAAGAAGCAACTATTGAGTCTATGAAAATGGACATATTCCCATTCTCATCATAGTCATGGTACAAGTATATTCCTAATTCTTGTTATGTGTATCAAATTTATATTTATTTTCCTCTATAATTCATATATGAGGGATTTTGACCTCTTTTAAAATTGACATGTTGGCGAGATAGTAGGTTAAGTCATGGAGCATTGCTAGACACTCTTAGTGATACCATTAAATAATATATCTTGGAACTATAAATACTATAGTTTTGCATTCAAGAATTAGGGGATTCTAGGCATATAATTTAGTGTCTACGCTTCAAAAGGTTTACATTTTATAAATTTATTAGAATAATTAAAAAATAAGTTAGCTATACTTATGCACATAGCCTTAGGAAAAGACCATACAATTTTGTGGTTGTAATGTCTACATAAATCAATTCATTACATAACATGATTTTTTAAATGAGTTTCGAGTTAATCACATTCAAGTCCCTTTAAATCACAAGATCTAAGTTCTTGTAAACTTAGAGCATAATTAAGGATTTTTTTTTTTCAAATTAAATTAACCGCATGATGGAAATCATATTAATAATAATACATGAATAAGATTCAAGAGTTCCATAAGCAATACAATGTTTTATAGAATTATATTATGGAAAAATATTCCAAAGTAATATAATACTCAAGTATTTCCTTTAATTCTTAAATAATAGTAAAATCAGTAAATTTTTATAGGACCAAGGTTTAGAATATATATTTTTAAAAACCCATATCCCGAGGCCAAGATGTTTTTACATATAAATTTATAAACTTCAATAGTTTCTCCAAGTCAACATTCCTTATCCTTTTCAACTAGTTCAAGGTATGATTTAATGGTCACGTGTCCTTTATCAGGTATCTTTATGTATCCACTTTTTATTTTTTTGTTTGGTATCCATGCCTACATGATACTATCCACATCAATATCTGATTTAGGTTTGTCTCGAGATGGTCCAATTTTTATTCATCTTTAAACAACCTTGATACAATGTTGTACCTTCTCCTCTCCCCATGCAGGTTTCCAATATTGAGCTCTCATCTTTTTATTTACATCATTGCCTTCTTATTGAAGGATAATATCCCCTATGCTCTCCCCATCCATATATTTTCATTATCATTTACTATTCGTATAAGTAGCATGTTTCCCTTGAACACATCCTTCAACAGATAGAATTCTTGGTTAGATATTCCACAAAGGGGCCCATCATAAATATCTAGTTAATTACTATGTACAAGGTGCAAACCAACCATTTGAGAACTCCATTTCTTAATCATAAGGTAACTTCTTGTTTCATTTAAAATAAAATGTTTTATTGGCCAAACAATTGATTTATTAGGTTCTAGTGAGTTTGAGCATTCTAAACACATATTTATCACATTCTCTATGCATACACCAAAATTCAAAGGACCCAACCTCTCTCCATCAATTTCATGAACTTATAGCACATGAGTTATATAACCCATGGCTATGTCATCATCTCTACTACAAGATTTGTGTTTGAGAATGACATTGTCTGTGACAAAATATTTTCTATCTTTAGGACCTATATTGATGGTGCTTTCATTGTCATCACTACAATATCCATCACTCTTTGCATTGTAATCCTCTGAACCACTACAAATGTTTTCACTTCCCAAATTGGGGGGAATGGATGAATTTGCATGCTTTGACAATTCACTCTCTTCCCAAGAAATGTAGTATCCTTTATTCCCGACATCTGCCAAGGTTTCAAATTCATCAACTAAGAAAGGAAATTTTACTCTTCCATCCAATACTATGTTAACACTGACAACAACAAATCCTCTTCCCATATCTTTACAATCTAGTGTCTTCCTACTTGGATATACTCTTCCCACCACAACTTTGGTTCCATTTGAAAACAAGTCCACATGATCATCCACTACAAATTCAAAATACTCCACTACTGTAACAATATATATAAAAATTTTGTGAGATGATGAAAAATATCTTAAAGCATTAGATAAAATAAATTAAACATTATCATGTATGTACCACCATAAGTATATCGAATACAAATTGCACATGAGCTGCATACTTTTATAATTAAGTAAGGTTTGGAAATACTTCAAAATTATGATTTTTTTGGAAATATTTATAAGTTGATTCGTAAACTATAATTGAACTTGAATCAATTGAATTTAAATGATGAGAAATAAATAGAGGTTACATTTCCATTTGCTAACCACTTCATCCAAATAGAGGTTAAATAGATGAGGTTGAATTTAAATGATGATAAATAAATAAATAGTGGTTAAATGTGTGAGGAGGAAATGATGGAGAGAAAATAGATATTATATATCTCTTATTCATTCACTGAATATCAGAAGCATGATACATATTTATAGGGACGTGTACGAACAATACTCCCTGGAATGGATGGAGTTGTTACTAACAACAAGAGAGAATAATGGAATAAATAATAACAACTAGCCTAACAATAAAATATTACATAGACTATGCTAACATTCCCCCTTATTACATTATTCTTGCAAATGTGACCCCTAAAAAGTTCAAATTTAACTTTTCCAAGAGATTTTGTGAGAATATGAGCAACTTGTGCTTCTGTAGGACAATACTGGAGCTGAATGTGATGGTTCAAGAAGTTCTCTCGAATGAAATGAAAATCAATATCAATATGATTTGTTCGTTCATGAAAAACTAGATTCTGCACGAGCTTCAACACACTCTGATTGTCGCAATAAAGAATAGGTGACTATTTTTCAAGAATTCCCAGGTCATCCAAAATACAACGTATCCATATCACTTGGCACATAACTCCTCGTGAAATTCAATATTCTTCCTTTTTGGATGAGATAGAAACAATATTCTTCTTCTTGTTTATCCATGAGATAGGTCCAAATCCAAGATGAAAAATGTAACTTGTGGTTACCTTCCTTTCATCAATAGATCCTGCGTGGTCCGAGTCGATGTATCCCTGTAGGAAGAATTGATCATTCTTCTTATATTCAAGACCATAATCAGTTGTTCCTTCAACATATCTCAAAACATGATTTTCTACAGTCCAAAGACATTTCTTCACTCTTGCATTAACTCCGGAAAGATAGTGACAACATAACATAGATATGGTCTCGGTATATGTCAAATAGACGAGCCCTCAAAAAAGTTTCCTATAGAGTAACATCTACTTGAGGTGAGTCCTAGAATATTGAAAGTTGCAAGCTTTTATCCATGGTAGTGAATATAGGTTTACAATCGACATTCTATACTTTTCCAAGAGTTTCTTGGCATAATTTATCTAGGGGACAAAAATGTGATGCTCCTTTTCCCATATCTCCAAGCCAAGGTAGTAATGTAGTAGCACCAAATTTGTCATGTCAAAGGTTCTTTTGAGATCATTATTCACAATGTCAACCTAATATTCTAAACTTCCAAAGTGATCACAAGATCATCTACATACACAACAAGAATGACAATTTCTTTTCCTACCTTCTTTATATAAAAATTTTAATCGAGGGGCTACGTGTGAACCCATCAATATTGATATACCATGCCCTTGGAGCTTGTTTTAATCTATACAGTGATTTGATGAGATGACATACCTTCTTAGGATGCTCTTCATCAACAAATCCTTGAGGTGGGGTCATGTACACTTCTTTTTCAGATCACCATTTAGGAAAGCACTCTTGACGTCCATCTTCCGAAGTCTCCATCCTTTCTATTTTGTAAGTGCACAAACTACTCGATGGTCTTGATCTTCGCAATGGGTGTAAATTTTTCTACATAGTCGATGCCCTCTTTCTTAGCATACCCTTTTACTAAAAGTCATGATTTATGTTATTCGATGTATCCATCTACCTTATACTTTGTCTTGGAAAACCCATTTGTAGCCTATGGGTTTTTTTCATGTAGGAAAATCAAAAAGTTTCCACGTCTAATTTTTCTTAAGTGAGTCAATTTCTATATCTATGGTTGTCTTCCACTAAGGTTTTTGAGTGGTTCACGAACATTATCAAGATCGAAGTTATTAATCGGTGAACTCATGAGTGCAAAGTTTACCTCATTTGTTGTTTGACTCCTTGTTTCGACTTTGGATGATGTAGAGGGGAGTTATTACAAATGTGAGTCCTTTATGGTGCTTTGTGCCCACTTCCAATGAGAACTTGGCTTCTTTTGAGAAGAACTATGTCATTTCCATGTAGATTGATGTGGATTCACATTCTCCAATTCTCTAAGGTCAAAAAATATCTCTCCTAGTAGCACATATTTTCTTTGAGTAGTCTCATCTGGTTGATCATCTGATTCGGAGACTGATCGGTGAGAGGTGGTTGGTAATGGTTCTTCTGTTGTCACTACTAAGTCAAAGGATGACTCATCACAAACTAAGTCTCAACTCTCATATATTTTCTTCATCTCGGGATTCATGAGACGGTATGCCTTCAAGGTAGTGCTATAGCGAAAGGAGGATGCACGGGAGTGTCTTCTCCTTAACCTTCTTTCTCTTACGAGTTGGGATATGCATGTATGTTGTGCAACCAAATACTCGTAAATGAGAAATTGATTTCTTTCTACCACTCCATACCTCTTCTATCATTTTATTTTTGTAGAATTTTTTTCAAAGTGCCATGTTGAGAAGATATACACTATCCGTCTTCGCTTCACCTAATAATGTTCATCTAGCTTTGTTATTGTTAGGATGCAGCAATCCATATCTATCACTGTGTGATTATGATGCTTAACAATGTCATTTTTCCGGCATGTGTAGGGAGCAGATTAGGTTCTTCTTAACGCCTTGTTGGTTCATAAAGGCCAAGAACTTATTTTATGTGAATTTCCCCCCTCAATTTGAGAAAACTAGAAGAAGTGGTAGTCCAATCTCTTTCACAACATGATGATAGAAATTCTGGATATGTTGAAGAGACTCAATTTTCTTCTTTAGGAAAAACACCAAATTTTTTTGAGAGTGGTCATCCATGAACAGGTTGGAAGTACTTGTATCCTAGAAACAAAGTAGGAAGCAGGAAGTTTAGATTGGTATGAACTACCTCCAGATGTTTGGTTGCATGGAAGGTGCTCACAAAAACATATCCCCGTGTTCAGGGATAATTTTAGAGGTGAATATTCGTAATATGGCAAAAATTTCATTTTAGGAAAATTTGAAAAAGAAAATTATTCGAGTGGGTCAGTGTCCTGTTCGCCTAAAATATATAGTATATTTTTTTGGGGGTCGTCTTCACCCTCATTTGAAAACATCGACCTATAAAAACGTAGGTGATTCACTGTAGTATACCTCAAGTAGCTTACCAAATTACCAATACTGTGAAATTTGAACTCGCATACCCTTAAGCACCAGAGATTCAGATTACTGTTAGCCTGTGATTGTTCATTGTGGAAACGTGATAGGGACAGTGTTGACGCGTGACAAAAGCAGTGTTGACGTGCGCCAAGGGCATTGTTGACGTGTGACAAGAGTAGTTTTGACGTGCGACAAAGGCAGTGTTGACGCGCGACTTGGGCATAGCAGTTGATGAACGACAAGGGAAGTGTTGACGCCTTGCATGATATTCGAGACGAAGGGAGCGCGACGAATAGGTTGTTGACACGCGACAAGTGTAGAGTTGACACATGAAAAAGAGTCCAGACAGTGGACAAAGTCGCTACTTGGTTCTTTTGCTGACGCAGGACTCTCTTGAGCATAATGGAAGGTGCCATCTCAAAGAATGCAAATAACCTAAAACTAAGTAAGAAATCTTAGAAATTGCTCTTAAAGTATTTTGGAAACTCTGCGGATACAGATATTGAAAATACCAATCATATATCAGGCATCACAAAGAATCGAATATTGACTGTGTGGAAGGTATTATTGAGGTGGACATGCATTCTGCACAGTATCAAAGTCAAACAAATGAAACCTATGATAATATGCCAGATCTTGAAGATATTGTTCCTATTGGGGTGCAACTAGAAGTGCATCTAGATATCACAGATACAAACACTCAGAAAAATGGAAGACAAAAATCAAAATCAAACTCCGGTCCAAGAAAGAGGAAACCAAGTGATTGTGATATTGCTCAAAATTCTACTCAAAAAAGTAAAGCATTGAAAACGAACAAGAATATGTGGACCATTGGCAGGACATACAAGTTTGATTGGGTAGCTAAATTTCCATTTATTGAACCTGTACAATCATCTAATTCTAAAGAGATCCCATCTGAATGTACATGTACAATATGTATGTGGAAATTGGGAAAGCAACAAAAATGCAACTGAAGCTGGACACTATAGAAAAACATTGTGGAAAACAATATTTGACTGTAACGGGGGTGGATGGCCAGAAAATCAAAACACATAGGTGGAAAACTGAAAAAGAATGCATGCATGTTAGATATGCAGTGGAATATGAGGCAGAGCAAGAAAAACAAAGACATCTGTTAGAAAAGGGAGGAACGACCACATCGCATATTGGTAAGATGAAAGAAACAAATCTACATGCAAAATTCATACAATTCTCTACTCTTTTTCAAATACTAAAAAAAGGAAGAGCGATTTCGGATTTCCTCGATTTCAAAGTTTTGTATCAATTTAACAAAATGCTGAATTTACCTCAGTCTCATTGTTCTAAAAGTAGTGGATGGGAAATGGAAAAATGCCTCTCGATGATAGAGAAGGAATATTTGAAAGAGAATGTAAAAAAAGAAAAATTTATCTCTCTTTCAATTGATGAAGTGACAGCAATCGACAACACCGCATGGGTATGTATCCACGTCTATACTTTAGAAAATCATATAAGGACACCTCATCTGTTGGGTGTTATGAAAATGGTTGAAAACTGCAATGCCGAAAACCTACATAAAATAGTTGTTTCTCATTTGAAAGATGTTGTTGGAATGACTGATTATGAAATTGCTACGAAGTTGGTATGTGTTGGAGCAGATGGTGCATCCACACATGCAGGTCACCGAACAGTGTCTATGTGTTATATTACAAACAACAAGGTGACCCCATATATGTTACCAATTCACCGTATGGCTCACGAATGAATTTAACATATAAAATGGTAAGCAACCACGAAAACGTTACTAAATTAGAAGACCTTATATGAGAACTTCATGCCTATATGTCAAGCAGCCCAAAGCGATTTCTCGAGTTCCAAAATTTGCAATTGGAATTACAGATGGCAAAAACTTCGAAGGATGTGGAGACTAGATGGATCTCTTTGTATGAACTCGCATGCGAGTTCGTGAGGAGTATCCTTCATTGGTTGGTTTCATGCATAAATACCGTCATGAAGTTGATAGGCAAAGGGACTTGTTGTTCCGTTTAAATGATTTGGAGACATTCCTTACATTGGTTGGTATTCTTCCAATGTTAAAGGAGATCAATACACTCGATGAAGCATGCACAAGGCGATTAATCTATATTGTGGATTTTATACGGATGAGAAAAATGGTATGCCAAAGTCTTGATATATTGTACTATTCCCAAGATAGTTTTGATGCACTGTTTTTGAAGAATTGGAAAGCTTTATTAGATCTTAAAAATCCTAACACCTTTTTGATATTTAATATCCACGATCACCTCTCGCATTAATGTTAATGGGAGGGAAATACCACTGCACATTTTGTAAAAACGTCAAGATATTACAGGATCGAACGAGAAGATGTTCCCATGACATGTAATTTGTTTGAGTCTGTTATAGTTGAAACAAGAATAAAGCTTAAATTTTTTTCAGAAACCTTGTCATCAGAAATTAGGGAACGTTTCTGTAAAGATAAAATTCTAGAAGCCATGGGTGTGATGAATCCTAATTTTTGGAATACTGAAGGTGGCCGTGCGAGTTTGTCGTAAAGAATTTCCATAAATCAATGGGTACAATAATGGAACAATTTACAAAGACTTCAAAGCTCAAGGGTATGGAAATCAAAGGTATACTGAATGCCAATTTATTAAAGTTTCAGTCAACAAATTTTGCAACAACAATGAGGAACCAATATAAGAATTTAGATCAACCTTCTGAAAGTGGTGCTATTACAACGCTGTGGCGAGGAATCTATCAAAGTTCTATCTTACAAGAAGATATCAGTGAATATTCTAGATTATATGAGTTATGCCAAATAATGATTTTGGGGTCTGTGGAGGATGAAAGGGTTTTTAGTGCATTTTCATTTATAAAATCAAAACAGAGAAACAGGTTGGATAAAAATCTGGAAAGTTGCATGAGGTGTTATGTTTCTCGATACTCCATCGAAACCTTTCCGTTTGATAGAGAAATTGCGCATTGGAATTCCCTTTGTGAAAGAAGAGGTGTGAATAATACAGCTACAAGTACAAATATTCCCAACCTTGAGAGTGTAATTGGCTCATCGTCACATTCTACAGAAGACAACATCGAGTTTGATGAAGCTATTGATAATGGATTGTTTCAACTTTAAATAGGTATCTTCTTTATCTTTATCTTTATCATTAAAGATGTTACAGGTCTATATATTTAAATTTATTTAACTACAATCTTTTTATAGGTCCTTCTCGGGACTGAAAATGTCAGGCAATTCACCCATCTATCTACTAATCCATTTCTCGTGTTGGGTTTTCTTAAATTTAAAACACAGATCTAGCTCATTACCAGTGGCAGTGATGATTTCAACTTTAAGGAGGTATCTTTTTCCCCTTAATCTTATTGTTTGTTACTATTCATTTTTTTCAGCTCTGGTTATCATTAAAAATGCTACAGGTCTAAGTATTTACATTTAGTTAAATACAATCTTTTTATTTTTTGAAAACGTGGGTTGACATCCATCCGAGGAAGTTGTTACTTCTCGGGACTGACAATGTCAGGAAACTCACCCATCTATCTACTAATCCATTTTTTGTGTTGAATTTTTTAAGACAAAGATCTAGCACATTACCGGTGATGATTTCAATTTTGAATAGGTATCTTCTTGAACATAATCTTATTGTTTGTTACTTTACATTTTTTCAGCTCTTGTTATCATTAAAGATGTTACAGGTCTAATTCTATATATTTACATTTATTTAAAGATGTTGTTGGTCTATATATTTAAAGATGTTGCTGGCACTTCTCATGACTGACAATGTCAGGCAACTCACCCCTCTATCTACAATGTCAGGCAAAACAAAGATCTAGCACGTTACCGTTGATGATTTCACAGCAATCTATTACGCAAGAGGTAAGCTAAACCCTATCATATTTGCAATTATGATTAATTTCTTACCAGTGATGATTCTTTCTTGATTTCTTAAAATTATATTTAATTTATTTTTTATATGTGCAAAATCCTTTGATATATTTTTTTCACTGTGGGATAAACAATACATTATAAAATTTTAAATTTAAGTCCACATAAAATTCCTCATCATCCATATATATCATATCATCACCATATCATTATCATAATCCTGAGTCCTGACACTACAATTATTTATCTAATTTAAATTTATTAAAACAATTCCATTTTCTAAAAACAATTCATAATCATATCATTACAATTATATTCGTTCTAATCTCATATATATCCATTCTAATCATAAATGTCATCTATATCAATTATAACACATTCCATTTATTTATCATCTATATCCACATTAAATTGATCATCGTATATATATATATATATATATATATATATATATATATATATATATATATATATATATATATATATATACATACATATATATATATATATATATATATATATATACATATATATATATATATATATATATATATATATATATACATACATATATATATATATATATATATATATATATATACATACATACATACATATATATATATATATATATATCATATCATTATCGTCATTCATCATCTTTCATCATCATCTATCATTAATTATCAATTATCATCATTCATCATCTACGTCCACATACAATTCATGACAATGCAAGTAAACAAGAAACATACATATAATTCACGATAATCACCATCTAATGCAATCAAAATTAATGATTGTATATAATTAAATTCAAATACCATACTCAATATTAGAAGTTTTCAAACTCAATATTTAAAGTTTCCCCAATAATAAAAGTTTCTAGTTTTCAACCCTCTTTTTCTTTATCCAATTGTACTCCTCTGCTCCCTTCCCCAACGGCTTCTTCCACTATGGCTGTACCCCTTTCCCCAACAGTAGAAATAACCCCTGAACTTATAAGATCTTCCGCAGCACTGTCCAGATTTTTTAAAATTCTTTCTTCTTGATTTGTCGCATCTCCATGCGACAACAAATTTGGATCAGCTGCTTGCTTTAGCATTGAATAATATGTCAGGGTCGAAACCGTGCTCTTTAATTATCTGCTTTAGTGTATTGTTTTGTTTGTTAACCAAAACAATATTTTGCTTCAAATTTTTTGCTGCGGATAAACTGCTCTTTGCTGTTTCCAAGTGAACTTGCAATACCTTCACCTGACTCTTCAAATTTTCATATTTCAACTGCACAAAAAGAGTAATGTCAATTCAAAATATTACTAAAAAATGAAAATTTCAAATTAACAAGAATGATTGTTTGAAATTAATAGTACTTACAACCACTCTATCTCTTTCGGCATTTGCAATTGCTACCAAATCCTTGTCCTTGGACCATTTGTTAAAATATGCCTGGGCCTCGGCACTAATATTTTCCAATTTGTTTAATGACTTATCTAAAATTTCATCTTTATAGTTTTTGTTATACGTGATAGTCCCACTTCTTACTTGGGTAAGTAAGGAATCCATCTTCGTAGGTTGATTCTGGACTGCAGCGTATAAACTATCCCGTTGCCAATAATTTTCATAATGACTAATAATCTCATTGATAAGAACTTTAGCCCTTCTCTCCCATTCTATAAGCTGATTGATATGAGGAAGAATAAACTCACTGACATGGGATTGACAATCATAACCAATTAAGTTCTCCAAAGGAAAAGGTAGCAACTATTCACTATCTGAATCTAATGAAGATGATCTTGCTGGAGAAGTATGGGGGCTTTCAGCAAGATCAACTGCTACTTGTTTCTACCTTTGGGTGGGCTGATCCTATTTGTGAAAAAATTAATCAAGATTTAGATAAATAAATTTAAATTGAAATGTAATTCAAAATTGTAAAGCATATTTAAATTGAAATTTGAAGTATACCTGCTGGCCTTGAATCATCTCGCGGGTATTGAAAAAACCAGTTGGGTCATTGCTATCAATGCCCAAATAATCTTCATAAAAATTTATATTGTTCAAAGCAGATATGTCCATTGCACTCGGAAATCCACCAAGTGAGAGAGTTTGAATTCGAAAGGAGGAGGCAATGTTTAGTGTCCCACTAGGGGCCGGAGTAAGCGGCATGCGTTTAACAATGTTCTTTTTCACTGTTCCTCTGGTTGGCATTTTAAAAATTATTGGTTGAGTGGGTGTCTGTGCTGTGGTTTGATCAGGACTGACATGTGCTAAAAGTACAAGAAAAAAAAGAAAAATAGGAAAACAATTCATAAAGTCAAAAACTACGAAATTAAACGTACTATCGAAAAGTTGTACCTTGTTGTCGAGGGGTTGTTTTTCTCGGTGCTAAGGGTGGCCTTGTAGGAGTTGTACTCAGTGTCTGTTCAGAAGATACAAATATATGCAAATTTTGGAGTGAGTTGGGGAAGAAGGTTGAGTTTGTGAAACAAGTGTATGTTCCAAAGTCCCTGCAATTCATCAATATTAAATGTTGTCAATTCATTTGGTTAAAATTTAAATTGAAAAATAAATATGCAACTTTGGAATTTGTAAATAATATATGAGAAGGTATTACTTCTCTGGCGTTTAACGAGTTCAAACTATTGAGGGTTTGGAGAGGAGTGAGCTTCCATTTCAGATTGGGAGTCCCCCGAAGCCTCAGCGTGTTGTTGGCCTCTTCCTCTCGATAACGCCTTTTTTCGGGGAAGGGCTTCAATAAATCTTCTCTGCAAAACATTAAAATTTAAGTGTTAATAACTGTGCACTGTAATGTCAAAATTGAAATACAATTACAAACTAAATAGTTTATACCTGTTGTTCTTCAAATGGAATTGACAACTTCATCAACTCCTCATCAGTGCAAGTAGGAATTTTTTTATCTTTTAAATTTAAAAGTGCCTCATAATAAAGGCCGAGGAGATAGTTTGTTGAATAAATGACAGGTTTTTCTGAAAGTTTTGAATTTGTTAGGTCAGTTCTTATTTTTTTGGATAGATATGTGCACCAATTGAATTTTTGTTTTGAGATAGTGGAAACAATGTATGCAATGGCCCAATTTGGTATATCTGTTTGGCGACCTTGCAAAACAATTCTGGATTGAAAAAATGAAATAACTGCAGCAAGAAAGTGGTGTGCAATTGATTGCGTATCCACACCATGCCTGGATTTATTGACATGGGTTGTAAATACGAAATAGTGAAAATTACTATAAATTTATAACAATAAATTGTATCAGAATAAAAAACAGAATAAAAAATATGAATTAAAACGAATTATACTTACAATCAACATGGAAACCGAACGTTGATTCGAGAAATTTCTTGTCTTCTTCCAGGAGTGTTGCTTTGGTTGTAAATAATTGGTAAATTTATGAATGGAAGGCCCAGTAAACCGATGGATGTCATTTGCTTCGATACTGAATTGGAACATTCGGTCATCGTTCAGAGTCACATAAAAAAGGCCGTCCTCTGAATTGTAGGATGACAGAAGGTAATTCAAAATATCCAGATCTATTTTGAAATAGGGCATATTAACGAGCCCTCAGAATTCACACACATCCATCAAATATTTATATTCAGAAGACATCTTTAAAATAGTATGGATGTGAGGGCATAAGGGATTCCTGTAGATGATCTTGGCCATCGATTGAATTGGATTCTCTTCTTGATTTTTTTCCTGAACTTGCAGTTGGGAAGCATGTGAAGTCAACATTATAGTTGTACTTGCATCTTTGACAATGATTGAGACCTGCAAAAATTCAAGAGCGGGAAGGTGAAAACGAGAAAATGACCGATTGAAGGGTATTTATAGGATAAATCAAGGCCATCAATGGTCTTAGCCGACGGTCTTAGCGTGATGCGTCAATAGTCCTAGCTGATGCGCGTAAATGGATCCAATTATCATGCGTCAATTTGTTCTGTTGACACGCGTCAACTGATACTGTTTATGTCGTCCAATAAATCCTATTGATGCGCATCAATAAATTCTATTGATGAGCGTCAAGAGAGCCTATTGACGCGTGACAGCTGGTTCCATTGACGTGCATCAGCTAAGACTATTGACGCATGTCAATGGATCTAGTTGTCACGTCAATGTATTTAGTTGTCGCGCATCGATAATATCGGTCGACGTGCATCAATAGAATTTTTGATGCATGAAAAATGGATCCGGTGACGCGTCGGCCAAGACCATTGACATTCCTTCTGACACACGCGTCCGGGAGTGATTATTGACGTCTTGTTGTCGCTTGTCAATGATGCAGCCATGAAAAACTAGGTGAAATTTTGGTTTTGGAATACTGTCAAATTCACCTTTCGCTAAAACTAGTTTTGGGGATATTCGCCAGGTATTTTCCACCTACAATTTTATAGAGGTGTCTTAAAATGAACCTGCCTGTGTTGTTTTCCAGCAAAGAGAGTCAAGGAAAATAGGTAAGGAACTGGACAATTTTGGTAGTCCAGGACCATTTCTTTTGAACTCATCTCGATGCGATGAACTAACTGACAAGTGACCATATCTAAAATTCCATAGGGATGTAGATTCTATTGTTGAGGAAAATAAAGCTACTGTAAAAGATGAAACAATATCTAAAGCAAACAACTTATTTTGTAGAAATTCTCTAGCAATAACGGTACCTTATCTAGAGATCAAGCATAATTTAATGTCATTTTGGACAAGAAATTCTACCTTAAGGTGATGATTCAAGAGCTAAGTAACTGACAAGAGCTTTCCAGTCAATCCAGGAACATATAGTACCTTATTAAGTGTATATTTTCATGATCCCAAATGATTGGTGACTTTTCCTATTCCTTCACAAGGTACTATTTGTCATCTCGCTATCCGAACCTGATCTCCAAAGTGGGTTATTCATTCATTGAATCAAAAGTTTCTTGTCACCTGACATATTCTTACTTACATTTAAGTCTATCAACCATACTTTCTTTGTGGGATGAGAAGTTTGAGATACTAGTACAAGGTTCTTACCACAATGGGCTCCTAATGTCTCCTCATTAGATTCATCATCTTGTTGGGTTGTGAGATGTCCCTTCTTCTTTCTTCGACGAGGATGTCATTTGGATTTTTGAAAATATTTGTGCTTGAATGTGCTTGTTTGACTCGAAGACCCCTATTTCAAGCCATTGTACCAGTAGTGATTAGTGTCATGAGTGTTGGTTCTGCAAATGTGACACCACCTCTTTGACTTTTTATCTTTCTACTATTGATTTGGTTGTGCTTGAGTTGGCTTCTCTAGGGGACCCTTCTAATTCTTCTGGCCACAGTATGGCTTTGAGAATAGGGCTTTATCCTGAGTCTCCTCTTAGGCTGAATTGATGGCCTCTTCTTGCTACAACAAATTCACAAGTTCTTCAAATGCCACTATTTGTTTAGATACATTCAATGTTATAACAAACACTCGAATATAGCATGGAGAAAACTCTGCATGCACATACGAAAAAAATAAATTATTAATTTTCGTGTATTCACTTTCATGTACAACATGGAGAAAACTCTCCACACATAGCTATTTCATGAAGGTCTCCACATAATATAGAACCACATGCCTCTCGCCACACCGGAATAGCTAGTGCTAAGGATAGTTCACTACTATTTTTAAAATGCCAAATCAATATTCAAACTGCCATGTTTCTAGTAACAAATAAATCATCAAACAACAATCATATATAGACACCAAAAGAGTCCCTCCACGCATCTTGCACTTCATTGCATGAATTGATAGAGAGATGCACCAAATCTTTACTTTACACAACACACTCAACAATGATGGTTGCTCCAAAACATCAATAGAAAAAACTTACCAATGCCTAGTCAATTCTCCAAATGTGAGGTAAGCTCTAATTAGATCACCCATGCAGTAGAAGATTAAGAAGAACACCACGTAGCCTCCGAGAATTACCATATAACAGGAGATAAAGACTCTCTAACAGTCACTTTGAAACCAAAAAAGAAAAGATCTTGAATGGTCATTTAATCTCCACGTGGATTTTACAAATCAGCTCTCCACACAGTGTATTAGAACAGTCAAGAAAAAGAAAAAAATAGCTACAACTACGTTTGATTTTCTCCCTCTTCCATGTAGGAGGTGGATGAATGCTCTTAGGAATGCATGCGACTACTCCTCCACACAAGAAAAAAATTCCAACCCTCTCCATGCAGAAATAGAAGACTTCTTTGTCTTTTAACACAAAAAAATAATAATAAAATACTCTAAAAACTTCAACATAGATTTCTACGCAGAGCTTTCCACTTTGGAATATGAACGTCTTAAGCAGATTTGTTTTCTCCTTCAAACACACATTTCATAGAACAGTTTTCTCTAATACCAAATTGTGAGGAGGAAATGATGGAGAGAAAATAGAGATTAGATATCTCTTATTCATTCACTGAATATCGAAGCACAATACATATTTATAGGGACGTGTGCAAACAATACTCCTAAATGGATGGAGTTGTTACTAACAACAAGAGAGAATAATGGAATACATAATAACAACTATCCTAACAATAAAATATTACATAGACTATGCTAACAAAATATAAGTTAATTAGAAACTTGATTGCTAACCGCTTCATCCAAATATCTTCATCATTTTAACATAACATATATTACTTTTACAAGAATTCCTCATACTTCCCATATTCCCTAACTATGAGAATGGGCATCTGTCATTTTAAACATTCTCATAAAAGGATGTAATTGTCATTCATTCTTTATGTTTCACGTAGGAGAATTTTTCTTTCTTTCTATATTGAGTTTATGAGAATGGGCATACATCCATTCTCATTACAATGATAAAAATATTTGTTTATATGAGAAACAACATATGCCCATTCTCATCACAATAATAAAACTCTTTATTTGTATGAGAATGGGCATATGCCTATTCTAACCATTCTACCTCATTGAAGCAATAATGAACTTAATCATTTTTATATCACTATAAAGGATGTGGGAATGGGCAACTGTCCATTCTAAAAAAAATTATATATTACCTCTATTTCTCTTCTATGATTCTTATATGAGAATGGGCATATGCCCATTCAATACAAGATAAAAATGTTTGTTTGTATGAGAATGAACATATGCCCATTCTATCTATGTGTATTTTTCTTCTATGATTCTTATATGAGAATGGGCATATGCCCTTTCAATACAAGATAAAAATGTTTGTTTGTATGAGAATGGACATATGCCCATTTTGTCCATGTGTATTGCAACAATCATTTTATTTTTCGTAATGTAAAATATTAATTGAAATTTATAGGTATTATTAAATGATACAATATTATTTCTTGTATTTAATTATTAGTATTATTAATTAATGTTTTTTATTAATTAATTTTGATTAGTCCTAATATGATATGTTAAAAACCAACATTGTTCTGCTTGATTAGTGAATGGATCCTTTCTAACATCTATGCCCCTAATATGGTTAGTGGTAGAAGGAATCTTTGGGCTGACCTTAAAACTTTTAGAAAACAGCATTGTTCTACTAATCGGCTTATTATGGGGACTTCAACTCTCCACTAAACCCGGTGAAAAGTTTGGAGGTACCTCCATATTTTCTAATGGTATGGAGGATTTTGCTGATTTTATAGCTGAGCATAACCTCTTAGATGTGGATCTTCATGGGAATAAGTACACCGGAATAATAGAAGGTTGGGAAAAGATTTTATTCGGTAAGATTGGATAGGGCATTAATTTCAGCGAGTGGATTCTCGATCAAGACTTCCACCTCTCCTCCTTGCCCGAGTTGGATCGGATCACAATATGATTGCTTTAAATCTTCTCAACCGGACTAAACCCACTAGAAGCTCATTCAAATTTGAAAAGATGTGGATGGAGCATGACAATATTTATGACAAGATAAAAGATTGGTGGAGATGGAATGGAGAAGGCACTCGCTTTCAATATAGATTGGTCCAAAACTCAAAAATGTTAAAAAGCAAGTCAAAATCTGGAACAAAAGTGTTTTTGGTAATGTTTTTGAGAACAAAAAAAAGTTAAAGCAAAAACTTCAGGAGCTGGAATTAAAAATGGATACTATGGGGAGATCGGTTGAAGATGAAGTCAACGAAAAGAATATTCTTTCGAGCTGCATACGATCTGCAGAGAGGGAATCTTTATGGAGACTTAAATATAGAGCTATTTGGCTTAAAAAGGGAGACAGAATACGAAGTTCTTTCATATGACCAATTTGAAGCACACCGGGAGCTTGTAATAGGATCTTAGAAGTTTCTAAAAACAAAGGAAATATCATAAAAGATCCCAATAGCATCAAGAAAGAAGCTCTTGATTTTTATAAAAACTTCTTGAGGAGAGGAATATAAACAACTTTGAAGCTATCTCTTTTATGTTGGAGGCCATTCCCCAAAATAAAATTAAGGAACAAAAATTTAGAGATATCCACAAAGCGGTTACGCTTGAAGAGCTGCATATAGTTGTTTTTGCTTTAGAGGGTGACAAGGCTCCTGGGCCGGATGGATTTTCCATAAAAAAATTTCAGAAATTTTGGGAAATCTGTTCGACGGATCTTCTCAGAGCGGTGAATGAGTTCTATAGAACGGGAAATCTTTTAAAAGAGCTTAATAACACTCACATTGTGTTGGCCCCAAAAAAATGGATGCTAAAGATTTCAGGGACTTCAGACCCATCAGCCTAGTGAATGCCATCTATAGAATTTTTACCAAAATTATTGGTACTAGGCTCCAGCTCATTTTGAATGAACTTATCTCAAGACAACAGAGTGGCTTCATCAAAGGTAGGATTATACAAGAAGGAGTGATTATGGTTCACGAGACCATACATTCAATGGAAAATAATAAAAAGGCAAGTATGGTCCTCAAGCTTGATATGAATAAAGATTTTGACAAGGTCTCTTGGGTTTTCCTTGACAAAGTCTTAACAAAATTCAGTTTCCGAAAAAAATTTAGAAGAATCATTAAGGCTTGTATGTCTACGACCAGATTTTCTCGTGGTTGTTAATGGTGAGCCAGTAGGATTTTTCACTAGCAGCGAGGGATCGAGACAATGAGACCCTATCCCCCTTACTATTAATTCTCTTGGTAGCCGACCTCGGTAGAACAATTGGTAAAGCGGTGAATGACGGGCTTTTAAGTGGCTCTAAGCTCACCTCCATCACCAAGTTGTCTCTCATCAAAGAATTTGCGACGACACTATCCTTCTTCTTCTTCGGCTTCGTCATTGAAGCCAAGGCTACCAAGGCCTTGATGTGGCTCTATGAATCGCCTCAAGGGCGGAGATCAATTATGAAAAAGCACCATCTTCTTCTTCAACACTCCTGAGGAAAGACAACTTAAAATAGCTAAAATTCTAGGCTGTAAAATAAGTTAGCTTCTAGCCACTTACATGGGGCTTCCTCTCGGCACTAGGAAAGTTTCTTGTAAGGTGTGGGATGATCTATTGGAGAGATTCCAAAAAAAAATGGCTGGTTGGAAAGGATCCATTTTGTCTAGCGCTCTTGGTAAGTGCCTCGCTCATTAAAAGTACTCTCAAAAATTTGCCAATTTATATCATGTCGCTCTACAAGATCCCCTCTTCTTTCAGGGATAAGATTGAAAGGATCCAAAAAAAAATTATGGCAAGGCATGGATGAGAAATTCAAATTTCACTTAGTGGCTTGGGATAAGGTTTGCACCCCGAAGTTTATGGGAGGTCTGGGTATAAAATATATTGAGAAAATGAACGAGGCCCTCATTACTAAAATGGGTTGGAGAATGCTGACTGAGAAACAACCCTGGATAGATTTAATTAAAGCAAAATATCTAAATCATCAATCTATGTACTCCTTTCTACAAGATGAACAGCTCCCCTATGGTTCCATTTTTTGGAACAATTTGGTTAAAAGCAGAAATTTCATCAGGCAGGGCAGTAAATGGAAAGTGGGGGATGGTAGGGACATAAACTTCTAGGAGGATAATTGGTTTAATGGCAATCTCATGGAGAGTTTTGGGATGGCCAAGGACAGTCTTATAAACAAGTATGACATCAAAATCAAGGACTATATTGAGGAAAATGGTACCAGAAAGAAGTGGAAAAAACTTACTGTAGAGAGAAATGATCTGAAACAAATTACTTCCTCCCTTCAAGATCAATTAGATCTTATTCCATTAAGTCAGATGGATTCCAAGGATGAGCTGGTTTGGAATAACTCCAATGATGGGAATTACTCTGTCAAAACTTGATACAATAACTTCTTTCATAGTTATCAAATAGAGTTCAATTGGAACAGGATTTGGATGTCTGATTTAACTCCTAAAATAAATTTTTTCCTTTGGCTGACTATCAGAGGTAGGATTCTTACCAATGACAATCTGATGAGAAGAGGATTAATAATCCCTAATAGGTGCCATCTTTGTAAGAAAGAGTTTGAGGATATCAGCCACCTGTTCATACATTGTGAGTATGCCACTAGAATATGGAGTTTTGCTCTTTCTAAATTTGAAGCTCTCTGGGTGATGCTGAAGGATCTCAATTAGCTATGGACTCAATGGAATCCATCCTTTAGGCATTGTGTTGTTAGAAGGATCTGAAAGCTTGTTTTACCTCACTTAACTGGAGAATATGGAAGGACGAAATGATATTATCTTCGAAATAAAAGGAAAAACTACAAACTTAGTATTGGTAAAATTTCTAATGGTATCAAAGAGAATATTGTTGGATTTAAACCCCCCAAGAACAAGAGATATCTAGAAAATGAAGAATACATTCTATCCAACTAGCAGATAGGATCAATTAATAGTTGGAACAATCCCGGAATAGCATTGATAGATCTTTGATTAAATGGCATCCTCCTGATCTAAATTGGTATAAGTTGAACTTTGATGGGGCTTCTAAGGGAAACCCTGGGATTGCGGTAGGGGGAGGAGCGATACGGGATCATAAAGGCAATCTGATTACTACGTATGTTGGTAAAATGGGAATTCAAACTAATCATTTTGCCGAAGCTTTATCTGCTCTTTGGGGTCTGAGAATTGCCCAGACACAAAATATTCAAAACCTCATTATTGAAGGAGACTCCCTAAATATCATTAATCTTCTTAAATAGTGCTCATCTCCAAGTTGGAGCATCAAGGATTTTATTGCAGAGTCCATAAGTATTAATCATACTTTTAATAACATCAGGATCATGCATACCTACAGGGAGGGTAATAAATTGGCGAGATGTGCTGGAAAATTATGGCATTAATGTTAACCTTATAGTTTGGGACAATAATAGCATCCCTAAACAACTTCAAAACAACATTCAGGCAGATCTCCATACGCAAGCAATATCTAGAAATGAGTTATGATTTTTGGGTGTGGATCAACTTCAAAAATACTCCCACATGTGTTGATTTAAAGTATTGGTTTATGCAAATCATGTCTAATAATCAAGATAGTGTGAATCATATGGGGAATTTCAAGTGGAGATACACGGTTTTGAAAATAGCGCATGCGGGCTGCATTGCAACTATTAAAAAGTGGATTCAAACCTCCACAGAAACCGAAGGTGGTGATAAAGTGATTGATGACAGGGAACAGGCTACTCTCACATGCATTTTTAGAAGGCTCGGATCAACAGACACGCAGGCCGATCGTGGGAAAAGCAACGGCTCTCATTCCCAATATTTTGAGGATTACTATAGCAAAAAGTGGACTGGATTTAGAGATCGCTTAGGAGATGATTAAGATCTCTTCGCAAGGTGTTCGGAATCCAGAAAGCTTGTTGAGTATACATTTGCATCCCAAAAATCCTTGTCTAGCCTCTACACGTTTTGTCCTAGCCTTTTCTCTCTTTTTCCTCCTTGTTTTGTTGTTATTTACATGACCGCCTCCTTGCCAGGGCGGCGGTCCTGTAACCGTCACCCAAGCCAGGGCGGCGGTCCTGTAACCGTCACCCAGCCAGGGTGGCGGTCCTGTAACCGTCACCCAGCCAGGGCGGCGGTCCTGTAACCGCCACCGCCTGCTGCGGGCACGGTCTGTAACCGTCACCTACACAGGGCGCGTCTGTCTGTACGCTTTCCAGAATGTTCCGACGATCGCGTCAAGCGTGAAAATTCAATTTTCACCCACATTTCTCAACCACTAAAGCTTGTATTTATGTTTTTGCCGACTGAACAGTGATTTATCTTTGTTTAATGGTGGGAGAGTTCAATTTGAACTTGCCTTCTAGTCATTGCAAATGCTATAAATATGTAGCTTGTTTACAAGTAAATGGTCTTGGTTCTTTGGTCTGGAGTCTTCATTCTTGAATTTCAGTCTTCAATACTCAGTCCTAGATTTATTTTATGAATCATTTTATCTTTAGCATGGATTAGAATTCTGAGTATTTAGTTATGCCTCACTGTACACCGACAACGATCCTGCTAGGAATCGTATAGGCCAAGCTCTGTTCTCTTGTGCCATCCCTCTCCTACTTGTACTTCGTTGTATTTCTCTGAAGCTGCTATTATTCATTGTTTGAGTACTCTTGTTTATCATTTTATTTCATCATTGCTGCAACGACCCTGCTAGGAATTGCATAGGCCAAGCCAGTTCACTTGCGCTATCCCTCTCCTACTTGTGCTTCATGCCATTTTTACTTCAAAGTGACTACCATCCCAGTGCCTTCTCTTGCTGATGCTGCCATACTCCTACTCTTTCTGGATTCATGTGAACATGCAAGAACGAAGAGATCACTCTGAGGGGACAAGCTACAACAAAACTGGATTTGCCTCTTTTCAGTAAACTCCAGGTTTAAATTGTCAAAGTTATTATCAAATAGAGTAGTGAATCATTTTATTTCAGTTAAGCTTACTTTCAATATTGCCAGGGAAGCTGTGAGGAATGATAGTTTATGAGAAACTATGATTTGTTCCTCACTTCTGAGGTAGGATTGAAGGTTTTTCAATTAAGTTAATTAGCTGTCTTTTATTTAGATTCACACATCTGCACAGGTGAATAACCACACCGGGTTATCTCACTTGTTTAGTTTTAGTATAAAAGTAGTTTAATTGTTGCTTGTAATTATAATGTTTCAATCATATATTTTGTTTAGATTAGTTTCCCTTTCAATAGTAGTATAAATTGTTATTTTCAGTTTAAGTTAATTTGGAGACTTCATAACTAGATTAAACGCTTAAATTCTAGTTAGGAGGATAAATCACTAGGGAATTTATGCTACCCGCTCATAGCCTCTAAATCTCCCCTTTGTCATTTTAGCTACCAGGAGATCACACTACCAGATCTTAGTCACTGATCCTCCCATGGTTAGCCATAAGAAAGTTGCTTGCCGATTCTCATCCTCGCTTGTAGCTTTTCTATCATAGAAAACTGACCATAATCTCGGCTGTGACTTCATCTAAGTCACCCGCATTTCAAACCACCGGCTGTCTCGGCACGACCTCGGGAGGTCGGGTACGGGGAAGGTCACTTGTCGATTATCATCCTCGCATGTCACTTTTCCATCGTACAAAATTGGTGAACCCGACGTGAAACAAACAATTGTTTCACCTTCTATACCTCATTAGCCTTCACATCAGCTTCACCAACAAAATTGGTGAACCCGTGACGTGAAACAAAAAAATTGGTGAAGCTTAAACTTCCTACTTTCTCTTTTGAGTCATAATATCATGTTTCTTTCACAAATCACCTTCGCTCCTTCCCATTATTCTACGGGTATTCATATACCCCCCGAATATGTCGGGATTCGATGCATATGGCAGACCCCTCTTGGGTCTTGAGGCATACTACGCCCAACAGAATAGGCAATCATCACCCTCACTCTCAGTATGGGGCGACAACTATTCAACTAATCAGTTGTCAACACAAACCCCAAGAATCAGATATAATTCATCTTTTCAAACGAGGAGTTAGATCAACCCCCTCGAACGCAACAAACAGAGCCTTCAGGCTTCAAACAATATGACGTTTACCGGAGAATCTGGTTCGTCTCCTCAAATGCTACTTAGACCACAAATTAGTAGACAATCAGACCCATACCTAGTCTTAGATGATGAACAGTCAATACGTTATCCTAGGAGTGAACAACATTCTCGGGGTATGTACCCACCTATAGGAGGTTTACAAATACAACCCGAGGTCTCTTTTCAAGAAAATACCTCTATGCCACTACATATAGGAAATACTCTCGGAGAAACTTGGCAAGATAGCGATCAGTTCATAGCAGGATATCACATGCCTATACAACACTAGGGTATACAACAAATGCCGCTAAGGCAAAGCACCGTGACTTCACCAAATGAAGTCATTTCAACGTTAGTAGAAAAAGTGAGAGGGTTAGAACTTGCTCAAGCAAGTCAAAATTCTCAGTTCATGCAAGCAGGAAGTTCCAATCCTCCATACCACCCTAGCCAAGTAGATCTCCTCACAGGAGTAGGCACGTTAGGCATGCCTCCTCAGTATCCACAACAAACGCCAACAAGGCCCATCATCTCTAACACTATTCCTCCCGGTCTAGTATCAAACAATCCATTCTAGACAATACCCCGTCATACTTAAACATGTACTCCAAATCACCACAAGGAGATATGTTCTCCTCTCCCGGCATGTTTTCTCAAACGCAGGGACTTCCCTATGCCCCTGCCAACGCATACGCTGCACCGTATCAACAACCCATCCCACCACCACTCCCTCAGCAACCACCATCAATGGTCGAAACCTATGCGATAGGGACTTATTCAGAATATCTGAAAGAGCCCTTAGACTTCACCATACGAAGCGTCATGCTTCCAAGACCTCTTCCCGATTTACCCAAGTACAAAGGTGAGGGAGATCCAAACGCACATATCAAAGCTTACGCTACAACCATACGAGAACTACTCCCTTGGGATGGGGTTGTTGCTAAAATATTCCCCAAAACCTTGGAAGGCATTGCTCTCGATTGGTATTATAGAATACCTGAGGCTTCCATCCATTCATTTAAACAACTCGTATCAGAGTTCATTAAGGCATTCGACATGAACAAACTGTTAAGAATAGGAATCAGGGAGTTCTTACACATCAAACAAGAACACAACGAATCTGTCGCCCATTTCATCCAGAGGTGGCGTACAGTTCTTTATTCTTCAGCAAGTGCTCCAAATATGGATCAGATGGAACTATGTGATTTATTCCTTCATTCTCTCAGCAGAGAGGTGAAGGAAGAAGTCCAGAAGTTCCCACTAAGAACTTACGATGAAGTACTTGAGAGCGCTCTTCGAATAGATCAAGCAGCGATAGATAGTGGTCGTAAGACATATGGAACAAATGGGAAATTAATCACTCCTAATCAAAACACTATGACCTATCCTAATGCTGGGAATACCGATCAAGGACCCAAGATCCTTAATGAAAACCGTGGGGTTACAATAGATGGAGTCACTGATCAAGTCAAAGGACCAAATGTTGTGAACACCCCGGCACCTGCTAACAATCAACGCAATAATAACTTCACTCCAGCGATCAATATGGTGGATTCTAATCATCCTCCACAACAAAAATCCAGCCACAAGGCCTTGCTCGGGGCCCAGATGGATATCAAAACCAAAGCCAAAGGCCACAACCTCGAAATTTCAACTATAACAACCAACAGCCCAATCAGAACTTTGGGCCACAACAGGATTCAAACCGACGACCACGGAACTATAATCCCAATCTATATTGTGGTTTCCACAAAATCAGGGGTCATGATACTAGGACTTGCCATGACTACAAAAAATTCTTACAACGTCTACCAGAAGAGCAAAAACAACTCTTTGTAGATATGTTTCTAGAAAATCCTACACTGCCACTTGGTATGGGATCAGTTTCCACTCAAAATGCACCTCTCAAGATCTTCAATGATCCTCTCCCAAATCATTCTAACAATAACAGGTTAGATCCAAATGGGAAAAACAAAGGTATCATAATAAGAAATAACAATCAAGATGCCTCAACTCTTGACAACTCTCAGATTGCTCCTAACCTAGGTTCAAATGGTATTACACAAATCTTGGGATTAGTCGAGCTAGAGGTTGAGTGTGAAATTAATGCAACAACTCGGACAAAGGAGTATGTTTCACAACCCCTACCCGATATTTTCTCCACACGAGATGAAGTTCCTACAAATGCTAAACCGGTAGGATCCTATGATTTAATATCAGATTTGAACAAGACCTTTTCCCACATTTCATTCCTAGATTTGCTAAAAAATTCACCCACGCATCGCTTTGCGTTGCTCAATGAATTAGGTCTTGGTCATCTAATCAACATTACGCCACCACCCGAAACACAAGTGAACCATGTAGACTTTGATATCCACCCTCCGGGGCAGCCAGATAGGGATACCGAGTTTATATTCGACATAAACAAAATGCCAACAGATGCTGAAATTACACGTAGAGGCGATCCGGCCTTGCATTTACAGGTGTGGGTTTACAACAATTACGTTAAACGCGCAATGGTGGACAATGGGGCAGCAGTTAACATAGTCCCCTTCTCTTTCCTTCAAAAACTAGGATATGGGGAAACAAATTGTTCCACGACTCGAAATACACTGAGAGGCTATGATAGCCTTAAGGCCACTTCGATTGGGACTATAATACTACCAGTCACCTTAGGACCCAAAACAATCCTCACTGAATTTTATATTATAGATCGGGAAACCAACTATAATATGATTCTCGGTCATCCATGGATACACCGCATGAAGGCAATTCCTTCTACGCTATTTCAAGAAGTAAGGTTTTTACACCTAGGAAAGGTCTTCATCGCTAAAGGGGATCCTAAACCCTTTGATATACACTTAGAAAACCTCAAGAAAAAGAAAGGAGTCCATACAGAGCATGAACTCACCATGAATCAATTAAACAAACCGCCTCCAACAAAAGAGTTAGTCTCGGTCACCCCAAACATTCCAAAGGTTGAATTTGTTGACCCAAAAATATACGACGTAACAAAGACAAATAAAGGTAAGTCAATTTCTGTGGAAACAGTCTCCACTAAAACCACAACAGGAATTATGAAACTCTTGGAGAATGATGAGCCAATCTTTCTCCCATTCGAACCACAGGGAATGGATAGTCTTCTCGGTATAGCACCTCTTCCCTCCGATGACCCAAATCTAGATATAAACATGATAGAATTAACAAACGAAGAAGGGCAATTTAAAATTGAAACGATGCCTATCAAAACCATCTCTAGGCACTACCCTATTCTAAAGTCTAGCTTCGACCCATGCGTGTCTAAAGCTAAGTTTTCCCTATCCATGGGGCAAGACCTCATCATTAACACAATGCTCACTATGAGAGAGAAGGTCGAGCAGCATAGTCATGCTCACCCACATGCCATCTCTCAAAAACATGACAAAGAGGTACGCGAATGCCTCTTTCAGAAAAATGTTTTTAATAATGGGACATATACACCTCTGGGCAAGGGTTGTAAGTTCAAACCCAGAATGGTAGGCCCTCGTCAAGAAAATGAAAAATTTGAGGATAATGGTTCTCTGCTGTGTACTTCTAGGGGTGAAGAATTCGATATTCATCAACTTTCTTCACCTTAGACATCATGACATATGGTTCCACCTGCATTTTCATATGTACATGGTTGCAGTTGCATTACATTAGTAATTTAGTTGGTTCATTTTGTTCACTCGTTTCATAAATATTGTAGTCCAGGAACTTACTCTTAAGTAATCTGTTACAAATTTCTGAAGATATTGGCAAAATTATTCAAATCACATCTCTTCAAACATCATCAAGTACTTTCAAATCTTCTCATCAAGTTTGACAGACAAACATTGACGGAAACCATACCAAGACCTGCATACTTGGCTTTGCTCTTTCTTTCTACTAGGTAAAGTTGTCCTTGCCTACGGTCTGTTCTAGAAGCTTCTTGGTGTCACATCTATCCCTCTTAAAATCTCTTGGAATGAAAGGATATCCCAAAGTCATAGATCAAAAATGTCAAAATCAAATGCAATCAAAAGCACCAAGCAAACAAAATATTTTATTTTACACACTTCTTTGCCCCATCAACCTTCGGTGATAAGCCCACATCTCTTACTGGTGATGTGAGGTTGGGAAAGGAAAGAAGTGCCCTTACTCGCCTGTATCTTGCCTTTGGTGACAAACCCATGCTTCTTACTAGTGGCGTGAGGCAAGGTGTGGGGGGTCTAGTCACACAAACTAACAAATCTTGGTATGCTAAAAAAACACAAGTCAAATTCTGTTAAAAGAAGGCAAATATCCAAACATCCAAATTCCAAAGAGATCAAATCCTTAAAACTAGATTTTGTCAACCAGGTTGCCATTTATGAATCTAAGTCTAGATAAACTGAAAAGTAAGTGGCCTTCTAAGCTTGGTAGTAGTTCTGAGTAGGGTGGGTGTGTAGGTCAAAATTTGGTTCTTGTTCTTGTTTTGTCTGTCTCTCATCATTCCACTCAAATCAAACTCATACAACTTGTGCCCTTCCCAATTCTTGGTGTTGAGCCCTCGCATCTTACTAGTTGCGTGGATTTGGGATTGGGGCAAGTTCATCTCTTTATCGCTATACATTCATCACGTTTTGCCAACATAAGAAGAAATCACAGACATTGTCTAAAGAGGCCAAAAGTTCAAAACTACATGATCGTCATCACATATCAGCATTACAAAAGCAAATAAAGTAAAAACATTTTGTTTAACATTTGTTATCACTTGTCATCCATTGCATACATTCTGAAAAGCATGTGAAAATCGGTGGCATTTCGACACACGGGCATGTCAGGTATAGCCTCTAACTCCCCATTTTGGGACCGCCATACTCGGACCCAACGTTTTATGCCTCTTCATGGCTAAAACGCTTCTCCGAGGGGGCAATATGTACGTACCCAAAATTGTATGTACTGTACAGTCAGAAATTGGTTACAGAAGCCCCAATGATGATTAAGATCTCTTCGCAAGGTGTTCGGAATCCAGAAAGCTTGTTGAGTATACATTTGCATCCCAAAAATCCTTGTCTAGCCTCTACATGTTTTGTCCTAGCCTTTTCTCTCTTTTTCCTTGTTGTTTTGTTGTTATTTACAAGACCGCCTCCTTGCCGGGCGGCGGTCCGGTAACCGTCACCCAAGCCAGGGGCGGTCCTGTAACCGTCACCCAGCCAGGGCGGCGGTCCTCAGTAACCGCACCCACCCCGGGCGGCGGTCTGTAACCAGCCGCCACCTGGGCCGGGCGGCGGTCTGTCCCGCCACCTGCGCAGGGCGGCGGTCCTGTACGCGCTTTCCAGAATGTTCGACGATCGATCATGTCAAGCATGAAAATTCAATTTTCACCCGCATTTCTCAACCACTAAAGCTTGTATTTATGTTTTTGCCGACTGAATAGTGATTTATCTTTGTTTAATGGTGGGAGAGTTCAATTTGAACTTGCCTTCTAGTCATTGCAAATGCTATAAATATGTAGCTTGTTTACAAGTAAATGGTCTTGGTTCTTTGGTCTGGAGTCTTCATTCTTGAATTTCAGTCTTCAATACTCAGTCCTAGATTTATTTTATGAATCATTTTATCTTTAGCATGGATTAGAATTCTGAGTATTTAGTTATGCCTCACTGTACACCGACAACGATCCTGCTAGGAATCGTATAGGCCAAGCTCTGTTCTCTTGTGCCATCCCTCTCCTACTTGTACTTCGTTGTATTTCTCTGAAGCTGCTATTATTCATTGTTTGAGTACCTGTTGTTTATCATTTTATTTCATCATTGCTGCAACGACCCTGCTAGGAATTGCATAGGCCAAGCCAGTTCACTTGCGCTATCCCTCTCCTACTTGTGCTTCGTGCCATTTTTACTTCAAAGTGACTACCGTCCCAGTGCCTTCTCTTGCTGATGCTGCCATACTCCTACTCTTTCTGGATTCACGTGAACATGCAAGAATGAAGAGATCACTCTGAGGGGACAAGCTACAACAAAACTGGATTTGCCTCTTCTCAGTAAACTCCAGGTTTAAATTGTCAAAGTTATTATCAAATAGAGTAGTGAATCATTTTATTTCAGTTAAGCTCGCTTTCAATATTGCCAGGGAAGCTGTGGGGAATGATAGTTTCTGAGAAACTATGATTTGTTCCTCACTTCTGAGGTAGGATTGAAGGTTTTCAATTAAGTTAATTAGCTGTCTTTTATTTAGATTCACACATCTGCACAGGTGAATAACCACACCGGGTTATCTCGCTTGTTTAGTTTTAGTATAAAAGTAGTTTAATTGTTGCTTGTAATTATAATGTTTCAATCATATATTTTGTTTAGATTAGTTTCCCTTTCAATAGTAGTATAAATTGTTATTTTCAGTTTAAGTTAATTTGGAGACTTCATAACTAGATTAAACGCTTAAATTCTAGTTAGGAGGATAAATCACTAGGGAATTTATGCTACCCGCTCATAGCCTCTAAATCTCCCCTTTGTCATTTTAGCTACCAGGAGATCACACTACCAGATCTTAGTCACTGATCCTCCCATGGTTAGCCATAAGAAAGTTGCTTGCCGATTCTCATCCTCGCTTGTAGCTTTTCTATCATAGAAAATTGACCATAATCCCGGTGTGACTTCATCTCTAGTCACCCGCATTTCAAACCACCGGTGTCTCGGGCGACCTCGGGAGGTCGGGTGCAGGGAAGGTCACTTGTCGATTATCATCCTCGGATGTCACTTTTCCATTGTACAGTGGCATAACAAACTTCATGAAGAAGGTCGAGGGCATGATCGAGCATCTCGGTGCATTTTGCAAAAGGATTGGAAGGAGAGGACAGTGGATTATGGGGGGCAGAATGTCCTTATCAATGAAGAACTTATTGCTGAAGTGACCGGCCTTGGCTTGGAGGGCTTTCGATTCTTCAACAAAAGGGTTGATAGAGATGTTGAAGAAAGAAGATTTGTTGAGGGAGAGGAGAAGCTGACCTACACAACTACGGGCCTACTTGTTAGCTCGATTCCTCCGCCATATGATGAAGTAACCCGCATGATGATACAGTTCATCTCCTTGGAAGGAAGGTTTGTCACTGTTCCTGCGAAACACCTTATTTTTCTTAATCACTTTCGTAGGGATCGTTTGGTTTGTTTCCCCCATTACTTGTTGAACTCTCTTGAACGCTCCATTCTGGAGTTTTAAAAGCATTCCCGGGCGGTTCCTTTACACCAAGGGCTCATTTTTTTGTTGCACAAATGATGTCTTCTCAAATTTCCTGGTCTCCCATCCTCCCCTAGCTCGTTTCCCCCTCTGCCAGGTTCTGCTGCTGCAAGCCCTGTTTCTCCTTTCGGTGCCCCCGCCACCGCTGATGTCACCCCGCCGGCCGGCGTTCGGGCTTCTTCTCCCATTCATCCTTCTGGTGCTCCCGCCCCCCACTTAGCCTCTACATCACAGAGACCGGTTACTAGGGCTTCTAGGAAGCTTAACCTTGAGACTCTTGCTGTGGAGAAGGGTTCTCGTGAATTTGAAATTTCTCATGACCTCCCCGAATATCAGCAGGTGCACTTTCCTAAGTGCACTTGAAAGCTCTTCAAAAGGCTAGAAGCCTTAGAGGCTGAAATGATAATGTTTGAAGGATGAAGTTAAAAACTTGGCGAAGCGGAAAGGAAAGAGGAAGAAGGAGGAGGAGCAGGATATTGACAACAACCAAATTGAGGACATTTACAAGAAACTACATTCCTTAGACTCCCGCTTAGGGAAGAACAAAACTTGACATGATTACAACATGGTCATCTTTAGGGCGATTGAGGAGTTCATTGAGCAACACGTCAAAAGTGTCTCCATTCTAAGTAGAGTTCCGCAACTCTTTGGGGAATGATAAGGAAAGCAAGAAGACCTTGGATCAACTGGATTATAATGACGCCGCCACATGACAACTTTCGGTATGTTCAATTCCTAGAAGAATATCAAAACCAGCATAGATAAAGCTGCTAAAAAGTAGTTGTTAATGCTTCTGCTGTCCTTGTATGTTTTTTTGTTGTTTTTTTACGGACCCTATACTACTTGTTTTGCAGTAATTTTGTTGTTTTATCCCGTTTTAGTAGCTATTTTTGGATACTTTGAACTTCATTGTTACATATGGATTCCGATCCTTTTCTCTCTGATTCTCTTACTTTTTCCTCGGCTTCTAGGCCTTCTTTTTGTAAACAAGGGTATAGTCCCTTTCAAAAACTATTTGCCAATAATAAAAAAACATGATATGTTAAATACAAATTCTTTGATTTCTAATTTTTTGATGATTAAAGTTTAAATATTTTTATGGGTCCATTCTAAGCATTATAATTAATGAAGCATTGTAAGTAATGAAGAATTATAAATATTAATGGAGTTTATGTGGTTAATTAGTTTTAGAATGTTTTTCTATATTTTTATACTTATTTTAGAAATGCACAATAATTAATTAAGCATTAAAAATAATGGTGATTAAGTTATTAATTATGTTTATAAATTCTAATTTTTTTATAATATTATTTAATTATTCTAAAATTATTTTTATTCGTTTGATAATATATTTAGATGTCATTTTTAATATAATAATTGAACTTTATTTTTAATGTTAATTCTTGTAGTTAATATTAATTGATATGATATTTTTGAAATTAATTATATTATTATTGATTAATTATTTAAATTAGCACTAATACTAATTAACTATAATATTATTAATTAATTTATTAATTAATATTATAATATTAATTTATTACTATTATTAATTAATGTTATTACTATGAACTTGGCATAGTGAGACCATTAATTTGCAAATAAATTTTTTACCACCTTTTATTAAATGAAGGTACTTGTTTGTCAAACACATCTTCGAGCACCCGATGGAGGAAATTGGAAAAATTAATGGCAATTAATTCTTCTCGTGGCATGGTAGAGAGAATGACGGCGGTTACTATTTTTGATGATGGTAGAGATCTTGGGAATTGCAAGGTTAATCACAATCGGTGAAGCTATTGCTTTCTTATTTGTCTTTTCTGCTTTATTTTTCATCTATTTTCATATTTTCTTCATCCTTTCACTTTGGGCTACTTGTATTTCAGTTATACCGTTTCGTCCTTTGAAGCAGATGATTTGAAGAAAATTTTAGAGATATTGTTTGTTCTCTCCACTAATTTTTTTTTACCCTTTCCGCTTTGGGATCCTTCGATTTGTAAGACCATTTCAGATTTCAAAGCACAATATTTGAAGAAAATTTCAGGCATGAATTATTCTAACTCTTCTCTATTGAATTATTATGAGATGAAGAATATGATTTGGTTTTCTTTCCCTTCTATTATGTTATGGGTTTAATGATAATGCCCTATTTTTGATCTTCTATATTTTTGATCTGGGTATTAAGAATATCACTTCAATGTTTTGAAAGACATGTGTAGTTGTTAACCTAATTGTAGTTGATAATACAAGGAGTTATATGTTATGATTTTACCAAAGTACAAAGTGGTCTTACCACCTGGGTGACATAACAAGAATTTCTTATTTGCCAAGTTGTGTGGTATGTTGTATTCCAAATTTCTGGGTATAAAATAATGTTGTATTTTATATTTTTTTATTTTTGATATGGGTTTTAAGAATATCACTTCAATATTTTCATTGTAAGACTTGCATAGTTGTTATCCTCCATAGTTATAAAAGGATGCATCTAAAAATGATTGTTTCATGCATGTTTCAGACTCCTCTCTATTGTATTCCAAATTTATGGGTATAAAATAATGTCGTATTTTAGATTTTTTGTATTTTTGATATGGGTTTTAAGAATATCACTTCAATATTTTCATTGTAAGACTTACATAGTTGTTATCCTCCATAGTTATAAAAGGATGCATCTAAAAATGACCATTTCATGCATGTTTCAGAGTCTCAACATGATCACATTCCCTTGCAAAAAATGTATATGATTCTAAGAAATCCACTTCCAATCCTTCTTGCTAAGATGGGGAGTTAACTATTTTTTTATTACCAAAGTACAGTGTGGGGTTACCACCTAGGTAGCGTTACTTATTTTCCGAGTTGGGTGGTTGATGCGCAAAAGTTAGCAGGAAATTGACAAGGTCATAACTTGAGCTCCAAGTGTTTGTTTGAGTCCTTTTTTTTTTGAAACACATGTTTCAAGAGACAAACACAGCGGCACCCACCCTACAATTTGGGGCAAGTTTTGGCATTTTTGGGCCCTAAGTCTGCCATCTTGAGGCCAAAAAATAGGATTTAAGTTATAGTTCGTTTTTTCCTATTTTTTGGCATTAGTTAATTTTAGTCTATTAGTTGCATTATGAGTTAGAAAGTTGGAAATTATTCTCATTTAGGGATGTAGAAGATGCATGGCAATTCCTTTTCCCTTATAAATAAGCATGCGAACTTACTAAGAATAACAGGTTTTAGTAAACTGCTAAAAATAGTAATTTCTGCCACCTAGAGTAGATTTAGTCAGAGTTAGTTAGAGTTTACTTGGAAACTCAAGTTGGGAATTGTTTTCCTATTTAGGAAAAAATTTAATTCATTATTCAATAACAAAGAAGGAGATATATTCTCTTTGGAGTTCATATTATTTGCAGTAAATCAAGCTTGGTTAGAATTTGGCAACATTATCACGTATCGAGTAATTTCGAGTCTTTAAAAAAAATGGTAGAAAGAGGAAGAGGAAGAGTAGGTGGTATTGCCCAGATGAAGAGAAATATGCAAGATCTACAGAGACAAGTTGTTGCGCTTGCTGCAATGATAACCCGGAGAGGAAATCAAGGTGGAGATGACACAGATAAAGAAGAATTTTGTGAAGAGGAGGAAATGCAAGTGCCACCATTAGCTTTTGAAGAAAGGATTCTTCATGCATTAGAAGGAAAGAATGATGGGATAAGAGTTGATGTTTCAAAGTATGGTGGTATTCTAAAACTAGAAGAGCTGATAGACCAAGGTTGACTAGCATGGAAATTTTTTTTGAGTGGAAGACTATGTTAGAAGAAAAGAAGGTAAAATTTGCATGCGTGAAATTGAAAGGTCATGCTATGTTATGGTGGGATCACCTATAGAAAGAGAGGTCAAGAAAGGGGAAAGAAGGATTTAGGACTTGCAGTAAGATGGAGAAGAAGCTGAAAGATAAATTTCTCCCTATGGATTATGCACAAACCCTTTATAAGAGGTTTCAGAATATTAGAAAGAACCTACAAACAGTGCAAGAATACATAGATGAGTTCTACAAGTTGTGCATTCTTGTAGAGCATGAAGAAACTGAGGAACAAATGGCTGCAAGGTATGTAAATGGGTTAAAATTTTCTATTCAAGATGAGATAAGTATGCATAGGATTAAGAGCATGGAGGATGCCTATCAATTAGCCTTAAAGGCCGAGGAAAAACAAAATCATCAAAGTTTTAGGAGATCACCTGGAATGAATAGGGGCCTCATCTTCCTTTCGAGGATGAGCTGGTTTTAAATAAGGTAGGGGAGAATCATCTCATGGGTTGGAAAAGTAAGAAGATACAAGACAAGATTTCCAGAATCAACAAAGAGGTAGAGGATTTTCTAGGGGTAGAGGATACGCTGGCAATAGAGGATGGGAGGCTCCATGAAGACCATTTGTTTGTTACAGATGTGGTGAAGAGGGCATTAGGATTTTGAATTCCCGCATTCTTATACACATGACAAGAGGAAAGGAGATGCACCAAGAGTAAATCTTGTTGAATCTAAACAAGTAGAAGATGAACAAGACCTATAAATTCCACCAGATGTTGGAGAAAATTTGATGATCAAGAGGATGATGATTTCTCCAAGAAAGGATATCAAGGGGGATGCATGACTGCATACAAATATTTTCAGAACAAGATGCACTTCCAGAGGAAAGATATGTAATGTTATTATTTATGGTGGTAGTTGTGATTACATGGTTTCAAATGAGATGGTTGAGAAATTGGGTCTGCATTGTGAGAAGAATCCTAACCCTTACCATATTGCATGGTTTAAAAAGGGTAATGCGCTTCTTGTTGATAAGAGATATTTTATAAATTTTTCTATTGGGAAAATTTACAAGGATGGGATTTGGTGTGATGTTATTCCTAAGGATGCATGTCATACTCTGCTAGGAAGACCATGGCAATTTGATAAGAAATTTATTCATGATGGGGGAAAGAATACTTATAATTTCTAGAAGGATGGTACAAAAATAGTTTTACTACCTCTCAAGGAAGAGGGGAAGGCTGAAAATATGCTTTCTATAAAGGAATTTGTGAAGGAGGCAAAGGCAACCGGTTTCTGTTATGCACTAGTCACCAACAAGGATGAACCTGCAAGAGCAAAAATACCAATAGAAACAACAAAATTAATAAAATAATTTTCTAATGTTATTCCTGATGAGCTACTAGACAGATTACCACCCAAAAGAGATATTCAAAACCATATTGATTTGATTTTAGGGTCTTCACTCCCAAAGAAGTGACTTATAGGATGAACCCAACATTACATGTTGAGTTGAATAGGCAAGTGGCAAAGCTCATGAGAAAGGGCATCGTAAGGGAGAGCATGAGTCCGTGTGCAACCCCAGCTTTATTAACACCAAAGAAGGATGGAACATGGAGAATGTGCACTGATAGTACAGAAATCAATAAAATTACAATCAATTATAGGTTTCCAATATCTCACCTTGATGATATGATGGATGTGCTTGTTGGATCTAGGTATTTCACCAAGATTGATCTTTGAAGTGGTTACCATCAAATTTGGATCAGAGAAGGAGATGAGTGGAAAACAACATTCAAGACAGGAAATGGATTATATGAGTGGTTGGTGATGCCATTCGGGTTATCCATTGCACTTAGTACTTTTATGAGACTGATGAACACCATGCTGTGGGAGTATAATGGTAAGTTTGTTCTGGTTTATTTTGATGATATCTTGATCGTTAGTCAAAATAAGGAAGAACATTTGGGGCATTTAAGGGTGATATTTAAAGTGTTAAGGAAAGAGAAACTATATACAAATATGAAGAAGGGCACATTTATGTAAGAGAGTTTGGTATTCTTGGGCTTTATTATTTCAGAAGATGGGGTAAATATGGACTCAGAAAAGATAAAAGCAATTATTGAATGGCCTACTCCATGAAGTATAACAGAGGTAAGAAGATTTCATGGTAAAGCAACATTTTATAGAAAGTTTATTAAAAATTTTAGCAATATTGTTGCACCTATAACAGATTACACAAAAGAAAGGGAGTTTTTGTGGACAAAGGCAAATGAGGATAGTTTTCACTTCTTGAAGAAGAAGGTGACAGAGGCACCCAATTTGGCACTACCAGATTTTGATAAAGTGTTTGAGGTTGATTGTGATGCCTCACATGTTGGTATTGGTGTTGTTCTAAGTCAAGTTTGAAAGCCAATAGATTTCTTTAGTGATAAAATGAATGAGGTAAGAAAGAAATAATCTACATATGATGTGGAATTTTATGCAATTGTAAAAGCATTAAGGATTGAAGGTATTACTTAGTGCCTAAGGAGTTTGTGTTATTTACCGACCACATAGCCCTGAAGTATGTGAATACATAAAATAAGTTGAAGAGTAGGCATGCAAAGTGGGTATCATTTTTGTAGGGTTATAATTTCTCTCTAAAACATAAATCAAGATAACAAAATCAAGTTGTATATGTATTGAGTAAGCGTGTGACTTTTTTACCACTATGGAAAATGAGGCGGTGGGTTTTGAAGCAATAGAGGGATTTTATTCTTCTGATATTGATTTCAAGGATATTGTTGAAAGGTTAAATATTCCATTGTCAAAAAATGTAGGAGATGTCTTGGATGAGTACATTTTATAGGATGGATATCTATTCAAGGGATGCCAACTATGTATTTCAGTTGGGTCTATGAGAGAGAACATAGTGAAAGAGTTGCATAGCAGAGGATTGGCTAGGCATTTTAGTAAAGATAAAACAATAACCTTGGTAGTAGAGAAATACTATTGGCCAAAGCTGAAAAATAGATGTGGTAAGATATGTGGAGAGGTGTCGAATTTTTCAAGTCTCTAAAGGCCATGCAAAAATACGGGGTTGTCTATGTCGGTGTCTGCTGCTCCTAAAGGGTCGTGGACGATCCGAGTATGGATTTTGTTTTGGGATTACCAAAAACATAACGAGGTAATGAATCAATTTTTTTGGTTGTTGATAGATTTTCTAAGATGGTTCATTTTATTGCTTGCGAGAAAACAAGTGATGTGAGAAGCATAGAAAATTTGTTTTTAGAGAAGTTGTTCATTTGCATGGTGTTCCAAAACCATTACTTGAGATAGGGACACAAGGTTTTTAAGTCACTTATGGTGGACTTTATGGAATAAATTAGGAACTAAATTAAAGTTCAATAGTGCCTATCATCCTCATATTGATGGGCAAACAAAGGTGGTAAATCGAGTTTGGGAAACCCGTTAAGGTGTATTGTTAGGGAAAAGTCAAAACAATGGGACTTAGCATTACCACAAACTGAGTTTGCATATAACAGTTCCATAAATAGATCCACAGGAAAGTCTCCATTTTTAATTATGTATGGGAGTAATCTAAATTGGGTGTTAGATTTGTTATAGCTACCACTTGATGGCGAGTCGTGATGATGCGAAGCATTTGCCGAACATATATAACAATCATAGAAGAAGTGTGGAAGAAGCTATAGAATAGTAATGATAAGTATACGAAAATAGAAGATGTGCATAGATAGAGAAAGGTATTTACAGTTGGTGATTTAGTTATGGTATATCTATGGAAGGAAAGGTTTCCAAAAGACACCTATAACAAGCTGAAGTACAAGAAGATTGGTCCCTACAAAATCATGAAAAAAATAAATGATAATGCTTATGAGGTAGAATTGCCAGGGAATTTTGATATTTCTCCAGTGTTTAATGTTTCATATTTGTATTCTTTTCATGGGGATGGTGTAGAAGGGGATGTTATTGATGAAGTAGTAGATTGGAGGTAGCAGGTTCCAGTAAAGAAGAAAGAAGAAGTGGATTAGATTCTAGATAAGAAAACAATGGATACGTGACATGGGAAATACAACAAATATTTGGTCCATTGGAAAGGACTAGAGCAAGAGGACAATACTTGGGTCACAGAGTGGGAGATTAAGAAGTTGGATGTAGATAAATGGAAGGATTTTGAAGAAGACAACTTGCAGGAGCTGCATTTTTTTCAAGCAAGGGAGAATGATGTGCCAAAGTTAGTAACAACTTGACAAGGTAATAACTTGAGCTTTGGGTATCCGTTTGAGCCTATTTTTTTTTAAACCACATGTTTCAATGAGAAAAACACAGAAACAACATGCCCTACCAATTCGGGAAATGTTTCGACACATTTTCGGGCCCTAAATCCGTCATCTTGTGGCCAAAAATTAGGATTTAAGTTATAGTTCGAGTTTTTCCTATTTCTGGGCATTAGTTAATTTTAGTATATTAGTTGCATTATGAGTTAGAAATTTGGAAATTCCTCTAATTTAGGGATGTAGAATATGCATGGAAATTTTGGTGCCTATACGAATAAGCATGTGAACTTACTAAGAATAGCAGGTTCTAGTAAACTACTAAAAATAGTAATTTCCGCCACCTAGAGTAGATTTAGTAAGATTTAGTTAGAGTTTACTGGGAAAATCGAGCTGGGAATTGTTTTCCTATTTAGGAAACATTCTAATTCATTATTCAATAATGAAGAAGGAGATATATTCTCTTTGGAGTTCATATTATTTGCAGTAAATCAAGTTTGGTTATAATTTGGCTACATTTGTGGTGTAGCTATGTAGGCCCAGATGGTTAGGCGAGTTGTGGTGACTGCACTGGGTTGTTGAGCTAGCATATAGAGCTAGTTGATCTAACTGGCTGGTTGATTTTTCCATTTGATATGGCCGGTCTAGATTTCCAGTTGAGCTTTTCAGACGAGATGAGATGACAAGCTTACATGTCAAGCTAAACAGGAAAGGTTCACCGGTCGAGTGGGTGAGTAAGCGACTTCCTAAGTTGTCTTTGGTGGATGACCTACCAAGATGGGTAGGGAATTTGACCTTCTAAGCTGGGTAGGTGATTTGACCTCTTGAAGTGGGTTGGTCGGTTGACTTGCCGAGCTAGGCGGGTGAACTCACCTATTGAGTTAAGCAATATTGAACTTAATTTTTTCATATATGAATTAAAATGATTAAGTTCAATGTTTTATCTAATGAGAAAATTCTCGAGTCTCATAATTGGAATCTTGAAAAGAAGAACATAGATAAAATATGGATTTTTTATAATTCACAATTTCCCATTCTCACAACCTTCATAGATTTATTGAAAAGAATAAGTTAAATATTACTTGTATTAAAATGATTATAATTGGCATATGCCCATTCTCATACAATAAAACTATTTTATCTTCCATTAAATGGTTAGGTATCTATTCCTATAGAGGTATTAAAATGTTTAAGTTCAATATTGCTTGTATTAGAATGTCATGAAGGAGAATTTTCCCATTTAGATACAAAAAGCATTTATTTCTTGTATTGAATGGGAAGATGCCCATTGACATATGGGAATCATATATGAAGAATATAGATAAAATTTAATTTGTTTTAGAATGGGAAGTTTCCCTTTATGAAATAGGAATCATATAAGAAAAGTAGATCAAATTTATTTTGTTTTTGAATGGGAAATTCCCCATAATCTCAACCTTCATAGGTATTAAAATGATTATGTTCAATCTTGTATCAAATGAAAACTGCCCAATACCATATAGGAATCATAAAATAAGAAAATGCACACGAATCTAATCCATTTTAGAAAGGCAAGTTGTCCACTCTCACAGTCTTCATATAGTTTTTAAATTGATTAAGTTAATTATTTCTTGTATTAGATTGACAATTCCTTTTCACCCTTATATCCTATTACTTTTCCCATAGTAATGATCAAGTTCATTATAACTTGTATTAAAATGACAATAATTGGCATACGCCCTTTCTCATACAATCAAACATTTATATCTTGAATGGGAAGATGCCCAGTCTCTTATAGGAATCATAGAAGAAGAATTTAGGTTGAATTTATAAGATGAGAAATTAATAAATAGAGGTTAAATAGAAATTAATTAGAAACTTGATTGATAATCGTGTCATCCAAATATTTTCATCATATTAACACAACATATATTACTACTACAATAATTCCTCATACTTTTGATATTCCTTAATTATTAGAATGGGCATCTGTCCATTTTAAACATTCTCATAAAAGGATGAAATTGTCATTCATTCTTTATGTTTCACGTAGGAGAATTTTTCTTTCTTTCTATATTGAGTTTATGAGAATGGGCATATGCCCATTATCATCAATATAATATAACTCTTTGTTTGTATGAGAATGGGCATATACCTATTCTAACCATTCTACATCATTGAAGCAATATTTAACTTAATCATTTTAATATCACTACAAAGGATGGGGAATGGGAAACTGTTCATTCTAAAAAAATAAAATATTACCTCTATTTTTCTTCTATGATTCTTATAAGAGAATGGGCATATGCCCATTCAATACAAGATAAAAATTTAAATATATGGAGAAGGTGCAAAATGTAATAAACATTTAAATATATTCATAAACCTTATATCCAATTATAATAGTAAAGTAAATAATAGTATTCATAACATATATGACATGTCAATAATAATATAACACTATGAAATTTGAAAGAAAAAAATCTAATTATCCATGATTGAAAATCTCCCTCTCTCTAGTATAAATTAGTATCAATTAATTTCATTGATTCTCTGTGCTAGGTTTTTTGTTGATTCTCAGCATTGTCATGGTGATCCCTCCACTACCAGGACTATTTCTTCAGGGGGAATCGAGGGAGATTTCCTTCTATGGCCCTATCTCCTCTAACAAGATTCGAACAATCTTTTGGATTGATTCTGACTCGGTGGAGAAATCCATAGAAACTATTCTTGTGGAGGATCCCATGCGAAGGATGTGATCAAGTTCGCATCAACGCTGAGTTCATTTTTGTTTTCATCATTCACTTGTTCCTCCTTGGAGGATATAAGGATGAGACCTTACATATTTCTTGACATTTTATTTAACCTAGACATGCGGTTGGTCTTGCAAAAAGAAGTGAAAAGTTTTTGTTTCCCCACGCTCTTTCAAAAATTTCAATGGCAATTTATGGGGATTTGTATGCTCAAGCTCATGTTGAAGAATTACAAAGGAGATATAAGACTCTTTTTTATTTTTCATTTTCAGTTCATCGAAAATATGGACTGAAGGAGAAAGGTCCCATCTAATTATCCTCCCTAGACTCTTTCATAATTCACCATGAGCCAATTCACATTAAAAAACTTGAGGAAGGTCCTCCGACATAGCCCCCTATACATGGAATCTTTATCCTTCCTAATTATCCATGTTCCATCTCAAATTGTTAAACTCGGGAGGGATGAGATGGCTTCATATACTTCTTTGCTAAGGGTTGTGTAGGCTAGCTCTCAAGAACCTTGCAGTAGCTCCAATTGAAACTTCGAGAGGTCAAAGTGAATGATTTTGGACTACCTTTCTTTTGGATATTATATCCAATGTTATGTAAGAGATGGGACCCAAGAACCCATAGTTCAAAGTTATGGTGAAAATAATTTATCAATAAAAAAACCGCAAACATGGCTATGATTTTATTTGAAAATTTATATTTTATTTTAAGTGCAATAATCAAACCCAAAACATGGCTATGATATTGTTTAATATTTTAATTTTTTTGTCCATTTCATAATGAGATACCTTCAATTTGCAAATAAATTATTTACCACCTTTTATTATTAGAAGGTACTTGTTTGTGAAACATGTGTTTGAGAACTCGTTGGAGGGAAATTGATTAAATTAATGGCAATTAATTCTTTTATGGTATGGTACATATAATGACAGTGGTTACTATTTTCGATGATGGTAGAGATCTTGGGAATTGTAATTTTAACCATTGTCGGTGAAGCTATCTCTTTCTTGTTCATCCTTTCCACTTTTTTCATCCAGCTTTCCACTTTTTTGTTTATCCTTCCCCTTTGGGTTGGTCATATATTTTCGAGATAGTTTTGTCCTTTGAAGCGAGAAGATTTGAAGAATAATTTTGAGATATTTTTGTTCTCTCCACTAAATTTTTGTTTACCCTTCAAGTTTCTTCTTTGCACTCCTCTGTTTCGTAAGACCGTTCCGGGTTGTAAAGCATAATATTAAATGAAAATTTCATGCATGAATTATTCTAACTCTTCTTTGTTGAATTATTATTAGATAAAGATGGTGCAGATGCCAATTTTCATATGATAAATGTCATATGCCCATTTTCATCATGTTCATAAAACTCTTTCTTTGTATGCCAAAGGGCATATGCCTATTCTAACCATTTTACCTCATTGAAACAATATCGAACTTAGTCATTTTTATATCACTATAGAGGATGTGGGAATGGGAAACTATTCATTCTAAAATAATTGCCTCTATTTCTCTTATATGATTCCTTTATGAGAATGGGAATACTCCCATTCAATACCAAATAATTTTTTTTGTTTGTATGAGAATGAATATATGCCTAATTTTTATGTGTATTTTACTTTTATGATTCTTATATGAGAATGGGGATATGCCCTTTATATACAAGATAAAAAAATTTTGTTTGTATGAGAATGGACATATGCCCATTCTGTCTATGTGTATTGAAAAAATCATTTTATTTGATCCCTATATGAGAATGGTCACATGCCCATTCTATATTCCCATTCTCACATAGGAATCATAGTAGAATAATAGAAAATTAAATTTCATCTATATTATTGAAGTCAATCATTTTGAGATCTATACAAAGGCTACAATAATGGGGAATTTTCCATTCTGAAACAAATTAAATTTTATCTCTATTAATTCCTGTGATGATGTATGGATTTTGATTATGTAAAATATTTACTATGAAATGATCTTATTTAATGTTGACGTTTGAATCATTATTAGGTGCTACTATTACCTTGTTTTATATATTGATTATTGTGATGATGAATAACTTTTGTTTCTTGCTTATAAGATTCAAGTTGTCTATATGATTATAAAATTAATTATCAAAAGTTGTTTTCTAATAGATATTGCATTATTACCTTGTTAATTGATAATATGTACTATGTAGATATAAAGGATAGTTAATCATTTTGTAATCTTCATTTTATAATAATTCAACATGATTATGAGTTGAAAATTCATGCCAGTTATTTGAAATGACATGCATACAGTTTCAGGAATCAGAGTAATCATTACCAAGTGACACGTTGGATTTTATACACCTTCCAAGGTAGGGAGATTGCGTAAGTTCCCACTCTAAACAAAGTTAACATTATCTATATTATTTTTATTATACTTATTCACATATCTCCATGAACAATAATGGAGTTTATATTATGATTGAAATTAAAGAGAATATGCATATTCCCATTCTTCATATACTAACATTATCTCTATAATTCTTTTTATTCTTTTTCCTTTTCTCTGGTATGAACAATAATTGACCTTTTTTAATGATTCCCTTATGAGAATAGGAAAATTCACATTCTAAAATATATATTAAAGAGAATACACATATGCCCATTCTAAATTTTTTAATCTTAATGATATTGTTTGCATCTATCCATTTAATAAAAAACAAAACACGTATTTTTTTCATCGAGTTGGCATATGCCCATTCTAAATGATGTAATACAAGCAATACCAATGTTATGAGATTGCTTCTATTATTCCTATTTAAACCTATTTAAAATTTTAAAAACTTTGAGACTGTTTAATCCATACTCTTTTTATTTTTTTTCTATTATTCCTATCTACCCAAGAAATTATTCTATGATTCCTAAATGAGAATGGGTGCCCATTCTATAACAAATTAAATTTGATTATTCCTATCATAAAGGGCATATGCCCATTCTAAAATTTATAATACAAGTAATTTTTTTTAGAATGGGTATGTTCACAAGCCAGATCGAACCATATTTTTTTATGATAATGGGCATGCGCCCATTCTAAACATTTTCATTCAAACAATTTTTATTCTATGAGAATGGGCATGTGCACACTCGTCAATACTTACTCAATACTTAGTTAATTGAATTCCTATTTAAAATTTGTGAGCATATCTAAGAAATACTCTTCTTTTATGATTGTTATCTTCCCTAAGAACTAATTTTTTATTCTTATATGATAATAGACAACTTCCCATTTGATACAAGACAATGTAAACATGGTCAATCAATTTTTTACTTATTTAAAATCTGTGACCATTTATAAAGAATACTCTTCTTTTATGATTCCTATCTACCCAAGAAAGTCTTTTATGAATCCTATATGAGAATAGGCAGATTAAAAATGCAATGCCCATTCAAAACAAGATGAAACAATTTTGTTTGCATGAGAATGGGCATATGCCCATTCTAAACATTGTGATACAAGCAATAGTGATTTTATGAGATTCCCTCTATTATTCCTATTTATATCTATTTAAAAATTGTGAGACTATTTTATCCATACTCTTCTTATTCTTCTTCTATGATTCCTAAATGAGAAGGTTTGTCTCACAGATTCAATACAAGACAATTCCATAAATTTCCATCAATTTCATAACTCTTTAACGAGATGTGAGAATGGGTGACCATTCTAAAATAAAGTAAATTTGATTATTCCTATCATAAATAGCATATGACATTTCGAAACTTTATAATACAAGTAATATTTATTTTTTTGAGAATGGGCATGAGACATATTTGTTATATGAGAATGGGCATGTTCCCATTATAAACATTCTCATACAAGAAATTTTGATTCTATGAGAGTGGGCATGTGCACTTTCATCAATACTTACTCAATACTTAGTCATTTGAATATCTATTTAAAATTTTTGAGGATATCTAATCCATACTTATCTTTTATCATTGTTGTCTTCCCTATGAACTCTTTTTTTTGATTCATGTATGAGAATAGGAAAATTCCTATATGAGAACAAACATTTTCTCATTTGATACAAGAAAATGTAAACATGGTAAATTGATTTTTTACCCATTTAAAATTCATAACCATTTATAAAGCATAATATTCTTTTAGGATTCCTATCTATGCAAAAATGTCTTTTATGAATCCTATATGAGAATAGGTAGATTAAAAATGTAATTCCCATTCAAAAAAAGATGAAATATTTTTTTGCATGAGAATGAGCATATTCCCATTCTAAACATTGTAATATAACCAATACTGGTTTTATGAGTATGCATCTATTATTTCTATTTATATCTATTTTAAAAATGTGATATTTTTTTATCCATACTTTTCTTACTCTTCTTCTATGATTCCTAAATTAGAAGGGGCATCTGCCCATTCAAAACAAGATAATGTCATAAAGCTCCATCAATTTCATAAATCTTTAACAAGATGTGAGAATGGTTGCCCATTCTAAAACAAAATAAATTTGATTATTCCTATCGTAAAGGGCATATGCCTATTCTAAACTTTATAGTACAATTAATATTATTTTTTTGAGAATTTTCATATGCATAGTCATGATTGAAACATATTTTTTATATGAGTATGGGCATGTGCCCATTTTAAACATTATCATACAAGAAATTTTGATTCTATGATAGTGGGTATGTGCACTTTCATCAATACTTAGTCATTTGAATAGCTATTTAAAAGTTGTGAGAATATCTAATCCATACTCTTCTTTTATGATTTATATCTTCCCAAGAAAGTCTTTTATGATTCATATATGAGAATGGGCATATATCCATTCAATACAAGATAATGTAAAAATATCAATCAATTTCTTAACTTTATACAAGTCGTGAGAATGGGTTCCCATTCTAACGACAGTAAATATGAAAATAGTAATTATTACAAGTTTCTAATTAGGTTTGACGATAAATTCTACTATATATTTTTCATTATTCAAATATCTAATTGAGTCATAAAATGGGTATAATCAATTAAATTATATTTTTAAAATATTTACGATAGACTTAGGATATTAGGATATTAAAGCATTTTAGAATTTTAGCATTAAAAGGTGTTGATTTATTATTGTAGGATAGATTCAATTTTTTATAACTTTATACATGCCATGAGAATGGGTGACCATTCTAAAACACAGTAAATATGTAAATAGGACAAAGTATTTTTAAAAACCTTTAAATTTTCATAATTTCATTATTAAAACATATTTTCGGTAAATGTGGACATTTTTAAAACATTACATGTGTCTAAAATGGTATGACAATAAATTCTACTTTATATTTTTCATTATTTAAATTTCTATTTAAAATCAATTCAAATATGTAAGCATATTAAAGCATATTAAAGCATTTAAGCATTACATGGTGGTGATTTGTTATTGTATTATACATTCATATTTTGAATGTATGTACAAAAATGGTACAATGTATTTTTCATTATTCTAATGCATCTATAAAACATTTAAATGTTTCTAAACATTGGGATAATAACATATTAAATCATTTAAATATGTACCCTTTCATGGTTAAGTATTTATGATAGACTTAGTATATTAAAGGCATTTAAGCATTATAGTTTGGTGATTTATTATGGTAGGATAGATTCAAATTTTGAGACTTAGGATAGTAGGATATTAAAGGAATTTAATCATTAAAAGGTGGTGATTTATTATGGTACGAAAAATTCAAATTTTGAATTTGGGTGCTTTCTTTTAGAGGCAATTTTCTTTGGTCAAATACATTATAAAAATATTGAATTTGAATGGCTCGGGTTTTGATTGTTTGTTCTCTAATGGCTGATTTTTATTTTTCTCTCTCTTACAAAAGTTTTTTTTCATTCAGAGATTTTGTAGGAGAAAGACGAAGGTATGCGAAAGGATTTGGGCTGATTGGATACAAAGATTATCGAAAAAGAAACTTGTTACGGTTTTCATAAAAAAGACACAGAGAGACACAAGCATTATTGAGTCCATCTAATCATTTTTTTCGCACCATAAACAGGTACGCATTTTAGACCTTATGAATTTAAAAAAGGAACAAATTTTTTTTTGATTTGTATATTTGGTAGTTGTTATATTTATGAATGTAAACAAATTGATTTTTGTATTTTTTTTTTGTTACGTTTATGCAAGGAAACAAATCGATACATTTTTCAGACATTAAAATAAATGAGATATATGGAAAAACAATTCAAATAGTTGATTGTGAATTAAAATATCTTTGTTTTTTTAATATTGGTAAATAGTTTTTTGAAAGGGACTATACCCTTGTGTACAAAAGAAGGCCTAAAAGCTGGAATAAGAGAGAGGAGCAGAGAAGCTGTAGCAAAGCACAAAAGTTACAAAAAGAACATCGAAGCCCGAAACAAATACTACACAAACGAGACTTAACAAAAAACAACGGCAAAAAAACAGCAAGCCTATTAAAATATCTTTGTTAGTATACATTTTTTACACTTTAGAAGTAAACTTGGAAAAATTGAGATATAAAAACCTTGAATAGCCTACTTTGCCATTTTTGTATTCCATTTGAGAAATCTCCAATAGTCTCCCTTGCAAAATCACTATTTTGGAAGTTGTTTCTTCTTCTTTATTTTGTCAAAATCTTTGTATCTTCATATTTTTCTAGCCACATCTATGTTCTTCATCTTTCCCCAGCTAAATCTCTGAATGAAAAATATTTTTCCCAATAGAGCAAAACCAAAACCCAATTCATTCAAAATCAATATTTATATAGTGTACTTGGCCAAAAATATTTCCTCCTAAAAAAAGATTGCTGAAAATTTAAATTTTCAATCAAACCTATCATAATAAATGACCTTGTAAAAAAGAGTGCCAAAATTCAAATTTTGAATCAAACTTGACATAATAAATGACAATTATGAATTGCCTCCCAAAAATTAAACTATATAATTTAAAATTTGAATCAATCTTAGAAAATGTAAAAATTAAGTGTTGAAAATTCAAAATTTGAGTCAAACTTAGAGTCATAAATGACCGGTATGAATTACCTCCCTATAATAAACCACCGAAAATTTGAAAACTGAAAAATAGAAATCAAAGTGTTTCTAATCAAGATGTGATATTAGTAATTAATAGTTCATCATTAACATTGATTAGTAGTAGAAATCACTCTTATTATATAATATTAGTGTTAATTAATTAAGTAAAAACATTAATTAATAATATTATAATTAATTACTATTAGTGCTAATTTAAATAATTTTTTTATTATTGGTAAATAGTTTTAAAGGGACTATACCCTGTTACAAAAAGGGCTCAACAACCATATATAACTATAAAGATGTGACAAAAAAGGATCAAAATCCATATAGAACACTATGTCCATCAGTAACCAAGAGATAGTTACAAACAAGAAACAAAATAGAACAAAGACTGCAACAGAACAACAAAAAAGTAGCAAAGTCAACAAAAAGACCAAAAAAGATCAACTAAAATGAATCCCTCCATCCCGAGTGAGTTTACTTCTTGGATGCTCTTTCAATTCTGGAATGGATCGTTTGTAGCGAGGTGAACAATGCCAATGTGGTGATGTGCGTTGGGTCCGAAGCATTCAACTGCGAGATGGTCTGCTCCTCTCTTTTTCATTCCCCCAAATAGTGCCAGGGATCCCACTAAGCATGGTAATGCTTCAAACTTGCTGCTCTAAAAAGTCACTTATGGCTTTGAAGATAGCCATGTTGTGATCATGTCTGTCTTTTTCTCTCCCCAATCTACTGTCCAGTGAGTTCAGCTTCTTATAAATATCAACAATCTGATCCTTCCCAATGTCATTATCATCATCAATTTTTCTTTTCCTTTCTTGCTTGTCCATGTGTTGCAGGTCCTTCTTGAGTTGCTTCATCTCTTTCTCCAGAGACTCCAATCTATGAGGCACGTGATTCCCCTCCTGATGCAGGGCCATATCCATACTAGCATTGCTGATATGCAAAAAAAAATTGCACAACTTCCAGCTCTTTGGTGCTTCTGAGAATCTGGGTAGAGTGAGGGGTGTCAGTTTTTGGAAGCTTGGGGTTCTTGGTTTTAGATTTGGAAGGGGTGTCCAGAATGGGAGTGGGAGTAGAGGAGGTGGTGACGTGCGGATCGCTGGGAGTAGTCAGGAAGCTAGGGAATTTGGAGACACAAATCTTATGCAACAGGAAGATGAGGCCCTAGTGGAGAGGGATAACATGGGAGTGCTTTTAAAAGTCCGAATAGAGTGTTGAAGGGAATTAAGTAGGTAGTGCGGGAAGTAGACCGCAAAATTCCTTCTAAAATGATTTAGAAAGACAAGGTGTTTAACAGGGACCATTTTGTATCGCCCTTCCAGAGAAATATACCTAACCATCATATTTTTCACTTCATCATATGGCTTGGGAATAGAACTTACCCTAATGCCCACAGAAACAAAGTCAAGCTCCTCGCCCTCATCAGAGAATTTCTTAGCCTCAGCGACCCTGTCAATCCTTTTGCTGAAAAAATGATAACCCTCCAATTCGAGGCCTGTAGCCTCAAAAATCAGCTCTTCATTGATAGTAACATAGTGGCCACCATATTTGACCCTTCTATCCTTCCAATCCATTGCAAAATGAACCGAAATATTCGATCATGGCCTGAATGTGTTCAATAAAATTGAAATGCCGCCCTTGTGTAACAGTTCCAAAGTTAATTTAAATAATTGATTAGTAATATTATAATTAATTTCCTAAAAATATCCTATCAATTAATAATGACTACAAGAATTAATATTAGTAATAAACTTCAATTATTATATTAAAAATGAAATCTAATTATATTATCAAATGAATAAAAATAAGTTCAAAATAATTAAATGATATTATAAGAAATACGATTCCACTTTATAAACTCCATTATTATTTATAATTCTTCTTCACTTATAATTCTTTATTAATTTTAATGCTTAGAATGGGCCAATAAAAATATTTAAAGTTTAATTATCAAAAATTAGAAATCAAAGAATATGTATATAACATATTTTTTATTTGATTGGGTAAAAAATAGGATTATGGCTCCCGAGGGCCTTACGAAGAAAAAAATATAATGAGATAGGTGCAATGGAGAGAAAAACAAACTACCTCTACCAATGGTCGAGAAACCAAACACCATCAGAAGCCAATCCTAGAGGAAAATCAAGAAGACTTGACCGAAAAGACACTAAGATGAACCACTAACAACCACTCTAGAGTGACACCGAGTAATAATGTGTTTTTGTGGTGGACCTTGGTCTAACCCACATCATCGGACTCAGGAGGAGAAGAAATCAAATATTTTTCCAAATCATGCCCAAGGAAAACTTTGACCCTCCCATTAATAACATCAACCAACCCCCACAAAGATGTGGTGAATAAAACACACTAACCACCGAGATTTGGGCATTAACATCTCACATCGTGCCAATTTCAAAATGAGTCTCCCACCCGGATGACTAGTCCACCCCGTAACCTACACCGGTAACTACCGCTTTTCACCCGTTCAACATCTATCGTGTACTAGTCACCCGAACGATCCCTAAGAAAATTTTGTATAGGAGTTTTGACTACATTATGCACATAATCAAGCTCATCCTTTACCGTGTCCTCCAACCCATCCTCCTCATCAGATGAGGCATCCATTTCATCATCCCCTAGAGATAATTAAATTTCAGTGGTGGTTCCATAGGCCCACAACAATCCTTCATCTCATATCTAGACTATTTTACACTTAGTGCATAAAATCTTCAAACTCTCAAATTCTATAAGATGTTCCCATTTTCCAGTAGGGGAATGCAAGAAGACCCTTTTAGGAAATTTGAAACCAATAGGTATATTTATACATAACTTGGAATAAGTAAATCTAGATCTGCGTTTTGGTAGTAGGATCCACTACAATACGCACACCCATCGATCTTAAAAACCCCAAAACCCTCGCCTCCCATAATTATAACAAAGGCCCATGAGTTGAATCCAAATAGAAAGAGCATAGACGAAAAATTCATGAGGCATACCAGCTCCCACTGATGGAAAGTGAAAGAAGCACTACAAAAACCAAGGTCCCTCATTAAAAACTTTTTGCATTTCCAACTCAGATTGGAAGCAAAAATGAAACCTTCTCCAGCCATGGCTTGTACTTCTACCTCACAACACCATTTTCTCCCACTCCATTCTCGCAACGTATCAATATTCGGTCGCTACCCAAAAAACCTACCCATTATTGTATAGTGGAATGATTGTTTGGCTCTATCTATGATGGATTTCGGGACATCCACAAATGACTCTTCATTCTTCCACCGGGTGAGAGCTTCACAGTCATTGTTGATTGGTCAATCCAAATAGTTTCACCACCAAAGTGTTTTTCCTTTTCCTACGAATACCCCCTCCAAATTTTGCTCCATTTTGCACAAAGTTTGCATAAAGGTTGTAAAGAGTGATATGTATTTTACATATCATATTAGGACTAATCAAAATTAAATAATTAATAATAATTAATAATACTAATAATTAAATACAAGAAATAATATTGTATCATTTAATAATAACTATAAATTTCAAATAATATTTTACATTACAAAAAATAAAATGATTGTTGTATGTGAATGGGCTTGAACCCATTTTAATACCTCTATAAAGGAAGTTAGAATGTGTTATCTCTATTCTTTGACTATGATTCATATATCAGAATAGGAATATGACTATGTTTATTGTGAGAATGAATTATAATAGGCATATGACTATGTTTACTATGAGAATAAATCATAATAGGCATATGACTATGTTTGTTGTGAGAATGAAGTAAACTTCATTCTGAGAGAAAGAAAAATTACATTGTATTCAAGATAAGATAAAAAAATGTATGTTTGTATGAGAGAATGGGAAACTTCCCATTCTTAAACAAAGACTGAGTTAGCTATGATTACTATAGACACGCTAAAATGACAAGAACTTTATTTTATTACTCATAATATAATATGGATGTGAATATGATAAAACTTATGTTAAAATGATAAAAAGTGAGTAACAAGAACAGTGAAAATGAGGAAATACACATAGACAAAATGGACATATGTCTATTCTCATACAAATAAATATTTTCTATCTTGTATTGAAAGGGAATATTCCCATTCTCATATAAGAATCAAAGAATAAAAATGAAAAGTGAGTAACAAGAACAATGAAAATGAGAAAATACACATAGACAGAATGGGCATATGTCCATTCTCATACAAACAAACATTTTCTATCTTGTATTGAAATGGAATATGCCCAGTTTCATATAAGAATCACAAAATAAAAATTGAGTAACAATAACAATGAAAATGAGGCAATACACATAGACAGAATGGAAATATGTCCATTTTCATATAAACAAATATTTTCTATCTTTTATTGAAAGGGCATATTCCCATTCTCATATAAAAATCATAGAAGAAAAATGAAAAGAGAGTAACAAGAACAATGAACATGAGGCAATACTCATATAAAAACAATTTTTCTCTCATATAAGAATCATAGAATAAAAGTACACCTATTACGTAATGGGCATATATTCATTCTCATACAAACAAACAATTTTAAGTTTTATTGAATGGGTATATGCCCATTCTCATATAAGAATCATAGAAGAGAATTTATTATTCTTTAGAATGGACAGCTTACCCTTTCCCACATCCTTTATAGTTATATAAAAATCATTAAGTTCATTATTTGTTCAATGAGATAGAATGGTTTATGCCCAAATATCATACAATTTTTTTAAAACTTGTATTGAATGGCCATATGCCCATTCTCATATCATAATCATAGAAGAGAAATAGAGGTAAAAATTAATTTTGTTTAGAATGGGAAGTTTTCCTTTCCCACATCCTTTATAGTGATATAAATTGATTAAATTCAATATTGCTTCAATGAGGTAGAATGGTTAGAATAGGAATATGCCCATTCTCATACAAAAAAATACTTCTATGATTATGATGAGAATGGGCATATGGAATTTCAATTTAACCTCTATATATATTCTCATAAACTCAATATAGAAAGAAATAGAGGTAATATTTAATTTTTTTAGAATGGACAGTTTCCCATTCTCACATTCTTTTATGAGAATGTTTAAAATGGACATATGTCCATTCTCGTAGTTAGGGAATATGGGAAATATGAGAAATTATTGTAAGCATAATATATGCTATATTATTATGATGAAGATATTATTCTCATAAACTCAATATAGAAAGAAAGAAAAATTCTCCAACATCCTTTTATGAGAATGTTTAAAATGGACAGATGCCCATTCTCATAGTCAAGGAATATGGGAAATATGAGAAATTATTGTAAAAGTAATATATGTAATTACATCCTTTTATGAGAATATTTAAAATGGACAGATGCTCATTCTAATAGTCAAGCAATATGGGAAGTATGAGGAATTCTTGGAAAATTAATATATGCTATGTTAATATGATGAAGATATTTGGATGAAGTTATTAACAATCAAGTTTCTAATTAAATTCTATTTAACCTCTATATATTTATTTCTCAACTTATAAATTCAACCTAAATTATTCTTCAATGATTCCTATAAGAGACTGGGAATCTTCCCATTCAAGATACAAATGTTTGTTTGTATGAGAATGGACGTATGCCCATTATTATCATTGCAATACAAGCAATATTGAACTTGATCATTACTATGGGAAAATTAATAGGATATAAGAGTGAAAAGGAATGGTCAATCTAATACAAGAAATATTTAACTTAATCAATTTAAAAACTATATGAAGGCTGTGAGAATATAAGAGTGAAAAGGAATGGTCAATCTAATACAAGATCTATAAGAGACTGGGCATCTACCCATTCAAGATAAAAATGTCAGTTTGTATGAGAATGGGCATATGCCCGTTATTATCATTGTAATAAAAGAAATACTAAACTCGATCATTACTATGGGAAAATTAATAGGATATAAGAGTGAAAAGGAATGGTCAATCTAATACAATAAATATTTAACTTAATCAATTTTAAAACTATATGAAGGCTATGAAAATATAAGAGTGAAAAGGAAATGCCAATCTAATATAAGAAATATTTAAATTTATCAATTTAAAAACTATATGAAGGTTGTGAGAATGGGAAACTTGCATTTTTAAATGAATTATATTTTATCTTATTTTATAGGATTGGGAAAGGCTGTGAGAATGGGCAACTTGCATTTTTAAAATGAATTAGATTTTATCTTATTTTATAGGATTGGGTAGTTTTCATTTGATACAAGATTGAACATAATCATTTTAATACCTATGAAGGTTGTTATTAAGGGGAATTTCCCATTCAAAAACAAAATAAATTTGATCTTTTCTTATATGATACCTATTTGATAAAGGGAAATTTCCCATTCTAAAAAAAATTAAAATTTATCTAAATTCTTCATATATGATTCTTATATGTCAATGGGCATCTGCCCATTCAATACAAGAAATAAATGATTTCCATATGTTAAATGGGCATCTGCACATTCTAAAACAAAGTAAAATTTTAAACAATATAATTGAATGATGATCTCTCTATGTCTTAGTAAAAACATTTTAAATTTCAAACATTATCATAGCCATGTTTTAGTAAACATAAATACATGGAAATTTAATATTAACTTGTGAAAAATTGGGAGCAATTATACCCCATCATGTCAAAGACTGGGTTTTCTTAAATTGGATTTGGGTTAACGTATATTAAATTATCAATGAAATTGGCTAATTGTGCATTGTCTTTAGGATTATACGTGGTAAATAATTGGTGTCACGACACATAATTTAGAAGATCCTTCATCTACTATCTTTGAGAATTGGGAAGGGATTATTACTTTTGGCCTTGGCTCGTGTGGTTTAATTTTTAAGTAGCCTTTCTCCTTGCTATTTTTGTCATCATGGTGCTTCCCTCTCTTCCTATAATTTTTATGTGAAGAAAAATAAAATAAATGGAATTATTCAATTCCATTTCTTGGTTGCGTCTCAAGTGGATTTTCATAATATATTCACCATATGTCTGTGAATCAATCTAATATATTCTAGGTAATGCCTATCTCGGTGACTCCAAAAGAGCTCGGGTAAACTCAAAAATTGCCTCTGTGTTTGTTTCCAATATGCTACTAGTTATCCATAACAAATTAAATGTTGCTAAGATTGCTAACTTTTTATCAAGCCCTCTCTTAGGGTTGGTTTAGATGAAGAACTCAAGCATTGTAATCTAAACAATTTGTCCCTGTTCCACGGTCTTGATGCGAAAGATGGTTGGATCCACTATTCATTAGTGGACTCCTTTGCGGAGGTTAATTGATGCCTCACCCACTTCGCGCAGGATATCATAGACTATTGTACATCCGAGGACCTAGACCGACCACCTCTCTATCTTCCTAGAACTATTGATTTAATGCAGATTCATGTTCCTATCCACCCTGAGTATGCTAGCATTTGCATTTTGCAAAATATTCGTTGTCTCACCTACATATTCTTGTTAAATATTATCACTGATAGTGGTGGTAACAATAGAATGGCTACTCAGGGTATCTCCTTGGTTTCTTCCTCCTCGTTGGCTAATGTAAAAGTAGAGCCAATCGACTAATTTGGACTAATATTGTTGATGGCGACTAATTTTGACTATTAGTTTGGTCTTTTTAGTAAATTAAATATGCATTTTGTGGTTTGCACTTTTTATCTCTGAGCATCAAATTTCTTATTATCCCTACAATTACTTATCTTAAGTTTCCATATTCTGTAAAATTAGATAAATTATTGATCTTGTTATATTCCAATCACATGTATAAATCATCAACATTTTTATTAGCATAACCATGTTTTAGGTTATTTTCATTTATAAGTAAATGGTGATAAACAATATATTTGCAAATGAGTAAATTGTGATAAACAATATATTTTCATGGTGGTCTCACTCGCTATAACATGGTCTAGAAAAATATAAATTTAAACATTAGCATATTAACCCATTCTCAAAATCCATTTTATAAATTGTAAAATTATATATACATTTATATTGTTAGTGTAGGTTATTAGTTCTCCTTTTATTTATTTATTAGGATAATTCTTACACTTGTGTTAGCCCTAAAATTGTTGGGTTAGCTTACTTAGGTGTACTAGTTGTGTGCGCTTAGCTTACTAGTTGTGTTGAGTTAAATTCTCGGTTATGTGGAGTTACCTTACTAGTCTTTTGGAGTTAACTTAACTACCAATATTAGTTAGTTGAATTTATTCACCACTCGATTTACGTAGTAGTTGCACTTCCCCATCATATATGTACATCTTTCTTATTGATTAATACAATTCATTTTATTGTAATGTATTGAGCATTATGGATTATGATGGATTTCCATATATGGTATTTTAGCATTCTATTTTGCAAATCTAATGTGGTGTGCTATTATCATCGATATCGTAGCTTGGAACAATATTCTTATTGTTATTTTCATGCATCATAGTTATAGATGATGTAGGCATCCATTTGTAAGTTTTTTTTTCGCAAGCAATGGTTTGTTATTTTCATGTATTCATAATTTGTTAGCACTTTTCTCGCACAATGAATTTTTATGTAAAACAGAGTGCGCCATTGGATTTGGAAACTTCCAAAACCCTAGAATCAATCGCAAACTCATCCATGTTTTGAGACAATCAAATATGGACATTTTAAAGGGTTTTTTGAGAAATGTTCTAGGTTTCTCTTTGTTTTTTGATACAGTTCCAAAAAGAGATATTTGCAGTCAAAGTTTGTATTAACAATTGTACTTTTTGGGTGCATTCTTTTATCCATTGGATATAAGTGTGTACCTTCTAGATGCATTATTTTACCCTCTAGATATTTCTATTTTGGATGCAGTCTTTTATCCACTAGACATAGATCTATACCCTTTGGGTGCATTCTTTTATCCATTGGATATAAGCGTGTACCTTCCAAATGCATTCTTTTACCCTATGGATATTTTTGTTTTGGATGCAATTTTATCCACTAGATGCAAATTTGTACCCTCTGGGTGCATTCTTTTATCCATTGGATATAAGCATGTACCTTCCGGATGCATTCTTTTACCCTCTGAATATTTTTGTTTTGGATGCAGTCTTTTATCCACTGGACATAAATTTATACCCTCTAGGTGTATTCTTTTATCCGTTAAATATTGACGTGTACCCTTTAAATGTAATTCCTATATCATGTGCATGCACTCTTTTACCCTTTGGAAATTTGGGTGTCACGTGTAACATTTTAAAAAACATCAACATTAAAATACTATTTTAATAAAGCAAAACCTAGAGCTCGTAACTTTTGATCCGTAGGTAGGATTAAGGTGATATTTTTTGAAATTTTGTATTTTTTTTAGATCTACGCATTGGCGACAACTTTAAACACATATTTAAAATGTAAAAGGTACATTTAATCATTGTAATATTTACATGCACTCAATTATAAAGTGCCAAATTTGGGATGGTATTGTAATCATTTGTGGACACAATTTTGGTTGAGCCCGATATCCCAAATTTTAGGTATTACATTATTTTATCGATAGGTGTATACATTTATATCTCTCTTGTTTGTTGATATGTATTGGATCCGTACTTTTGACACTTTTTTGCATGTTAATAGTCTCTCTTTTTGGGGAGTTATTTTGGTGAAGCGTAGTGTTAGTTTGTTAGTGTTTGAGTAGTTGATTTTGACAACTCATAGATATTTGTGGTGTCAATCTACCCATTCAATAATATGGGAGGGTGTGGTGTTGATACTGATTCTTTGGGTTTCATGTCCTCGCCTTGTTACCTTGGCTTTTCTTGGATCATGGAACTCATATTTATTTGGATCTCGTGTCCTTGACTTGTTGCCTTGGTTATTGTTCTTGGATTATGACACACCTATTTGTAGCAATTGATCTCACTCCTTGAGATTTTGTGTTCTTGCATTATTACCTTGGCTTTTCTTGGATCGTGGCACACCTATTTATTGCAATATCATTTCATTTCCTTGTTGCCTTTGATGTTCTTGGATTGTGGCACACCTATATGTAGCAGTTGATCAAATCATGTTTGGTGTTTTCTTTTCATTCTCAACATCACTCCATTAATAGTATCCTTGCATGGATCTATTCTCGTGAAGCCAAGTGTCGATGTTTTTGAGTTCTATGATCGAGTAGTAGATATAGACCACAATGCGTACCACACTTCTTCAGCATTATATGATTTTTTAGATCCGAGCTTTTGAGGATATCTTGTAGTAAGATTTTTCTCTCTCTACTTTGTTATTACTGGTTTTAGGTACCTTGCAATGTCCAATTTTCCCATTTATTGTACGTGGGTACCTCATCGCCTCGTTGTCAAAACCCACCTTCTTTTTCACCAACCTAAGCTATGCTTATGGTAGGGTGTTAGTGTAGCTTATTATTTATCCTTTTATTTCTTTAATAGTATAATTCTTGCACTTGTGTTAAATCTACACTTATTGGGTTAGATTTCTTAGGTGTACTAGCTATGTGTAGTTAGCTTACTATTTGTGTTGAGTTAGCTTCTCATTTATGTGGAGTTATCTTACTAGTCTTTTGGAGTTAGCTTAACTACCAAGATATGTTAGTTGGAGTTCTTCACCACTAATTTAGGTATTAGTTACACTTTCCCCTCCTATATGTACATCTTTCTTATTAAGTAATTCAAGTCATTTTATTGAAATCTATTGAGCATTATAGATTATGATGGATTTCCATATATGGTATTCTAGCTTTTCTATTTTTCAAATCTAATGTGGTGTGATATTATCATATGAGATCGTGACTTGGAACAATCTTCTTATCATTCCTTTCATATATACATATAATAATATGAGAACTACATAAGTCTTGATCCCTTATGAGAGTGTTAAGTGCAACAATTGGCCCTACCTAGGATATTCCATCTACTATAATACAATTATTAATAATTACAAAACAAATAAATGTTACTTGTCATAATGCACAACTTCCCATCATATATATGTACTATCACAATGCACAACTTCCCATATTTCTATAAAAAAACTTAATCATTAACAAAATGTTAAGGTTTATCTCTATTTTTATTCTCGTGTAATGGAAGTGTAGCATTTAATTATTAAGGATGACCAACTTGAAAATTTCCCTTTAAGTAATAAATAAACAAAGGGTAAATAATTCCCTCCAACGAGCGGTCGAAGACATGTTTTAAAACAATCACCTTTAATTAGTAAATAAATGATAAATGTGAATGGGATGAGAATGTGCATCTGCCCATTCTAAAACAAAATAATAGAAATACATAATATGAGGATGATCAATGGTCATGATGGAAAACAATATATTCTAATGATGTAATTATAAACAAAGTAATAGATCTACATAAGGCTTGATCCCTCTAGAGGGTATGTAGTGCAACACTTGGTGGTTGCTACACTTTCCTCCACAAGGATAGTGCAACCAAAATGATACAATTAAAAAAAAGAATAGAACCACATAAGGGTTGATCCTCTCATGTGTATGTGGTGTACCACTTGGCGTTGTCTATACTTGGCTCCACTAAGGTTAGTATAGCCAAATGATACAATTATATATATATATATATATATATATATATATATATATATATATATATATACAACTACATAAGGATTAATCCCTCACGTGGGTATGTAGTGGAAAACTTGGTTGTGGCTGTACTTGGCTCCACCAAGGTTAGTCTAACCAAAATGATACAATTATAAAAAAATAGAACTACATAAGGCTTGATCCTCTCGCGGTATGTACTTGTGGCACTTGGTGATGCCTATAATTGGCTCCACCAAGGTTAGTCCAATAAAAGTGATACAATTATACAAAAAAATAGAACTACAAAAATGTTAAAAGAAACTAAGTATAATATGTTGAATTTAAAGTTATCTAAAATCATGTGGTGCTCGATTTGTTTACCCCATTTTCCATTATTTTCCTCCCTCGATCTCGCGTGTTCTCAAACATTTTTTCTCCCAATGTGGGTGTTTTGAAATTTTCTACCTCCAATTGAAATGTCAGAATTGTTTGCAGAATCCATTGTCATGTCCCCCTTCAAAAGTCTCCGAGCTTTCCCCTGTTTTTTCCCTAATTTTTCAAAATCCATGGGTTTTGCCATTTTTCCTATTTTTCCCCAACCATGGAAGCTTGAGAATGGTTAATATATATTTTTATGCCATTGAAAATACAAAATCCATGGTCGAAGGGATGCTCGGAACCATGATTCACTTGTTTTGTTTTAAAAAAATCATCCTTAGCGAAAAATCGTTACGGGCATGAATGGTGATTTTTTGTATTTTGATAGTCTGACGGGTGTATTTTTCCTATCAAATTTATTCCTCAGTGTTCAGTGGTCATGTGGCTTCTTTTGGTTGGTCACGAGATGATGGGAAAATGATTTAACTTATCACTTTTTATATTTTTTGGCAAAAAGGCAAATTTGGTCCCGTGGCTCCGCTCATTTCTGATTGGTTCTTTTGGTGCTTACATGGCTTTTTATAATTGGATGGGGCACGGCAGGTATTTCTTTGAGCTTGTTCCTTTTGGATACTTCAGCAAAAGGTTTGAACTCACCTCGCAGCCCCGTCAAGCTCTAATTAAAGAAAAATTTAAGTGGCAAGGAAAAAGTCTTACTTTGACCCCGTAGGAGGACATGTGGAAAAGCTAATGGTGGAGATGCAGCCTTCGTAGAGGAAATTTGAAAAAATTTCCTTTTGGAAAAATGGAATAAAATTCTAAAATGGAAGCACAGCCTTGCTAAATCATTTTGAAACCTTAAGGCTTTTGAAGTTGCGCCATAACAACATGTGGTGAGCATGCGCTCATTCAAGGTCTCAACCTTTGGGGATTATCTCAAGATGTACCATTATGATATGTGGCATTTTGAAAAGTTAAAGGGGTGGGGAAGATGGCCATCGAAGGAAAATTAGATTTTTTCCTCTTGTCATCAAAAGGATTAAAATCTCAAAATGGCCCGTAAGCCCGACAAGAAGGAGGTCAAGGTTGGCTTTGAAAATTTTAAGAGGTGGGAGGTGGGACATCAAGGGAAACTTGGTTTTTTTCCCCTTGATGTTAAAATGACTAAAATCATCAAAATGACCTGTGGGTCCGATAGAGAAAAGTCAAAACTTGCTCCACTGAACGGCAGAGGGGCGGAGCTACGGGGGAAATTTGGAAATTTTCCCTTTTCCATAAAAAGAGGTGAAATGGTAGAATTTGGCCACGGTTCGTTTGGGACCCACTTTAGGACATGTGTCAGGCTCATTTCTTAAGAGTGGAGGTGTGGAACAAAATGTGAAAATTTTAAATTTTTTCAAAAGTTGTAAAAGGAAAAAAAGGAACCCAATGGGTGCTCTAAAATTAGATCTCCCACATGGACGGTCCAAATTAGAAATAGGAATCAACAAAATCTATGCATTTTATCTGATTCTTCTACCATTTTCACTCCATAGCTCATAGAAGTTTGAATATTAATGATTTCTTGGTGTTTCCTACACGGTGAATAGAGAGGAGAGTTAATTTTGATATCTAAGTTTGGTGGAGAAAATCTGGAGACGTCTTTCTCCATTAAAATTGTTTGGCTGTTGGGATTGATGTGATATTTAATTTTTCTTCTCCCATGCATGAAAGAACCAAATTTGAAAGATTAGGGATGGAGGTGGCTGGTGAATAGAAGGAAGAGTGTTCTACTAGATGAAGGAATTGAATGCTGAGATTTTTGAAGAGATCTTCCCCATAAGCACCTGGTAACTTTTTACAGATCTGATTATGGGAATCATGATCATGATCATGGCAAGAATTGGTGGCACTCAATGTTTTTGTCTTCTGGGGAAAAGGGCTCCATTGTAAATTTTATAAATGGCACAAATTTATCATGCAAATGGTTGGAGTGTGAGGGGTCAGGACTAATTTTCCTAATAGAAAAAGGCTTGATAGAGCCCATCCTCCTTTGAGAAGCTAATTGAGAAGCCCGTATATCTATTTTGTATTGAATTCGATCATGTCAAGGTCATTATGAGTGTATAACTATTAACAAGCTCTGAGATCATTCTAGAAACCTTCCCTTGCTGATAAATTTAATCAAACTTGAGTTATTTTGTGTGGATCTTATACAAAATGTGTGGCTTTACTTCTGAATGTCTGTAAATAGTTTTTCTTGTTCTTGTTGCAATCTTGTATCAAAATTTGTCTCAATAACATAGGTCCCAATCATTGTGATAGTTTAAGTGACATCTACAATTTCATTTCTCGTAAGATTTTTCATCCGGGAGTGAAATAAACGATTTAAATAACTTTTCTCTCATCTCGTTGACAAAGATTGTCTCGTAAGCCTCTAGGTGTACCTTAAGTGTGATTGGGCTCAGATCTTGATGTTTTGTTTGGTTTTCCAACTCAATCCTTCATGTTAGAATCTCATAGATTTTATGAAAAAGTGCTAATCTAGGCCTCCATTGAAGCACATGTTCTGGTTAAAGAAACATTTTAGCACTTGCTCTGTGGCATTCTTTTGGTTTAGTCTTCCATCTTGTAAAATCTCTCAAAAATTTGGTATAATCAACTTTATCCTGCTTCACTTCCCACAAAAATCCATCTAAAAACAACTCATCCTACCCATACTACCCCTGTTTTTCATGTGTGTATACAAATGCACAAATTTTACTACCAAAACATGCAGAAACAATCAAAATTCCAAATGCCTTTAGTATCCCAAACCTTTCTTATAGAATATCTCCACTATCTAGAGTGACAACTTGTGAGAGTTAGATTTTGTTTTATTGATCATAGTTTCTTCAAGGTCTCCTTAACAACTTCATTAGGAAGGACATCTCTATCTCCTCCATAAACAACAGGATACAAAAGGGTTCTCTTATCTTGGTTAAAAGGAACAACGTAAAATAGTGACGATAGATCAAATCCTCTTGGGGTGTTATCCATTTCTCCATGTCCGAGTAATTAGGGGCCGCTTAGATCCCATCCCCAGCTACAAAACAACTCATGATGATCTATCTGTCTCTAAGCTTTCTTTTGAAGTTTGTGATGCTTGCTTAGATTTTGATGGAGAATCAATTTGGGTACCAACACCCGACTAACGCCATTTCTAGAGATTGTTTAAGTTGTTGAGAACTAATTTACGTTGTTGAGACCAATTTGTTGATTTGTTTCTATTTCATATCCATTTAGCCCGTCAACAACACCTAACCGGCGTTGTTGCCAGGATTGTTTAAGTTGCTAAGAACTAATTTACATTGTTGAGACCAATTTGTTGATTTTTTGCTATTTCATATCCATTTAGCCCGTTAACAACACCCGACTAGCGCTGTTCTTTCTACATAGTGGTTACAATTCAAATTCGTGCCCCGGTCATATTTAGTGCATCCGCACAACTAAGGTGGAAATCCTTAGTGGTGACTCTTTTTGATCCGATTATTAATGAATACCAGTGTCTTAACCTTTGTTAAGTGATATTTTTACTAACCTTTACAAAGCTAGAAGGAAGAAGATCTTTCTTTGCTAGGGACCCCGTTAGGACATTATTTCTAGAGCTAGGAAAATCAGAATCGAAGGAAGAAAATCATGGAAAGTTGTGGGAAATCACCGGACAAGAAGAGGGATCTCCATTGATGAAAGTGATCGGCCTATCATTGAAGACCGATATTCAAGCGCTTCGACTCGTAGCCTCTTTGTGGAATTTAATTCTCCAACTAGAGAGGGGCCTTCATTTGATTTTGAAAATTTTGTTTCTCATTCTTCCCTGTCTTTTCAAAAGTTGATAGGGATTTCCAAGAATCAAGGCCTTTCAGGGATATCCATTTTGAAAATTATACCCCTGTGTTTCAGAGACCCTCTCCCTCTTATCAAATTTTCACCCCTCTAAGGTCACCTCCTCAAAACAACATGGCCTTGCCCCCACCCATGCCTCCATTTGTTGTAAATACCTTTGGACCTATAAATCTTGTAGGGATGGTTGGTTATCCAAATGCAGTTCCTCAAGATGTAAAAAATAGACTACCAAAGTTCCGAGGAAACAACACTATAACCGGTGATCAACATTTGAATATTTTTATGAATATGATGGAAGAATTTGATATTGAACATTAATATGTATATATATCAAGTTGTTTATCCATACTCTGGAAGAGGATACAATGCAATAGTATCAAGCTTTTCCAGATAACTCTATTGATTCTTGGAATGAGATGAGCAATGGATTTAAATTACAAGTATGGTGATAGAACTAACCCTAGGTTTATTTTGACAGAATTTGAAAACATAAAAAAAAATCCTAATGAGTCAAGACATGATTTAAACACAAGGTTTAACAAGACCTTGAGGATATTTCCTCTTAGGATAAGGCCATGTGATGAATCATGTTTGATCAAATATTTAGATTCATTTGATAAAAAGGTTGCTTACTACTTGAGGGAAAAAAACCCTACTAATTTGAGGCAGACTTCACTATGGCTCAGTAAATACGTAACAATATTAAGGCAATTGGAGAGCCTCTAAAAAGGGAGGGTGTGAAGTGGTTAACTCGAAAAACCACGAGACAAGCAAGGTTGCTGATTTAGAGGAAGTTGTGAAAATTTTGGCAGGGGATGTCAAGGAAATATCATACAAACTAGCCTGGGAAGAGAAGGGGATTGAGTAGAGCTCACAAGGTCAACACAAGCAAAAAATCCAAGATATGTTCACAAATCACAAAATATCTGATGAAAGAGGTAAGGGACCTGTTGGATTTTGAAATAGGTAGCCCTAAGGCAAGGAAAACAAAATGGTGCTTGATCCGTTGGTCACGATTTGATGTTGTGGAGGAGACAGATGTCATTGATTGGTGTGATAGATGTTTCATGCCCCATGCTCCATGTAAGGAATATAAGAAAGAATAAAAAGTAGCTTATGATTACAATGATGATGATGTTTACATGATGGGTTGCTCCACAAAGTTCACAACAAAGGGCAACTTCAATTGAAGTGATAAGTGGCCGGACTACTACCAATTTTTGGGACAACACTCATAAGGTACCTATTCCTCCTCCCTCTCATACTTTAGAAGTAGATACTTGTATAATATTTCTAATTTCCCAATAATTAATTTGAATATTTAAGGTCTTTAATGATAAAAAAGTATGATGGAGGAATCCCATTTGAGGAAGATAGACAATTACTGATGAATGTTGTTGTTTCTCAAGAGAGGGAATATAACACAAGGAGTAAGGTTGTCAAAGGGACAGGGCCTCAAGCCAAGCCAAAATCTCCCTTACTTTCAAAAATTCCTAAAGAGGCCCCTAAGAAGGATGCATCTGCTAAAATCCCTATAGTTCCAAACAAAAATTTTACCCCTCCTCATGCCCAAGCTGTCAAAAATCTTGTACCACCTAGTGAGTGTGTTAGCTTTCCTTCCAATACTACCTTTCCATCCAATAATGCTTTGCCAAAGAATTTTCCATATGACATTGCCTAAAGATTCAATTCAAATCAATTTTTCTATTCCAATTGTTGAGTTGCTAAGGAGTCCTGAGCACAAGAAAAGAGCATTTGAATACTTGAAAGGAACGATAATTAGATCATACCAAGCCAAGAACACAGATGCTAATCAAACACCATTATCAATAAGATGAAAGCAATTCACCAGAATAGCTTTACATAAAACCTTTGTAAACAAATGAGCAGCAATATCATATATTATTATGGAACTCGATGAAATACAATGAGAATGTGCCTTTCTTATATAGGCAAGGAATGAAAATCTAATAACTAGTAAAGGTCGTAGATCAAGCCATAAATCATGGAAAGAACTAGTCATCAAAGAACTAGTCAAGTCCATAGATTTATGAGAGAACTAGACATCAAGGATCTAGTCAATACCACAAATCTAGGAAAGAACTAGTCAATACCATAGATCAAGGAAATAACTATACCTAACAACTAGATAATATCTCCTAATATCTAAATAAGATAAAAGAAATATCCACACACATAAGTGGGTGAGGATAAATACAATAAAGGTAAATAAAGTACCTAGGTGAACATGAGCTAAGGTAAATACCTACTCTAACACCCCCTCAAGTGAAGCTAGGGACAAAAATAGAAGTGGCATGTCCACAGTATGAGTCCCACAACTAGGCCTGATGAGGTACTCATGTACAATAACTGGGAAAAAGGGACACCACAAGGTACCCAAAACTAGTAACAACAAAGTAAAGAGAGTAAAAACCTACTCCAAGGCATCCCAAGAAGCTCGGCTCAAAAAAATTGTACAATGTTGAAGAAGTTTGGTGTGCACTATGGTCTGAATCCATTGCTTGATCACAAAACTCAAAAAAACTGACACTGGGCTCCACCAGAATAGCTCCATACAAGGAGACTATCAACGGAGTGATGTCGAAAGTGTAAAAAAACACCAAACATAATTCAATCAACTGCTTTAAATAGGTGTGCCACAATCCAAGAATAATAACCAAAGAAAAAAAGGCAAGGACACAAACTCCAGTGTCACGATCCAAGAAAAGCCAAGGTAATAAGGAAAGGATACGAAACTTGAAGAAGCAAGATCAACACCACACCCTCCCATACTGCTGAATGGGTGGAGTGGCACTACTAAATCTATATGAGTTGCCCAAAATCAACCACTCGAACACCGAAAAAATAACACCTGGAATTCACTAGAATAGATCCCCACAAGAGATACTTTGTCAACATGCCAAAAGTGTCAAAATATAGATACAAAATCTCTTAACAAATAAGAGAGATAAACTACACCTGCTAAAAAATGCTCAAAACAAGAAGCATCACAATACAAAAGGTATAGAAAGTGGAGCAAGAGGCCGAATGGTGGAGGAGCCATTCTGTAGAGTCCTCTCAACGAATTCCTATGTCGCCATGACGAGTGATTAGATATCCACCCCAAATCAACACGGATGGATGAAGAAGATGCCCGCATATGACTTGGTGCATGTGATCCATGAAATGAACGATAACCAGATCATACCAAGCTAAGAACACGATGCTAATCAAACACCATGATCAATAAAATGAAAGCAATTTACCGTAATAACTTTACATAAAACCTTTGTAAACAAATAAGCAAAGAATATCATATATTATTATGGAACTCAATGCAATATATTGAGAATGGGCCTTGCTTAAATAGGAAAGGAATAACAATCTAAAAACTAGTAAAGGTCGTAGATCAAGCCATAAATCAAGGAAATAACTAGTCATCAAAGAACTAGTCAAGACCATAGATTTAGGAGAGAACTAGACATCAAGAATCTAGTCAATACCATAGATCAAGGAAATAACTATACCTAACAACTAGATAATATCTCTTAATATCTAAATAAGATAAAATAAATATCCACACACATAAGTGGGTGAGGATAAATACAATAAAGGTAAATAAAGAACCTAGGTGAACATGAGCTAAGGTAAATACCTACTCTAACAATACTTGGGACTGAAAGAAGGGAAGATTGCCCCAAGAAAAATATAAACATTGTTGAGAATCCACCAATCATAGAGGAATTAGAGGCACTACAAACATCAAAAATCTATACAAACCACCTAAGGTTTATTTGGTAACATCCTCGGTAGATTCTCACTGAATGTGGACCCATTCTTCACTACCTTGATCATTAAGGATAGATTGGTGCACAACTATGTGTTTGATTCAGGGGCATCATGCAATGTTATGCCTCTGGAAGTTATGATTGAATTAAATATCAAAATAACAGCTGCATATGAGAAGTGCACTACTATGGATTCCAGAGAGGTGCCAAAGTGGGGTGTGTGAAGGGTCCGTGGTGCAACTTGCAGCCTATCCAGAAGGAATTTGAAACTTGATGTAGTTATTGTTGACTTGCCCAAGTGGGGTATGTCAAGTTATCTAGAAGGTGGGCTGCAAGTGTTGGTGGGAGTGTTCAAATGGATATGTTCTATGCCACCATCCCAGTTGAGGGAATCGTTTACAAGTTGTATGGGGAAAATAAGATGTTGTATCTTATTGAAGATCCCAACAATGCATCCTATGAAGTATTGTACACAAATGTTGATGTTGATAACTTTGTGGGATTTTCTAATGGAAAGGAGCACAAGATTGAGGAATATAGGTGTCTTGAAAGAACAATCTCTCCTTGGACTCTATTATTTGATGGAGCTTGCTCCAAGTTTGGGAATGGTGTTGGTGTTGTTCTACTTTCTCTAGGTCAGGAAAAAAATATTTTTTCTTTCAAACTCAAATTTGAGTGCACTAACAACAATACTTGAGTATGAGGCACTATTGTTGGGTTTAATAATTACTTGGAAATATGGTGTCAAATATGTCATTGTCAAAGGGGACTTAGAACTAATTGTAAAAAAATTCAAAAGACTCGTATGCCACAAAAATCAGCGAACAAAACAATATAAGCATGCGGTTTGGGATCTCATTGAGATGTTTGATTCATTGAACATTGTGCATCATGATAAGAAGTTGAATGACTTGGCAGATAAGCTTGCAGTTTTGGGGTCTCTTTTTGACATTTGTGCAATATCCCCATATTGTGAATATGGTGTTGAGGTGTTAACAAGGCCATCTCGTGCACTGATAATGTTAAGCATTGGTAGGTTTTGCTAATGATGCTCGATTAGAATATTTATGTAGAACAGGGGAGAGTTTGTTGATCAAATTATTGATTGGGAGCCAATGGTGTGTGTAGTAGAAGGGAAATAAACCTTTTTTGGCAAGGGAATCATCCAATAAAAGACTAATACCATTCCTAGAGGGTTGGTTGCTCTTGAGTCCAATTTTGATAATGCTAATCACATTGTTAATAGATGCATGGCAGCCTCTAGGGATATTGAGGAGCATGACCTTGTCACAAAGGAGAAACTAAGGAAAATTTGGTTAGGCAAAGTAATCTTAGCAGAGAGGATAAGCATTCATATATCCAATTGTTGAAAAATTATCAGGAGTGCATGGCATGGACCTATTATTAACTAAAAGCATACAGAGAAGACTTGTTTCAACATGAGATTCCCTTGGAGTCTAATGCAAAACCATTTAGGTAGAAACAGATGCCAATCAATCAACTCTTATCTCTTAAAATGCAAGAGGAAGTGAAGAAGCCAAGAGATGGAGGGATTATTCAACCCATAAGGTATTTTTCTTGGGTTGCAAACCTAGTACCAGTAAGAAAGAAGAATGGTGATATCACACTGTGTGTAGATTTTAGGAATCTAAACAGAGCATCAATGAAGTATAATTATCATTTACCAAATATGGAAAACATGCTGCAATTGGTGATTGGTTCTGAATTGCTATGTACCCTAGATTTTTTCTCTCTGGTTATAACGAGGTTGTGGTGAAGGAATTAGAAAGGATCAAGACAACATTTACTACTCCTTGTGGGGCGTATGTGTATGATAAGATGTCCTTCAATTTGATGAATGTTGGAGCCACCTTTCAAAGAGAAATGAATGTTACTTTTGTTGGTTACATCAATGAGTTTATTGTAGTTTATCAAGATGATGTAACTGTATTTTCTAGGAAGAGAATTGATCACTTGCTGCACTTGGAGAAGATGTTGATAAGATGTAGAGAATATGGCATCTCACTCAATCCAAAAAGTGCCATTTTGGAGTGTAGAAGGAAAATTTTCTTGGCCACACTATGTCACAAGAGGGGTGATGATTGATCTAGAGAGGGTAGAGGCCATCAACAACATTCCAATCCAAAGAACCAAGAAAGGAATTTAGTCCTTCTTTGGGCATGTAAACTTCATCGAAGATTTATATCAAAATTTGCTTTGAGTTGACCATTATGATCACTTCCATGTTAAAGAAGTACCAGTCATCAAGTGGGGAAGATTCCATTCTAGATTTCAAAGGGATTAAAGAGGCACTAAAGCATGAACTTGTTTTAGCACCTCCATATTATAAAAGGCCCTTTCAACTGTTCTCTTTTGCTTCATAAAAACTATTGCATTTTTCCCGTTGCGAAAGATGATGAAGGGGATGAGAGGTTGATTGCCTTTTTAGTAAGGCATTGTAGGGGGCTGAACTAAAATACACTATTATGGAGAAACAAGCATTTTCCTTAGTAAAATAAACAAAGGTTTTCGGGCCTTACATTTTGAGTTCTAAGATTTTTGCTTATGTTCCCCACACTGTGGTGAAAGACATCTTATCGAGATGGAAGTCTCAAGAAAAAGATGCGAGATGGGTGAACAAGTTGTAAGAATATGACATGTATATCCAAACCATGAAGCTGGTGAGAGGTTTGGGTTTGACTAAGCTTATGGCTAAGAGTGACTTGTAAACTATTGAGGTAAATGAGGTAGAATAAGGTATGGTAGATGTTTTTGAAAAATTGATGAGTTAAGAGGTACAAAGATGTAATTGTTTATCTCGGACATCTAAACTCGCCCTGAGTATTTAAGTAAGAACTAGAAAAGAGCCCTTAATTTAGCTTCTCATAAATATTTTATTACTGATTATGGGTTAGCTTCAAGAACCCCGAGGGAGTTCTCTTAAGGTGTATTATCAAGATGAAGCCCCAAGATAATTGGTGATCTTCATGGAGGATTTTGTGGGGGCACTTTGCTCGAGAGTCATAAAGAAACAAGATCTTAAGGGTTTGTTATTGGTGGCCAACCCTCATCAAGGATATAACTCTTTTGGTTAGAAGATGTAAGAGTTGTCAACACTTCTCTGGAAGAATGAAAGCTTTAGGCTCCCTTCCTTTACATCCTATATAATTTGAAGCCCCATTCAAGCAATTGGGGATAGATTTCATTGGTGAGATTTTAGACCCTTCAAGTGCTAGCCATAAGTGGATTCTTGTAGCCACTGATTACTTCACCAAATGGGTAGATTCAATCCTCACAAAAGGATAAACACACCAAATTGTCATGGATTTTTTGTTAAACCATATCATCTGTAGGTTTGGGGTGCCATTCAAGATTGTTGCTGACAATGCCATGAGCTTTAGAGCTAAACCTTTGGTGGAAATGTGTAAATAATATGGGATCAACTTGATATATGCATCTAATTACAATCCCCAAGGAAATGGAAAGTTTGATTCTCGTAATAAATATTTTTGAAGATTATCAAGAACCTTAGAGTGAACAAGAGAAAATGGGGTCGGCAGTTGAAGTTTTCAGATCTAGGAATACTTTGAATTAATGTTAAAAGAGCCACTGGAAAGATCCCATTTGAGTTGGTGTATGGAACATAGGCCCTACTACCCCTGTATATGCAATTATCCTCATATCAGTTCATTCAACAACTGGAAGATCAAGAAGTAAGTCCATATGATGCTCACATTAACCAAATTGTTGAACTTGATGAAGAAAGGAGGGCATCCCACCAAAGGCATGTAAAGTTTAGAGAGAAGTGAAGAATTTGTTTGATAAGAAGGGTCACCCCAAGAGCTTTCAATGTTGGAGATCTTGTGTTGTTATGGGATAGCAGGCATGAAGATAAGGGCAAGCATGGTAAATTTGATGCACTGTGGATGGGCCCTTACTCCATAGATATTTGGATTGGTGAGCATACCTTCTTCTTAAAGGATTTGGATGGATAATTTCTTGAATTTCCTGTTAATGGAAGGCATTTGAAGCATTTCTTGGATTGATTCTCCAAAAAAAAGTTGAACATTATCTCGTACGAGTGTATAGTTTGTTGGTTTGTTTTTTTCTATTGTGTTCTTGTTCGTTCGGTCCCCAAAGGGCCTATTTTTGCTTGTTTCTCTGTTCATTTTTTTTTTGGGTGGATGGTCCTTGTTTTTACTCTAAAAGTTGAATCCTTTTCCCAATGGATATTTTGGCATGTGGTCTACCTTTTTTCTTGTGGCACTTGCAAGGAGTGCCCATCCCTAAGTCAAAGTAGATGTTGGTGCTTAGATTTGTTTCACCCCATTTTCCATTATTTTCCTCTGATCTGCATGTTCTAAAAAATTTTGTCTCTCGATGTGGGTGTTTTGAAATTTTCTACCTCCACTTGAAATGCCTCAAATTGTTTGCAGAATCCATTGTCATGTCCCTCCTTGAAAAGTCTCCGAGCTTGCCCTATTTTTGCCCTAATTTCTTCAAAATCCACGGGCTTTTCCATTTTTCCTATTTTTCCCCGACCATGGAAGCTCGAGAATGGTTAATCTATATTTTTATGCCTTTGAAAATCCAAAATCCATGGTCAAAGGGATGCTCAAAACCATGATTCACTTGTTTTTTTAAAATTTATTTTTTCATCCTTAGCGAAAAATCGGGTTCTGGGCATGAATGGTGATTTTCTGTATTTTGATGGTCTGATGGGTGTATTTTTCTTGTCAAATTTATTCCTCAGCATTTAGTAGTCACGTGGATTCTTTTGGTTGGTTAGGGGATGGTGGGAAAATACTTTAACTTATCACTTTTTGCTTTTTTGGAAAAAGGCAAATTTGGTCCCGTGGCTCTGCTCATTTCTGATTGGTTCTTTTGGTGCTTACGTGGCTTCTTCTAATTAGATGGGGCATGATGGGTTTGTTTTAGAAATTTTTCCTTTTGGATACTTCAACAAAAGGTTTGAACTGCCCACTGGCCGCGCCAGCTCTAATTAGAGAAAAATTTTAAGTGGCAGGGACAAATTCTTACTTTGACCCCACAGGAGGACACATGACAAAGCTAATGGAAAAGATGCGGGCCTTTGAAGTAAATTTGAATGTTTTTCTGTTTTGGAAAAATAGAATAAAATTCTAAAATGGAAGCGTACCCCCGCTAAATCATTTTGAAACCTTAAGGTTTTTGAAGTTGCGCCATAACAACACATGGCGAGCCCGTGCTCATTCAAGGTCTCAACCTTTGGGGATTATCTCAAGATGTGCCATTGTGACATGTGGTAGTTTGAAAATTCAAAGGGGTGAAGTAGACCATTGGAGGCAAATTGGATTTTTTGCCTCTTGTCATCAAAAGGATTAAAATCTCAAAATGGCCCGCAAGCCCGATAAGAAGGAGGTCAAGGTTGGCTTTGAAAATGTTAAGAGGTGGGAGGTGGGCCATTGGGGAAACTTGGTTTTTTTCCCTTGATGTTCAAATGACTAAAATCATCAAAATGACCCACGGCCCGATAGAGAAAATTTAAAACTTTCTCCAGTCAATGGCAGAGGGGTGGAGCTACGGGAGAAATTTGGAAAATTTTCCCTTTTCCAAAAAAGAGGTGAAATGACATAATTTGGTTGTGGTTTCTTAGGGACCCACCTTAGGATAAGTTTCAGGATCATTTCTCAAGGGTGGAGGCGGGAGAAAAAATATGAAAATTTTACATTTTTAAAAAAAGTTATAAAAGGAAAAAAGGAACCCGCGGGCCCGCTCTAATTTTAGATCTCCCACGTGGATAGTCCAAATTAAAAATAGGAATCAACAAAACCTATGCATCTCGTATCTAATTATTACACTATTTTCACTCTAGAGATCCCGCAAGTGTGAATTTTCATGATTTCTTGGTATTTCCTACACGCCAAATTGAGAGGAGTATTAATTATGATATCTAAGTTTGGTGGAGAAGATCTTTAGAAGTATTTTACCATTAAAATGGTTTGGTTGTTGGGATCGATGTGATCTTCCTTTTTCTTCTCCCATGCATGAAAGAACTAGATTTGATAGATTAGCAATGTAGGTGGTTGGTGAATAAAAGGAAAAAGTGTTCTACCGTATGAAGGAATTGAATGCCGAGATTTTCGAAGAGATTTGCCCCATGAGCATCCTGCAAAATTTTTGTATATCTGTTCTCGAATCATGATCGTGATCATGGAAAGAACTAGTGGCACTCAATGTTTTTGTATTTTGGGGGAAAAGCGATCTGTTGTAAATGTTATAAATGGCACAAATTTATCATGTAAATGGTTCGAGTGTGAGGGGTCGAGACTAATTTTCCTAATAGAAGAAGGCTTGATAGAGCCCATCCTCCTTTGAGAAGATAATTGAGAAGCCTGTATATCTATTTTGTATTGAATTTGATCATGCCAAGGTGGTTGTGAGTTTACAACCACCGACAAGCTCGAGATCATTCTAGAAACCTTCCCCTACCGATAAATTTAATCAAACTTGAACTATTCTGTGGATATTATGCAAAATGTGTGGATTTACTTCAATTCTGCAAATAGTTTTTCTTGTTCTGTTGTAATCTTGTATCAAAATTTGTCTCAATCACATTGGTCTCAATACTTGTGATAGTTTAAGTGGCGTCTGTAATTTCATTTCTCGGAAGAGATTTCATCTGGGAGTGAAATAAATGATTTAAAATAACTTTTCTGTCATCTGTTGATAGAGATTGTCCTGTAATCCTCTGGGTGTAGCTAAGGCATGATTGGGCTCGAGATCTTGATATTTTTGTGGGTTTCCCAACTCGAGACTTAATTTTAGAATCTCATAGATTGTATGAAAAAGTGCTAATATGTGCCTCCATTGAAGCACATGTTCTTGTTAAAGAAAAATTTTAGCTGCTATGTGGAATTATTTTGGTTTAGTCTTCTATCTTGCAAAAGCTATCAAAGATTTGGTATAATCAACTTTATCCTTCTTCACTTCCCACCAAAATCCATCTAAAAACAAATCATCCTACCCATACTACCCCTATTTTTCATGTGTGTATACAAATGCAAAAATTTTACTACCAAAACATGCAGAAACAATCAAGATTTCAAATGTCTTTAGTAGCCTCAACCTTTCTTAGAGGATATCTCCACTATCTAGAGTGACAAATCGTGAGAGTTATATTTTTTTGTATTGATCATATTTTCTTCAAGGTCTCCTTAACATCTTCATTAGGAAGGACATATCCATCTCCTCCATAAACAACATGCTACAAAAGGGTTCTCTTACCTTGGTTGAAAGGCACAACCTAAAATAGTGATGATGGATCAAATCCTCTTAAGGGTGTTATCCATTTCTCCATGTCCGAGGGATTAAGGGCCAATTAGATCCCATCCCCAGATACAAAATTAATCATTATGATCTATCTGTCTCTAAGCTTTGTGTTAACCTATGATGCTGCTCGGACATTCAAGGAGAATCAATTTGGGTACCAACATAATCTTCTTCAACTAGATATATAAGAGATTTCTATTAGTTATACATGAAAATGAGAAAACTTGTCTCTATTCTTATTCTATTTTTTTATGTTAATGGGCATCTTCCCTTTTAAATATGAAAAGATGAACAAATAAAGTAGAGAGAATAAAAATAGCATTAACATTTTCTTAAAATCATGTTAAAACTATTACAAGGTACATCTTCCAATTCTATTCTATAATTCTTATATCAGAACGGGCATACACCCATTCAAAATATCTATTCTTATTTTATGCTTCCCAAATGTGAATGGATATATATGAATGTGTATTGTAAGATGAGAAATACATAAGGCTTGATCCCTCTAGAGGGTATGTAGAGCATAATTTTCCCATTCTAAACATATAATATATCTTAATCTATTACCCCGGCCAAAACTATATAATTATAAACAAGAACTTGAGCTATGCAGTGAATGATTTCCTATTTTATGTAAGATTCGAATGGGGTGTAAGGAAATTTGAGCACATAATCATTTCTTCAACAAGGAATATTCAATCATTAGTCACAACGTAAGTTTATCACTTAATCTTGAATATTTGATTCATGTTTATTTTTGGTAATGCAAGGAAGACATGGGAACCTAATTATCTCTTCAACAAGGAATATTAAACCAACAGTCACACTGGAATTTTATCATTTAATCCTAAATATGTGATGCATGTTGATGTTTGGTAATGGGAGACCATTATGTCTTGAATCACATCTTGAGGAAAAAATGCATAACTTTTATTAATATCTTGACACTTCACTTTTTCTTCAAAAAAATGCTTCACCTCTATTACTATGGTATATAATATGATGAGAACTACATAAGTATTAGTCCCTCTAGAGGGTATGCGGTCAACACTTAGCTTGGCCAGAATAGTCTAGTCAATATGATACAATTATGAACACTAAAATATAGTAGAGATAAAGCAATTAGAATTATAGAAGTACTTTACAAATTATTATAAACCAAACAATGTTTTTCTTGTATGAGAATAAGCTTCCCATGTTTAAAGAATGTAAATATAATATGTTGAGATTAAAATTATATCTATTCTACTTGTATTAACCTATATATATATATATATATATATATATATATATATTATATATAGTTATATGATATCAAGAAGATTTATCTCTATTTTTTTCTATTAGTTATATGTGAGAATGGGCATCATCTCTTTTAAATCGGAAAAGATGAAAAAATAAGGTGGAGAAAGTAAAAGTTGCATAAACATTTTATTCAAATCTTTTTGAAACTCTGAAACAAGCAAATTAGACATAGTAAAAGTAACATAAACGACCATATTTCCTTCTACAATAAATTAATTACATTCATTTTAATACCTCTAAACTATATTATTCTTCTTCCATGATTCCTATATGGGAATGGGTAGATCATTTTAATATCTCTAATCTCTATTCTTCTTTTTCCATGATTCCTATATGGGAATTGGCATCTTCCCATTCTAAAACAAAGTTAAATTTTTCACTCCACTTACCCATTCTAATAACTCTAAAAAATTATGAATTGAAGATAAATTTTCTTCTTCTAATAGTTATGTTACATGAGAATGGGAATCTTCCCATTCAATACAAATAAACAAACTTATCATGGGTAGATGCAATCATAGAAAAGTATAGAGTTTAAAATGGGAAGTTGAACGTTATCGTAGCTTGTTACTTTTATAAAAAAATGTAAATTTTTCAAAGATTTTGATATGTATTATACTAATATAAAAATAAATTACATCACATAAGAATAGGCATTTTCCCATTTAATACAAGTAATCAAACTTATCATGGGTAGATGCAATCATTGAAAAATAATATAGTTTAAAATGGAAAGTTGAACATTATCGCAACTTGTTACTTTTATAAAAAATGTTAAGTCTGCGAAGATTTTGATATATATTACACTAACAAAATTTGTAACAACAAAAATGGCTCTTATTACCATGACCCCATACAAGGAAATTTTGTTTATTGATGGTACGATGATCATGGGAAGAAGGGATGAAGCACAGCTTTGTTGAATTTCACACCCTTATAAATATTACAATGATATGTGGTTGTTTTATTCCTTGGGAAACCAACACAAATCAGTTGGCATTATTCTGAGTATAAAGTGTATAATAGATACAATTTTGTATCTTCAAGAGGACAACTAATCGAGAACATGCTCACTACATAAAATGGAATTATAGTTTCTCTTTACTGAGAAAAGATGGCATCAAATGGTCAATAAAAAAATCATGTTATATTTATGGTTGGAAAATCAAGCCATACACTGAAGGGGACAAGAGTGGTGTGCATAATAGTGAATCTATTTGTGTAGGAATTGTCATCATATTCAAAATGTTATATCAATATGCAGTCATTTCATCTGTTGCACACCACCTACATATGGATAAGGAAGTGGGCCGATAAAAATTGAATTCAAAATATTTTACAATGCTTAGAAGACAAAAATTATCTAAGATGGAAAAACACATTTCAGAATCACACTTTCAAGAGGTGAAGTGATCTGCAAAAGAGAAAAAATATTTAAAAAAGATCAAACTAAATTTAAAAGAATTCAATCTACATTATTTGAAGAGCTTCATATTTTTTTATTTGAAGAAAATTCATTCAAATTTGATATTTGTCATTTCCATGTAGCTCCTGCAAAATACCAATACAAGATCACTTGATTTAGCAAGTGTCAGTCTCCTTGTGCACTCTATGTTGTGCAACCTTGTACCTCTTTAGCGGGATGTAATTTTTCTTCCTTTCAAAAAATCTACTAGTGATATTTTTGACATGGAGTATGAGCATGAAATTCATGACATAGAAACTCATTTCTATATTATTGATGGGCAACATACAATTGAAGCCCAAAAACAAATCCTTGCAAATCCTGATTTTTCATCTATTCATGATAGAATCAAACAAAGTTCTACTCGTATTGTCTTCCAAAGCAACAACATAACAAATAATCAGTATTTGCAAGCAACAAAATATGGAAAAAAAAACATGGGTGAAAATAATATTTATTGAATTGTTGTATAAAGCCGGTCAAGGTGGATCTTAGAGAAGAGACCAAAATGTCCTGGTTCTAGTCATGAAAAGTTAGAGGGATGGAAGGTATTTATAAATTGTATTAATTTTTTTGGACATATAAATTAACTTACATTATTTCTCATAGAATGCTAAACTAATAAAATTTATTTTAATGTTCACATGCAGTCATTCGAAAGGAAAATTTTACATCTTTTTGGGAAGGGAAAATTGGAAACTTTGAATGATAAAATTACATTTATTGTACTCCCAGATGAAATTTGGGATAAGTGGGTTTTAGTGTTTGATTTTTATACCAATGGTGGGTTGCCTTGTAGCCCAAAAAAGCTACAAACCCATATTTCAAGCCAAATTCATTATATTTGCTTACAACATGACTATTCAAATGCATGAAAGGTATGACATATGAATACTTAGATGTGCTTGAAGATAAATGCATTAGTGATGAAGTTTTTTTAATAGATAAGTATGGAGTTAATGAAATGATTCTAAAATATTGATGCAAAAGATTAAATTAGTGTAGAGCAACAAGAACCAAAGTTATGTCTTATATGCTGGCAAGAGTTCCAGAATACGTTGCACTTATAAGATGTAATGTATTAAATGTGATTGAAAAATTTTCCATCCATGATTCACATTTTTCTCAAATATTTCAAGATCTTAGAGAAGAGAAGAAAAAAATTGAAAAGGAAATAACAACTATCGGGGAAATACAATTTCCAAATTATTCAAAACATGTTATTGAACTACTTGAATTGTATGTGTGATCACTGCAGATAATACAAATTATCAACCAAGGATTATAGATACATATGAATTCAATTTTAAAAGTTCTTACACTTTTTTTTTAGTATAACATTCAGAGGTTCGGTATTCCATTTACTATCACTCACTGTAGAAGTCATAATTGGTGATTTCTATAATCTTGTGAGCATTATTTCACAAAACGATATTGTTGATCTTCTCTGTGTCATTGGGTGAAATACAATGATATGTGTCCACATATTTATACTTCCAGCAATACAAGCTACCTTATTTGATACTTCGCTATAAAAATACATAAAAAAAATTAAAAAATCACCAATAATATCATAACGATGTTACATAATTTTGAATGCAGAACATGCATTTCAAGGGATGTCAATGATTTTTACCATATATGGTGTTCATAATTCAACCACTATGGAGGTGGAAGATGTTATAGTGGACCTATATTGGAAACATTCAGAGCCCTTGGATATTATCAACCCAAATGAAATTGGAGTTTCCATCCCTAAACATCCTTTCAAATGTGATAGATCAGTGTATGTTTTGGAGTACATGATTGAGGTATGCAACAATAATTATTTCCATGTATTAATATTATACGGTGGGAAAATGCATTAAAGGCAACACATAATACAAAGAGGTCCTCACTTATCTTTATTGTGGAGAATCACAAGCAGGAGATCATGATCCAACACTATTATAAATGTCTAACTATGCCTCCAGGTAAATAGCCTCTACGATTTTTTTTTTTCATTATAGTCATTGTATACGTTAATTATTAACAATGTTTACTTTGTTTGAATATTACTATGTACATACTTCATATAGTTTTTCCTAAATTATTTTCATATTATAGAATATATGTTAAAAAAGTTAGAAGTTTAATTATATGAAAATTAAATTTGTTTCGAATATTTAGAGGTCTTCGTAAATAATTGTTACAATTTTTTATGTTATTTTCATTATAGTCATTGTATATGTTACTTCAACAATATTTAATTTGTTATTATATTAAGATGTACATCTAGTTAAATGTTTATAATGGGCATATGGCCATTCTTGGAGAAACATACATTTTTTTCTTTGTATTGAATTGGTAGTACATAAAATATGTATCACAAAAGAATGGAATAAATAGAGGTATTAAAATGATTAAGTTAATTATTGCTTGTAGTTGAATGTTTACAATGGGCATATGAATTTTCTAAAAAAAAACATTTGTCTTTGTATTAAACCTGACACAGACATAAAATATGTATCACAAAAGAATGGAATAAAATTCACTTTGTTTTAGAATGGGAAGTAGTGAATAATCTCTGAGTATGGGCATACTCAGAGAGAATTAAACTTGTTTCAGAATGGGAAGTAGAGAAATAATATATTATTCACATTATGTAGTTCACCTTTTTCATTTTAATACCTATGTACATTGGCAGCCCTTGCACAAAGTCCATAACGTGAATTATATATTCTTGTTGGATCTCTCTCGATGATAATCTGAATCATGGGTAGAGTTAGAAACAATCATTCCTGTGAACGTTTTATAACCACTTCCTTAGAGGTAGAAACAATCATTCCTTTGAACTTTTTATACTAGAGTTAGAAATATTCTAAATTTTTTAACCACTTTCTTTATAGAGGTTTTATAATGATTAAGTTCAATATTGCATGTATTGAATGGGAATATGTCCATTCTATTAGAGTTAGAAATATTTTAAATTTTAACCACTTCCTTTGTAGAGGTTTTATAATGATTAAGTTCAATATTGCATGTATTGATTGGGCATATGTGCATTCTCATATATCAATCATATATTCTTCCTCAATGATTCCTAGAGAAGAACAAGAATCCACACATTCAATACAATGATTGAACTTAATCATTTTAATACCTCTATAAAGTATGTTAGAAATCATGGGGTATGGCCCTTATACCTTATAAAAAGGAGAACTAATGAGGAGTTAAAATTATAATTTTTTTACAATGGGAAATTGTCTACCCTGAACGGGAAAGGAAATCGATGATAATCTGAATCATGGGTTGAGTTAGAAATAATCATTCCTGTGAAAATTTTATATTAGAGTTAGAAATATTATAAATTTTTAAACCACTTCCTTTATAGAGGTTTTATAATGATCAAATTCAATATTGCATGTATTGAATGGGCATATGTCCATTCTCATATATCAATCATATATTCTTCCTCAATGATTCCTATAGAATAATATGCATATGCACATTTAATACAATGATTGAACTTAATAATTTTTAATACGTCTATAAAGTATATTATAAATCATGGGGAATGACCCCTCTACCTTATAAAAGAGGAAAACTACATAAGGCTTGATCCCTCTCATCGATGGTATGTAGTGTAGCACTCAACTCTGCCAAGGATAGTCCAACCAATATAAGAAAATTATGAATAATTATCATAAGGAAAAAATTACAAGTTTTGAAGAGTGGAGACCTAGAGAAAAGTATTTACTAGCCAAGTAAAATGTATTCTTTAAAGTATTGGCTAATTCTAACCTTGGTGATAGATTGCAATTTATTTAGGCTCTACATCTGACAACCAGGTTATGTAACATATCTTTCATACAAATAATAAAATTTATTTAAAATTCTATTCTTCTTATCTGCTTCCTAATTGAGAAAAGGTATCCTCCAAGTGAGTAAAAGATTGAATGGGTACCCACCCAATGAATACAAGATAGATCATATTACGAATTATGTAATGCCATTTTTTTAACTTTTAAAAGTAAGCACAACTAAATATTTCAGATTTAATGTATAATGCATAACTATATTTTGCAGATTTATAAACAAACAAGACCTTCCAATGAAGACATGTAAAATAAAAGAGCTCATGATTTCAATATTGTAATCTTTCCTTTCTTTTTTTTTGTTTACAAGATTCTTGCAATAATGAAGGGAAAACTTCTTTAGCAAATGACTTAAGTTTACAAGTAACATCAAATACAAAATAGGTGTTTTACAAGAAGATGAAAGCTTCACAAAGCCACATTTGTAAAGATATAATGAAAGTAATGTCCTCAAAAGAATGAAGATGACCAAGAGGACCAAGATGACAAGGAGACTCCAACTATCTCCAACTTTGAGTGTTCTTCCAAGAATGTTGAATCAAGAGACAAGGCTTGTTTACCACCCAACCAATAGGCATCATCACATGCCTTTCCATGGTTGGAAGTCATGCTAGCCTCCCCCAAGCCCATGGGAGAGAGGAACTAACTTCCATAATGTGCACAAGTATAATGGGGATAAACACAACAAGAATACATAGAAACATTTAAACACTTAGACAAACTATACATGGTAAGACAACAACATGAGGAGAAACAAGGTCACCCTCACAAAAGGGGGAAGAGAAGAAATAGGATGCCCAAAACAAAGGTGTCCAACCATAGGATACACCAACAAAAGCATGTTTACAAACCTCCTTATTCCTCTTAATCATTCATCCTCCTTATTCCTCCTTTATGTCAAAGAAATCCTTCTTGGGAGGATTTTCAAACCCAAAAGGGTTTCCTCACCAAGAATGGGGAAAGGTTCAAGCCATATGAACCTTTCTCCCACCTCAAACCATATGAGGGGATGAGAAGGAACCTTCATGGCTTGACCAACAACCATGAGGTATAAGAGGGAAATCCTCGCTCTTCCCCTACATTCTCCAAAACCATCAAGCCATATGATGGTGGAGAGTAAAACAAAAGAAAACAACAAAGCAACAAAAAAAAACTACATTCTTCATACAACTTTACAACACATCATTTCACACACATTATTTTATTGACCATTGCATAGCTAACAAGATAAGCAACAACAAGGAAAGAAAAGGATTAAGAATCCTACCTCTACAATGCTTTCCAAGACTCTAAGATTTTCCCCTTTGTCCAAGAAAACTTCCAAGCTCCCCAAAATTCTCCAAGTTCTCCAAAAAAAAAATGAGGAAAAAAAGTCCCCTTCCTTCACCATGAGGAAGAATATCAAGAGGAACCCAAAAGTTTCCTCACCAATAGGAAAGTGACAAGTGTCACCCCCTCTCCTCCCACAAGTCAAAGATTCCAAAACCAAGTAAGTAAAAGTAAACTCACATTTTAGCCCTTATCACCCAAAATACTAAAAACAAAAATAAAACAAAGTGGAGCAACTTTTAACAAATACACACAAACCAACCATCTTACATGGATGGTGACTAAGGAGGGAAAAATGGGAGGGAAACTCCCTCCAAACCTTGGAAATAATCCCCCCTACCTATTAGGTAGGGTCCAAGGGCCCATTTTCATGCTAAGTGAACTCCCAAACTAAAAAGGGGTCACTAAAAATGCCTAAAATAACCCAATTTCGGGTTTGGCATACTTGGGCACAAGGGTAGAGGGTGTGGGGTCCACCCAAGGTTCACATGTGTCCCCAATCCCTTCTACCAACACACACACACTTACCCAAAACCATCACTTAAATTAAGATGAGATTATTAAACCCTTAAACTAGTTTACTTAAATAAAACACACCCTAACCATAATTAATTTTACAAGACATAATACATTACAATTGAGGGTTCACTCATGGTGCCCAATTAATACACCTATTCTAAGGCCTCAAACATTTAGCATGGTTAGGACTTAGCCCGTGGGCTGCTTGTGCACAATTGCGTAGCCACCTTGAAACCCATGTTCTCCTATAACCTGTCACCTACACACTCATTGCACACATTAACCGCATCTATCCAATACAATAAACATCATCTACTCATCACAAAATTAATGAAATGTATAATATCCTAACATCATTATACAATTGACAATCTAACACATGAAATTATACACATAGTCCATCATAAATCATCCACAAATATAATCACAACAACATACACCTATGCTAGCATGAGTTACCATTATTAAATCCAGAAAAACTATATCATTGATGAAATCGACTACAAGAATTCAACATCTAACCAATAAATCTCACTATCATGTAACCCCGTTAGTGTCATCAAAATCATAAGAAATATATCAAGATACGAATCTAGTCCAATTGGCGCTACACGCCCAAAATACCATAATGTCAATGAGGATAAATAACATAGCATAATGTCCAAATATATATCAAAGTCTCACCAAAAATGTCTATGCATAAAGGAACCAACACTAATTGGAGCTATTAAAATGTGGGCACTACAAATTAAGTGAGAATGGAAAACAGTTCATTGTTTACAATTGTTACTTTATATTCTAAGTATTTATGTTCATTGGCAGCAACTATTGAGCCCTTGCAAATGATCATGAGTGGAGAAAAAGCGCAAGCCATGAGGTTAATCCATTACATGAAGATACTATTCCTATTAATAACATGATTATGAGTGGAGAACAAAGCGTAAGCCATGAGGTTAATCCATTACATGAAGATATTATTCCTAATAATAGCATGATTCTAGCCAAACAAGAAAAAGTTACCCAACAAAAGACACAAAACACACAACTGATGGTGATTGATACTGAAGCTACATTAAACCCTTCACCATCAATTATGATAGGTTGTTCACGAATAAGTATCAAGTATTATTTAAAATTTAATAATATTTTTTACTTGTCTATATTAGTTTGAGTCAATTTGATAAATATATCCTAATTACAATTTTTATGTGTAGATGTAGCTAGAGAGAATTCAAAAATATATGTAAAGAAATAGGTTAAAATATTAATATTTTTATTTGTCAATATTAGTTGGAATCAATTTGATAAATATATCCTAATTTCAATTTTTATATGAAGATACAACTAGAGAAAATATAAAAATATACAACAAACAAATAGATGTAAAGAAATAGGTAAAAATATTCTATGAAATATTATTATCGTATTTGAAATACATACAAGTTAATAATGAAGTTTAATATTTTTTTATAGTGCCTGAAAGAAACATTTTCTTGTTCTTGAATTAGAAGAATTGTTAGTTCAAAAGCATACTTCTAAAAAGGAAAATACATTTCAATTGAGTAATGTGAATGTCCTACCATGAATGTCTATTACCCAATTTCTACTTTCGTATTTAAATATTTTGATCGAATAGAATTCTAGTTGTCTACATTGGATACAAATGCTAGTGTAGAAAAACTAGCAACAAAATTGTTACTCTCAGCTAAAGTGGACTTGCAACCTTTGTTTTTTTGGGGTATGGAGCATTGCGAAAAAGAGGGAGATAGATTTATTAAAAATTTGGAAGACACAAGAATTTCCATACAACTGTGAAACTACGGTTGTAGTTAACGTAGACAACAAAGGGGTTCCTGAAGAAAAAAATTTGGTGTCTCCAAAGGTTTCGAGAAAGACTTTAAAAAGAATAGGTGGCTTATGTTTAAATTATTTTCTCAACTATCAGTGGTACGGGTTGTATATTATGTAAGAGACGTCTTAAAGGGATGTGCTCTATTTCAAACAACAGTGGAATAAAGGGATATATAAAATTATGTTTATTACATTTTTGTTGGTCTTTTTCCCATTTTCCATTTGAAGTGATTATTATATAATCTTTAATAAGATGTTATTGATGCTTTTTAGTATGTAATTCTCAACATGTGTTTATTACACTTTATTTATTTTTTGTTCACATTTCATCCAAATGATGTGATTAGTAGATAATGATAAATTAGGATGTTATTGATAGTTTACCATTTAATGCTAAAAACTATCTTTAATAGGATTATACAAAAAGAAAGTAATTATCAATAAAATCAGATAATATAATATATGATTTAATTTATTGAAAAAGAGTTTTGTTATTGGTTGGTTTTTCAGATCTTGTTTTCCATGGAAAGAAGTTATTAGTTTTGGGGGTAGAAGAATTTATCTTTGGAGTTCCAATGATTTTTGAATTTACATTATTGACCATACAATACATACACATGCTATCAATACTTCAGTCATAGTTTTCACCTTGAATTTTTAAGGATAGTATGACAACATTTTTTTGGATTGGATTACGGTTTACATACCTACAATCAAGAGAATGACATTCCTTCATTCAAAAATTTGATTAGCTAAGAAATATTGAATTCATTTTTTTGGGGCATATCGGAGTGTGAAATTAGAAACAAAATTTTAAGATCAAAGAAGGGGAATATTGTGCCATTTTACAAAAAAATATGCAAAAGTTTCTTGACAAGTACACCCAAATATATGGAGTAGAAAACATATTGTTCATCGGTGAAAATAAATGTTTTGTTCATGTGACATAACGAGACACTTTTATTTGGATTTGCTTCTAGCTAGAAATTTTATTGCACAATGCATTTTGATAGAAAAGCTTTCACACACTTATGTACATGGTTAAATCATGTGGGTCCACACCCAAATTTATGTTGGTCTTTGGAAACATTTAAAAAATAAATTAATGTGCTTTATTGAGTGTATTTTATACTATTATGTTGATTAATATATATTGATAAATTTACTTTGTTTTTGAAGTATTTCTCATAAAAATTTCAATCATATTGGTTTTTAAGTCTATTTCATAACAATGGATTGATTCTTCGTCATTTTATAAAAATAGAATTGTGAATTGTATTTTCATCATAACAATACATTTCCATGAATACTTTGAGCTTGATTGAGTTTACTTGGTACTATTGTGTTGATTAATAAATATAAAATAGTTTGTTTTTTTAGTCTATCTCATAAAAATATATAAATTTTGGTTTATTTTTGTAGACTATCTCTTAAGAATTCATTTATTACCATCATTTTATGTTATATTTATCTCATAAAAATACATTTCCTACGTTCATTCTATGAAAATAAATCCATATTATAGCTAAACATTTGTCAATTTTTTTATTGATATCATAAATTAGAAGTAATAATAGATACAAATATATATGATCAAAATATATAAAATATACAACATGTAAATGCGCATTTAACCCATAATTAAAATAAATCACATCCAAATTTTTCTTTCTTTGTATATTAAGCTTATGAGAATGGGATATGCCCATTCTCATCACCATGATAATTTTTTTGTTAGTATGAGAAATGGTATGTGCCATTCTCATCGAATGATAAAAATTATCATCAGAATAATAAAACTCTTTGTTTGTATGAGGAAGGGCATACACCTTTTCTAACCATTCTAACTCATTAAAGCAATATTGAAATTAATAATTTTAATATCACTGTAAAGGATGTGAGAATGGACAACTGTCCATCCTAAAATAAATTAAATATTACCTATATTTTCCTTCTATGATTCTTGTATGAGAAATGGCATATGCCCATTCAATAGATAAAAATATTTGTTTGTATGAGAATGGACAATATAAGTATTTAATATGCTTTACAAAGCTATAAATGTATCACTTATTCCAATAATTATTTCTTATTCATATGAAAAAATTCTAAACCCCTAAAATTGAAATCCCTCATACATGATATATATTTCCAAAAAATCCCTTTATGGATTCCAATAATAAACAAATCAAATTCCAAACATCCCCTTTTTGGATTCCAATAATATCATGTAATGCCCCGTCGAAGTTCCCCCTTTTCCTAACATGACGACCCTACTTAAAAGTTAAGCATGGGAGGGTTGTGTGTGTGCTCTTGTTGACCATTGTTGAATTTTTCCTTTTCGCAGTGGAAGGTTTTGCACCTTCCTCTCTTTCTTGCCTTTCGGGTCATTGTCGACACCCCAACTGTGGACCTCGTAGCATCATGGATGACTATCCGGTTAAAGGAAAATCTGGTTCTCGGTTCGTCGAGTTACCTGGTCATCGCCATTAATAGGATTAATAATTATTATCATTATTAAGCCATAAAATCATTAAAATAATGTTTATAATACTATTATAACTCATATCACCGACTTCGATCAGTCACTTTTGTGTCAAATTTTATCTCTGGTAATGGATTGACTTTAAGTTATATTTTATTTATTTGTCTACTTCGTTTTAGGGTTTTATGACGTTTTTAGATTAAAACAAAATATATATATAGATAAATAAATTTAAAAGGAATTAAAAAAAATAAAATCAAAATGCCCATGAATGTTGGGCGGTTTAGGGCAAAGTGGAAGAAGGTGAAAAAGTCCAAAAATCACAGTTAGGGTTTTGTCTTTTTGGCTTTTGGAAATGTGTTAGTTTTGGGCATGGGGCGGCTGGTTTGGGGGCATAGGGATCTGCTCAGAATGAGTATTGTTGAAGAGGCCTTGGAAGCTTTCAAGAAAATGCCTTTGATACGTGTAAAGCCAGACTCCACAACCATTTTTAGCATCCTCCCAGGCCGCGCCACACACCTGCGTGGGAAAATCAAAGCACATTGGAGAGAGGTTCTTGGACAGTTGTTGCAGTCGTAAATGCTTTGGGGATAGAGTATGGATGCTCATCAAAGAAAAATGGAGGAGGAATTTTTGTATGTTTAGTTTGTCACGTTGCCAGCATCCTCCTTGTCTCCCACACAAAGGTAATTGCGTGGGCTCCCATCAAAGAAAAAAATCATAGGCAAAGGAGAAGCTTTTTTTCGATGTTGCATGGAAGAAATGCGAAGTGCCCTAGTAGATACATATGTAAAACGTGGAAGCATGCAAACTGTTCGACTAAATGCATGGAAGAAATGGAGTTCTAGGAATGCAATGATAGAAGGATATGGAAAAAATGGATGTGTAAAAAGGCTTGTGATTTGTTTGGTAGAATGCCTCAAGAGATGTGGTCTTATGGAACATACCCTGACCTTGTAAGCTTCATTTTTGGTTTAATTAGCTTTCAGCCATGCAGGTTCAGTGCATGAGGGTTGTAAATACTTTGATGGCATGAGTGCCTCTTATAGAATCATGCCAAGAATTATTGCCTCACCTCTTCCAAGTGCAAGCTTCTGGACTATTCTGTTAGAACCATTAATTAATGCTTCCTATGCATTGTATTTGAAAGTCATTCCTCAGAGTATTCGTATGCACAAAAATGGATTTTGTTGAAAAGGTGTGTGATCTGTTGACATAGAAAATGTGGTCTCTGGGATTGGGATGACTTCTTGAAAACACAAAAATGGTTCTTTTCGATGAGACATGGGTGCACAATGAATGGCTTGGTTTGCACGTGACTACCTGGCATCAAATGGCAACAATGGTGGTCTCGACGGATCGTGAGTGTAAACCACTTGAGCCCCTTCTACCATTTCACTCATCATTTCCAAGCATGGTTCTTCTTCCCTTACCTCTCATAATTCTCATGTTTTAGTTCTCTTTTGCAACTAAATAGAATTTTAAATTTATGGGATTTTTAATACAGTTAAATGTTCCTTCAACTCGTTGCAAAACAATAAATTGTCATGTCGTAACTCACGAAGTCATTATAACTCACCTACTTTAAACCATGAACTATCACCCTCACTTCAAGATGATTTAGAAAACTCTTACCCTTCTTGATCGCTCCAATATCATTTTATCGACCAAACAAATTTGACTCCCCATTGATAAAGTTGACCTTCTCCTTGTTTTAAATAGTTAAATTTTGCAATTTTCGGAGACTCACTAAGTACCCTTCGTAACTCTGGAAACGAGATGTGAAGTTTCATTCATGTACCTTGGTATACGAGGAGTCACCTTGACCTTTTGTTTGACCTAAATGAACATATGACATCCTTTTGACGCTCTTATAGGAGCCCTGTTACACTGGTTTACAACAGTAGAAAGTTGTTAAATCTAGAAAGTTGGCTTTCGTTTTGAACCGTCATTTGAAACCTGGATGGAGAAATTACTTCCCATCTTCACAAACCTCTAGTGTTTATACTAGACAATTGCATGGAACATTCAGTATAGGAAAGAGCACTTTTTGGGATAGTTTGGCAAAGCCATTTTGTAGGCCTCAGTCACAGTTTGACGAGGTCAAACTGGTCCAATTTCATCTTGTCACTCTAGAAAACTTGTTGCCGTTTAAAAATGGTTCTCTAGTTCTCAGTCCCATCGACTCTAATGAATTCTCTTTATATAGGGGAACTAGTAGGAGATGTCTTGTTGCGTGCTCCTCCATCGAATGTCGTTTTGGACGTGGTTTTTGGGCCCTCGAGCTAACTTTTGTCATTTTACAACTGGGTGAACTACGACCAATGGCCCCGAAAACTAGCCGCCAAACACAAACCGTGTCACTCTTTTTCAATTCCATCAGTTGCTATGAACTCTTGGTATATCTGGGGACACGTAGAAAGTTAATCATGGTGTGCGTGCTCATCGAAGATAACCTTTGGAAGTAGTTTCTTAGCCTCCGAGCCCATTTTGAACGTTTTATAGCTAGTGAGAAAATGTAAGAATAGAAAGCTACGGGACCTCGTAGGGTTGCCAAATCACCCTGAAAATTTTAACACATGTAAATAATTGTTTAAAACACTATAATGAAACTTGTTGTGTGTATTAGAACTTTTGACCAAACGGTGTTTTCTCTCTCTACCCTTCTCTTTCTCTCTCCTAGGTTACAAAAAGAAGCAAAATGAAATGTAATGAATACATGTCTCTAAACCTTTTTGTTTCAATTGCAAATTGTAATTTTTATCTTATGTAAATGGGAAACTGAAAAATGATAATTATGATTGATTAGGGTGGATGCCATGCCAATGATTTATCACTGATATCATGCTCACGTGGGTTTTGCAGGATGGAAGAATGACGACGAAAAAAGGTGATGTGTAATTTAATTATTATTATTGTAATTTTTACAGGTCATTGTAAAATGAATAACTGTCTAATGTAGTCTCTTGTTACAGAAAAGTTATAATTGAAATTTGTTAATATGTAGGAGATGCTAGTTTTAGGGATATCTTAGGAAATGTGCATCTAATCACCGGTTCAATTTGATTCTTAGTTGTGTATGGAAAAAGGGTTTGATTTATCTATAGTAAATGAAATTGAAGTTAATATATTGTAGTAACTTCTCAGTATTCAATAAACGATTAAATTAATTACTGGTTATCTTCTTACCTTACAAATGTAATAAAGAGTTTTTTTAATGGAAACACTCAACCCTAATAAAATATTCGTGCATAGCTTGCTTGCATGTGTGATCCCTTTTTCCATATAAGAAATTTAAAACCGTAGAATGAACTTAAACTTTGCACTCGATGAGACCTCCTAGGTTAGGTAAATAAAACCCCTAGTTGGAGTTTACCGTCATAGTCATTATGTCTAGCGACATTGTCGTGAACCCATATTTTAGGAATGACATGGTCCAACTTTATCCAAAGTATGTGGTTTCCTTCTAGTTTTGGTAATCGTGAGAAGAATGCCCTCTCTTCAGTCCGACACTAGGTTGAGTGTTGAAGACCACCTTAGAAGTCACCTTATGAGTCCTTGTTCGAAGGAACGATTAAGCGGTGCTACCTTGGTTTCTATCAAAATAACATCTTGGTATTTTCTTGAATGTGGTTTAGTATAAATATGTCCACCTACCTTAAACTCTTATATAGTTGAGGCGTGGATCATTAAGTGCATATTGGAAGAAACCAAACCTCAGCTGATTAGGAGGTGTCACTTGTGGTTCATGTATAGTTTACAATTCTTCCGATCATGTACCCCTTCAAGATGTTAGTCAAATACTTCTATAACTCCTGATTACAAAACAATGCTAATAACGAGACCATAGTGCGATGTAAGAGCATATCATATATGATGAAAATGAGATTGGAGATTAGGATTAAGGTCACTCTTGGAGTCTTTATAACTTAATTAAACATTTTCATGTGTTGCAAAGAATATAAATTACCTTGGTGTGACCAAACTTTGAGAAAACAAAAGATATATAAATATAAATGGAAGTCCATAAGTTATTGAACTTTAACAACTATGGTAGCGAAATAACTATTCCATGATCGATGGATGTTCTTGGGGAAAAATCTATCTCGAATCTATGTCTTCCTTAATACCAAGATTTCACCTTGACATCACGTTAGATTCACTTGTGTAGCAAGGGTAAATTTTAAACATTAAATAAACATTTGAGAAGCACATTCTTAACATAAGAACAAGATAATTAAGTACTATATATGTGATTTGAATTGTGCCAAATAAGCCAGTAAGTTATGGAAATTTTCGTGATGCATAAAGGAAGCCAACCTAAATTGGTCGAACTGTAAATTAAAAAAATGGAATGAACTTAAGATTTTGTAGATGGAAAAAGGGAGAAAATTATGCTTACATAACAATGTTCTTGGGATGTTAATCGTAACTAAAATACATTTAAAGTAATGATGTGTTGTGGGTTCGTTGTTCCTAAAGTCACGTTTCTTGTGGTTGGGTCATTGCTAGTATTCGTTCATAGTAAAAGTGTGGCATCGACATGCCTATGTATTTTTCATGGGTCTGTGTGAGTCAATGACTTATGTGATTGTCATTTGTGAGTCAAGTTTTCTATACTTGGAGCCTGTGTCGTGTCGTGTGTAGTGCACAATGTAAGTAAAAAAAAAATAAAAATTATCCTGGTATTTTTACTATTGTATTTGGGTGTAAAATGAGGGCACTACATATGGTATCAGAGCGAGGTTCATGCTCTCGAACCTCTGGGATGGATTGGAGTTGTGATGATTTTGCATGATGGTGATGGTGTTTCATGATGGTGATAAATATTGGAAGAGTAATGTGTTTTAAGAGTGATGTGATCTATGTCGTAATTGTGATAATGTGAACGCACATGATGTGTATGTCACTTAGTGTGCATTTGTTATCATGTTGATGTGCTGGGGATGGGATTATTCTCCTCTCCTTCATGTGGATTCTATGAAGAATTCACGTGTGAATTACTTGTGATGAGAGTATTGACTCTCCTTTTCATGGATCCAATGAGGAATCCGTGTGTGATGTACCACCTTGTTTTGTGTGAATGGAATGATATTGTGAATTGCAGAGTGTTGGAACATTTTGACCTTATGTGATGTGAAGATGTATTGATGTATTGCATGAAAAATTGGTGTAGAGTGAATTGAATCATATTGTGATGTCATCACCATGTTGTTATGAGTCGTGTGTATCACTGTGTTGTATCGCAAAGGGATTATATGTCATAATGTTAGACATTGTTTTCCTCATACGTATAATTCATGTAATATGTGATGGTTCATGTCATGATTTAGGGGCATATGGTGAGTATGATCCCTAGTGTACAATGATTGCACTTTGGGTGCAGGATGTGGTAATGTGATGTATCGTAACCCATGAAGGTAATGATTGTGTTGTACCCTATATATATATACCATGCGCAAGACGTTATGGTTGTTGTGTGAATTACCATTGTGTTTGTGATGTAGTTATGTGTATGTTGTGGACCTTACACTAGATGACCCTAAGGGGATAAATTGTCAAGAGTGTATGTGTGGAGAGAGGAGGCGTGGACCAGGTTGTCATAATCTTGAGTTGAGTACAAGTGAGAAAGTGGAGTCTTATATAGACTAAAAACCCACTTTTATCTATTTAGTATACTTCGAGCTTGCTCAGTATATTGTGGGTGTGCACCACCTTAGGCTCAACTTATGCAACCTTGTGTCCCCTGCTCTTTCCTATTGGATTGTTCATTGAATAATCCTATGTGATTTTGACTATGTTGATCCTTGTGGGAGTTTGGAGTTATGATTCAGTAGAGATGATGATAGATACATTATTTGATATACTCATTTCTGGTTACATGTATATTTTCATGAGCTGAGGCTCGATGTCCGAGTGCCAGCAACTCGATGAGTACCCCTTTGGTGGTGGTATGAGGCCACATAGTGATTGTAATGTGCTATTTTCTCAATACGTATTTTTTTATTCGTAAATTGATCATTATTTTTTTAGCTAGAACCAGCCATTTTTCTTGATTGACATGTTCTTATATTTTGGGCATTTATTTGATTGTTGCATTAACATTTGGATTTTGCACTAACCAAGGCTAATTAGCCATTTGTTTTTTTTTTGGTTTTAAAACTTTTTTTTTCATATTTACAAGTTTTGTAGCCTAGCCCAAGGCTTTTGATTTTGCCACTTGGCATTTGAATGGATTGTTATGTTGGTTCTAATGTCGTAATGTGTTGGGTTAGGGTCATGGGATTAACCATGGAGTGGTTGAACCTATGGACCCGCTTCGTTGTATGGGGGTACGCCCCAAGGAGTTACAGATAACTAGCGGGTTGTTGAACCACGAGTTATTATGTCACTTGGGTTGGGGGTGATGGGGCTCTATGTGCCTAGGGCCAATAGGGTGACCCGGCCTCATTAAAAGGAGAAAGGAGACGGGACTCTATGGTTAAGTGACCTGTTATTCTTTATGACACTCTATGGTTGAGTGACCGAATATTCTTGATGGGGCTCTATGGTTGAGTGACCCGACTTGGTTTTGGCACTATGATTCTTTCTCTTGGGAGGTATATGGAGATTATTTGGTGATGCTTTGGGGAGGTGTATGGAGTTGTTTTATGATGTTCTAGGAGATATATGGAGTTATTTCTTGATATTTTGAGATGTGTGGAGTTGGTATAGTGAGTTATGTGTACCCTTGTGAGTCCTTTTGACACTTGGTTATGTTTGAGGTTTGACTCTCCTCCTGGTTGGTATGGACTATTGGATATTGTCTTGGCACTATGTTGGTGTAGTCATGGATTGTTTTGGGTTAGGTGATACCCGTTGTATATGTATCAACGTGTTGATTTTGTTTGTTACTCATATGCGTGTACTAGATCTATGTCTAGGATGTAATTGTTGGAAATTAATTGTTATGTGGTCTACTTGTTGTCATTCCATGGTTTGGTGAAACCCTTGTGATGTGATACGGTCGTGAAAGTATGTAAAAGTATGCTTGTGAAAATTTAGTGTTGTGTATGACCTTGGTAGGGTGTTGTGACTATAGTTCATGATGGGAACCCACAGAATGAATAAACTAAAATTCGATAAAAATGAAATTTTAAAGGACTTGAATTAAGAATAATGTTAATGGAAAGAGATTAATGAAATAATGAATAAGAGAGAACTTCCAATCTTCACAGAACCTTAAAAGTTAAAATTTCTACCAAATGTTCCTAGGGCCACCCCGTGACCATGCTTTTGTGTTTGAAATCTTAACCTTAGAGCGTGCCTTCACCATATTTGTTCCTTGTTGCTACCATTTATGTTTCTTCATTGCATGTCACATCGAGGATGATGCTTTCTTAAGGGGAGGAGAATGTAATGCCCCATCAGATGTTCCCCCTGTTCCTGACATGATGACCCTGCTGCTAAGCATGGGAGGGTTGTGTGCATGCTCTTGTTGACCATTGTCGACTTTGTCCTTGTCGCAGTGAAGGTTTTGCACCTTCCCTCTTTTTTTCCTTTCGGGTCATTGTCGACACCCCAACCGTGGACCTCAGAAGTGCATGGACGACTATCCGGTTAAAGGAAAATTTGGTTCTCGGTTCGTTGAGTTACCTAGTCATCGCCATTAATAGGATTAATAATTATTATCATTATTAAGCCGTAAAATCATTAAAATAATGTTTATAATACTATTATAACTCATATCGCTGACTTCGATCAGTCACTTTTGTGTCGAAATTTTATCTCTGGTAATGGATTGACTTTAAGTTATATTTTATTTATTTATCGACTTCATTTTAGGGTTTTATGACGTTTTTAGATTAAAATATATATAGATAAATAAATTTAAAAGGAATTAAAAATAAAATCAAAATGCCCGTGAATGTTGGGTGGTTTAGGGAAAAGTGGAAGAAGGCAAAAAAGTCAAAAAATCACAGTTAGGGTTTTGTCTTTTTGGCTTTTGGAATGCATTAGTTTTGGGCATGGGGCGGCTGGTTTGGGGGCACAGGATCTGCTCATAATGAGTATTGTTGAAGAGGCCTTGGAAGCTTTCAAGAAAATGCATTTGATACGTAAAGCCAAACTCCACAACCATTTTTAGCATCCTCCTAGGCCACGCCACACACCTGCGTGGGAAAATCAAAGCACATTAGAGAAAGGTTCTTCGATAATTGTTGTAGTATTATATGCTATTTGGGGACAGAGTATGGACACTCATTAAAGAAAAATGGAGGAGGATTTTTGTCTATTTAGTTTGTAACATTGCTAGCATCCTCCTAGCCAAAATGCCTGACCATCAAGGGCTCCCATCAAAAAAAAAAAGGCAAAGGAACTTTGTTAGATGTCATAGTCCCTAGTAGATACATATGTAAAATGCATTGAACTATTCACTAAATGTAGATACATGTGTAAAATGTGGAAGATAGCATATGAAAAAATGGGTCTCGTTGAAAAGGTAAATGCATGGAAGAAATGTAGTTCTCATGGAATGCCATGATAGCAGGATATGTAAAAATGGATGTGTAAAAAGGCCTGTGATCTATTTGCTTGGCAGAATGCCTCAAAGATGTGGTTTTATGGAACATACCCCGACCTTGTAAGCTTCATTTTTTTTGGTTTAATTAGCTTTCAGCCATGCAGTTCAATGCATAAGGGTTGTAAACACTTCGATGGCATGAGTGCCTCTTGTAGAATCATGCCAAGAATTATTACCTCACCTCTTCCAAGTGCAAGCTTCTAGACTATTCTGTTAGAACCATTAATTAATGCTTCCTATGCATTGTATTTGAAAGCCATTCCTCAGAGTATTCATATGCAAAAAATGGATTTTGTTGAAAAGGTGTGTGATCTGTTGACATAGAAAATGTGGTCTCTTGGATCGGGATGACTTCTTGAAAACACAAAATGGTTCTTTTTGATGAGACATGGGTGCACAACGAATGGCTTGGTTTGCACGTGACTACCTGGCATCATATGGCAACAATGGTGGTCTCGATGGATCGCGAGTGTAAACCACTTGGAGCCCCTTGTACCATTTCACTCATCATTTCCAGGCATGGTTCTTCTTCCCTTACCTCTCATAATTCTCATGTTTTAGTTCTCTTTTGCAACTAAATAGAATTTTAAATTTATGGGATTTTTAATACAGTTAAATGTTCCTTCAACTCGTTGCAAAACAATAAATTGTCATGTCGTAACTCACGAAGTCATTATAACTCGCCTACTTTAAACCATGAACTATCACCCTCACTTTGAGATGATTTAGAAAACTCTTACCCTTCTTGATCACTCCAATATCATTTTATCGACCAGATGAATTTGACTCCCCATTGATAAAGTTGACCTTCTCCTTGTTTTAAATAGTTAAATTTTGCAATTTTCGAGACTCACTAAGTACCCTTCGTAACTCTGGAAATGAGATGTGAAGTTTCATTCGTGTACCTTGGTATACGAGGAGTCACCTTGACCTTTGGTTTGACCCAAAATGAACATATGACATCCTTTTGACGCTCTTATAGGAGCCCTGTTACACTGGTTTACAGCAGTAGAAAGTTATTAAATCTAGAAAGTTGGCTTTTGTTTTGAACGTCATTTGAAACCTGGATGGAGAAATTACTTCCCGTCTTCGCAAACCTCTAGTGTTTATACTAGAAAATTTCATGGAACATTCAAGTATAGGAAAGAGCACTTTTCGGATAGTTTGGCGAAGCCATTTTGTAGGCCTCCGGTCAGTTTGATGAGGTCAAACTAGTCCAATTTTGTCTTGTCGCTCTAGAAAACTTGTTGCCGTTTAAAAATGGTTCTCTAGTTCTCATTCCCGTCGACTCTGATGAATTCTCTTTATATAGGGGAACTAGTAGGAGATGTCTCATTGTGTGCTCCTCCATCGAACGTTCATTTTGGACGTGCGGTTTTTGGCCCTCGAGCTAAATTTTTTCATTTTACAACTGGGTGAACTACGACCAGTGGCCCCAGAAAACTAGCCGCCAAACGCAAACCATGCACTCTTTTTCAATTCCGTCATTCTATGAACTCTTGGTATATCTAGGGACACATAGAAAGTTAATCGTGGTGTGCGTGCTCATCGAAGATAACCTTTGGAAGTAGTTTCTTAGCCTCCGAGCCCATTTTGAACATTTTGTAGCTAGTGAGAAAATGTAAGAATAGAAAGTTGTGGGACCTCGTAGGGTTTCCAAATCACCCTGAAAACATTTAACACATGTAAATAACTATTTAAAACACTATAATGAAACTTGTTGTGTGTATTAGAACTTTTGACCAAACGGTGTTTTCTCTCTCTACCCTTCTCTTTCTCTCTCTTGGGTTACAAAAAGAAGCAAAATGAAATGTAATGAATACATGTCTCTAAACCTTTTTTTTTTCGATTGCAAATTGTAATTTTTATCTTATGTAAATGGGAAACTGAAAAATGATAATTATGATTGATTAGGGTGGATGCCATGCCAACAATTTATCGCTGATATCATGCTCACGTGGGTTTTGTAGGATGGAAGAATGATGATGAAAAAGGTGATGTGTAATTTAATTATTATTATTGTAATTTTTACAGGTCATTGTAAAATGAATAACTGTCTAATGTAGTCTCTTGTTACAGAAAAGTTATAATTGAAATTTGTTAATATGTAGGAGATGTTAGTTTTAGGGATATCTTAGGAAATGTGCATCTAATCACCAGTTCAATTTGATTCTTAGTTGTGTATGGAAAAAGGGTTTGATTTATCTATAGTAAATGAAATTGAAGTTAATATATTGTAGTAACTTCTCAGTATTCAATAAATGATTAAATTAATTACTGGGTTATCTTCTTACCTTGCAAACGTAATAAAGAGTTTTTTTAATGGAAACACTCAACCCTAATAAAATACTCATGCATAGCTTGCCTGCATGTGTGATCCCTTTTTACCATATAAGAAATTTAAAACCGTAGAACGACCTTAAACTTTGCACTCGATGAGACCTCCTAGGTTAGGTAAATAAAACCCCTAGTTGGAGTTTACCATCATAGTCATTATGTCTAGCGACATTTTCATGAACCCATATTTTAGGAATGACATGGTCCAACTTTATCCAGAGTATGCGGTTTCCTTCTAGTTTTGGTAATCACGAGAAGAATGCCCTCTCTTCAGGTCCGACACCAGGTTGAGTGTTGAAGACCACCTTAGAAGTCACCTTATGAGTCCTTGTTCGAAGGAACGATTAAGCGGTGCTACCTTGGTTTCTATCAAAATAACATCTTGGTATTTTCTTGAATGTGGTTTAGTATAAATATGTCCGCCTGCCTTAAACTCTTATATAGTTGAGGCATGGATCATTAAGTGCATATTGGAAGAAACCAAACCTCAACTGATTAGGAGGTGTCACTTGTGGTTCATGTATAGTTTACAATTCTTCCAATCATGTACCCCTTCAAGATGTTAGTCAAATACTTCTGTAACTCCTGATTACAAAACAATGCTAATAACGAGACCATAGTGTGATGTAAGAGCATATCATATATGATGAAAATGAGATTGGAGATTAGGATTAAGGTCACTCTTGGAGTCTTTATAACTTAATTAAACATTTTCATGCGTTAAAAAGAATATAAATTACCTTGGTGTGACCAAACTTTGAGAAAACAAAAGATATATAAATATAAATGGAAGTCCATAAGTTATTGAACTTTAACAACTATGGTAGTGAAATAACTATTCCGTGATCGATGGATGTTCTTGGGGAAAAAGCTATCTCGAATCTATGTCTTCCTTAATACCAAGATTTCACCTTGACATCACGTTAGATTCACTTGTGTAGCAAGGGTAAATTTTAAACATTAAATAAACGTTTGAGAAGCACATTCTTAACATAAGAACAAGATAATTAAGTATTGTATATGTGATTTGAATTGTGCCAAATAAGCTAGTAAGTTATGGAAATTTTGTGATGATGCATAAAGGAAGCCAACCTAAATTGGTCGAACTGATAAATTAAAAAATGGAATGAACTTAAGATTTTGTAGATGGAAAAAGGGAGAAAATTATGCTTACATAACAATGTTCTTGGGATGATAATCGTAACTAAAATACATTTAAAGTAATGATGTGTCTTGGGTTTGTCATTCCTAAAGTCATGTTGCCCCTAAAGGAACCCACTGCATTACGAAAATGCATTAAAAGCCCTTGAACAATAAAAATTAATAGAATACATAAAAATGAGGTGTATACACATTATATAGGTAAATCATTAGTTATATTATTATTCAAATGTCGTATTTAGACATGATTACCTGATATATGTGTTTATAAACATCAAAAGTATGGTTGATAGCAAGTGCTTTATTTAGATAATAGTATTGCGATCATTCTTGTTTCATAATCAAAATACCTATTGTTTTACACAATACATAACCAATTTAATCTATCAATATATTTGATAAAGGATCTCATAAATTTTAAACTTGAAGTGGAAGGTGTGAGAGTATTCAATGCGTATATGTATAGCTTTAAGGATAATAATTACATGACAAATCACTTCTTTGTAATGTTATGATGGTGTGTTATTAAGGGTCATATCAAATCATTATCTCATTATACAAAAAAAAGATGGTATAATGCACCAATTGGTATAGCATTTGGTAAATTACTAGTGGCATAAAGGAGGATTTTATGAAATCAAATAACCTATGATATTTTTCATCAAATATTGTGTGTGCAAATAAATTATTGTCATAAAAATAAACATGTGAATTGATTATAATCATTGTTTTTACATCAAGAATAAATTTACTCATATCACTCTTTATTATTTTCACACAAACATGAAAACACATATTAAAACTGAACAAGATAAAACACCGATATTGATGTAGGTATGATCCTATTTAACAAAAATTCAATCTAAAAGTGATACTACCATTACCCATATTTCAATCAATGAGTTAGGAGGTAGAATGGGTTAAATACCATTCTACTTATTATGTATTTGCATTTAGATCTTGAGATAATATATCATGTTATCATATATCTAATGCATATCAAGATTAAAGATAATATAGTTTTAAAAATATATTAGAAATGATTACGGTAACATAATTTTTCATTGATACCAAATAGAATTATATGGTTTTATAAATACATATTATTTTGGGCATAACAATCTAACATAATTGGTACTAATTTTATCCATATCATTTACCATCATCATTACTCTTTCTCTCCTCAATTTTTTGAAGTTATACTTATTATTCTTTAATGGTTTCATTCACCCTTTTTGATATTCTTGTTTTTTTCTTGATTCTATCTTATTTTTATTAACCAAGCTTAGATGATAATTTTTACATCAATGTCACTTGTTCCTTCATTTCCTTTATTCTTTTTGTATGTTTTTTTATTATAGGTGAAACAAGGTTGAGGGGGCCCTACCCCTTACAAGTCAGAGCTCCAAAAAGAGCAGATAAGACATTACATAGCATTCAAAAAGAAACATATATATCGACTATTACATCCGAGATCCTCCATGAGCATATAGACCAATTTAAAACACAAAAAAAAGAGTAATAACAGTAAAGATAAGACCACAGACTAACTAACAAAAGAGTTAAAAGAAAAACAATATAATAACAGCCACCCCGACAAACATCACTTTTTGGCCTTTTCAAGACCATCTAGCACTTTCACCCACTCCTTTGACAGAGACTCAATATTGACACCCAACGAGGCCAAGTCACATCCAACAACATCCCCTTTTATTTTCTTCAAATTTCCATGCTCATCCACGAGCCTGTAAGAATTGGCCAACTGACCAAGGGTTTGGAGATGTTGCAGAGTGGATTTCACAGTAACAACACTCCATTCCATATAGCTATGTAAAATAGATCTGATGTGATCCACCTCATTTGAGAGGTTCATTGCAGTTGGCTTTCATAATTTCAATCCCACCTCATTATTGATTTTCACTACATCTTCGACCTGCATTTTCATTTTGTGCCAGTCATTAAAGAGGAACTAAACATAACTCTTTATAAGCCTCATGTCACCCTTCATTTCTTCAATATCCATGGCCATCTTGGCAAGATGATTATCCCCTTTCTCAAGACCCACTTGACCCAAAGCTTCAATCTGTTGCTCCAATTGGGCATTCACAGGAACCTAATTCTCCTGCATGCTTGATTCACCTTTGGTTTTGAAAGATCAGCTAGGAACATGCTTTAAATTTGGATCTCTAATATTCTAAGTGGCATTAATTTCCATGACATATGTATCATCCTCTCGATGAATATCTTACCTAAGACTCGAATATTCACTAGAATCCTCCTCCTTTGAGTCCAAGTCTTCTTCCTTTGCATGACTCTCAAGATATTTCATAAGGGTACCTATTTTATCAATATCAAGAGAAAATATTTTAACTAGGGAAAGAATAAAACCTTGGTGAAGGGGGAAAACAACTCTATTGTTTTTAAACTAGGCAATGGAAGCACTCAGAGAAAGAAACAAGAAATATGGGAGATTGAAACTATGGCCATGTCAAAAATAATTAAGCATAGGAAAATGGTAGGCATATGTTCACATATGACAACCTTCTAGGGTAAGAAACTAAATAATTCTTAAATCGACATCGTCAAAAGGCCTGGGTAAAGTAGAGTGAAGAAAACTGGAAAAATTAGTGGTATGTTTTTCATTATCTTGCAAGAACAGCTTCAACTCATTTGTGGCTTCCTTTTTAGGCTTATAAACCTTCCTACCATCAACAGGTACACCCATCACTTTAGCTATAAACTCCATAGTAAGCTTGATATGCACACCTTTTAAGTCCATAATTACCCCTTTTTTGGTCTTCTTCCAAGCTCTAGAAAATTCCTTACTCAGATCTTCATAATGGCCTTCAAATGTTTTGAGAAAAGGTGAGAAAATATTTTTGTCAAAAACTTTCATGGCTATTGAATTAACCCCATCCAATTCAAAAGGCTCAGTTCTCACAAGATCACCCCCATTTGAAAATACAAGCACCAGTTTGCAGAAAATCCTAACTTTAGATTACTCAGAATGATATGAACAATCCCAACAATGTCGATGTTACAAGCATGGATGAAAATAATGGCCCTAAGGTGACATGAGTATATCCAAGCCCAAAGCTTCACATCATCCCACCATAAATTCACATGATTCATATAACTCTTATACATTATTTCCTTAACATACCATGACCTGTCATTATTACCTAGTGGTGACATGTCCATGTTGATATTTTTGGAGGTGTGCTCACACCTTAGTATCTAAAGCTTCTTCATCATTGATTAATTTCATCTCATGACAATTAACCCCCTTGTTGGAAAAATAATCAGCAACAAAGTTTTCCTCTCTATAGATATGTTTAAAAGTAATAGTTTCAAACAAGTTAGACATTTCCTTTATACTAGTTATAGAGTTTTGGATAGATGTAGAAGTAGTACCTTTACCAGTAATATTGTTAATAATGTTCAATGAGTCTCCTTCCACTTCCAATCTAACAAATATGTGTTTACAAGCTATAGAGACCCCCAATAAGCAACAACCACTTCAGCAGCGTGATTCATTTGAATACCAAGATTGTAATGATACCCAAGAATTAATATTCCTTCAAAATCATGGAAGACCCCTCTATAACTAGATTTTCTGGGGTTTCCTTTGGAGGTCCAATCAAAATTCAGCTTTATCCTTTCCTTTCTATATTTCTACCAACCTTGAAGCTTAGGATTATGTGTAGGAAGGCTAGTTTGAGTAGGACTTAAACCCCAATTCTTAGATAATTTACTCTCATTTTGAAGAATAGTTTTCTTATGTGGGTCTATGTTTGAGAATTTTTCATTAATCTCATTAAAACACCGAGCTGCATTTCTTTTATGATTCCTTCTTCCCTTTAAAAATCCACCTATTTCTCTCTTTCCAAATTTCCCAAGCCAGGTGCATAATAGAAAGGGTCCATAGATGTTTGAGTCCTTGACTCCTAAAAGGGATAAACCATTGGGACCACAGTTGTTTAATGGAGCATGGGAAAATCCAATTGATTTCAAATAGGTTAAGAAGGGTGTTTCTAACTGATACCAGAAAAGGGTAGTGGAGGAATATATGTAAAGATTCTTCAGTATATTTTTCACACAGAACACACCTATTCACCATATGAAAATTTCTCTTATTAAGATTACTGACAATAAGGATTTTATCATGGAGAACCAACCACCAGAACATATTGATCTTGGGAGTAACTTCTTTGACCCACACACTTTCCCATTTGAAGTTGTCAGGATCAACTTCATCTAAGAAAAAGGCATTGTAGGCACTTCGAACCGAGAAGATTCCATTATCCTCTCTAGACCAATATAAGCTATCATCTTCTAAACTCTCTTTATTAACAATAACACCTCTTAGTTTTTGTTAATAGAAATGATATCATTGTTTTTATGTCCATCCAATTCAATTATTTTCCATTGACCCAGGGGTTCCTCAAAATTGAAGTAATCTTTGACCTTAGTCCCATATTTAACCACAACATCCTTATAGATGTTAGGATAGATTACCTTAAGAGTTTTCCACCTAACCATTTGTCTTCCCATAAATTAACCACTATCCCATTGGAAATCATCCATTTTCTTCCCTCGGAGACAATGTATTTAGCCCAATTTATAGATCTTCAAAAAGTAGAGCCATTAAAGTCAACATTGGTAAAGCACATTCATTAGCTAGAAGATTTGACCAGTATTTATGTCTTATGATGGAAGTCCACACATTGTCTTCCTTAACCAATCTCCAAATCATTTTTGATAGCATAGCTTTATTCATTTTAGCCCAATATCTAATGCCAAGACCCCCCATTTTATTTGGCTTACAAACCTTTCCCATGCTAGGAGAGGAATTTTATATGTTCTAAGACACTCCAAAGAAATATTTTTAGATACTCTCCAATTTATCAGCAATAGTAGAAGGTAATCTATAAATAGACATAGAGTACACAGGAAAATTTTGAATTGAGCATTTGAGAATGACAAATTTACCTTCTTGAGATAAAAGTGAGCCTTTCCAGCCTTCCAATTTCTTAATAAATATGTCTATCAAAAAATTCCATTCAGCAATCTTTGGTTTTTAGTTCCAATAATCATTCCCAAATACCTAGTAGGGAAAGTTTTAGTCACACAACCAAGAATACCAACGAATTTTGACACATATTCTTTCAGGGGTATTGATAAAAAATACCAAACTTTTACCATAATTAATCATTTGGTCAAAAGCTTCCTCATAATCTATCATCATCTATTTAAACTCTCTAGCCTCCAGGACAATAGCCTCTCCAACCAACATAGTGTCATCAACAAAATGTTGGTAAAAAAATTGTCACTATTAATAGTAGGACAAATGCCTTTAATTCTTCCTTCAAAATTAGCCTTATTGAGAGCTCTGCTGAGTTTCATCCATTATTATAACTAGAAAAGGATAGATAGGATCTCCTTATCTTAAACTATTGAAAAAACCACATGGATTCCCATTGATCAAAACATAAAATTTAGTTATGGAAATACATGTCTATATTATAATCCTGAAGTCTTCACTAAATCCAATCCTAGGTAAGAAATTAAGAAGAAAGGTCCAAGAGACATCGTCATAGGATTTCTCCATGTCAAGCTTAATAAACATAGCTTCCTTTGTATTTCACTTGGCCATGTCAAGAGTATCTTGAATAGTGACAATACCATCTTGGATCTGTCTTCCCATTACAAACCTTCCCTACTGATCAGAGATAATGGAAGGTAGAAGAAGTTGAATTCTTAAAGCTAGGATTTTAGAACACATTTTGTAGATACAGTTACATAGGTTGATAGGTCTAAAATTCCTGAAATCTATAGGATTGTGATTTTTAGGGACTAAAGAAAGGAAAGTGTTATTTAATTCATGAAGCATCTTTTTGTTCTTGAAAAACTCTTGAATAGATTTGCACGTATCATCCTTGACAATATCCCAAAATTTTTGAAAAAAAAGTCAGGAATCCATCAGGTCCTAGAGCTTTGTCATGGCTTAACGTTTTTATCATCCATTAAAGGAATATTTGTGAGCATACTATTGTCAGTCTCATTTATTAGCTGAGGAATGTAATCCAGAAATTACTCTTCCTTATTTTTGTTAGATGAAATGGATGTAGAAATAAGTCTACTAAAAAGGAGGTGGCAACATGTTGAATTTCCTTAGTATCAATGAGCATCACACCATCTTCCCCTGTGACACACAATATTCTATTAGTGCTTCTCCTTTTTAGGGTTGAAATGTGGAAGAATTTTGTGTTTTTATCACCTTCTCTGAGACATTAAACCTTAGATTTATGTCTCTAGAAAGTATCCTCTTTCAAAAGAATGTTATGGTAGTCAGACAATAATTCTCTCGCTTTATGTAGATTTATTTTTCTCAAAAATGTTACCAAATCATTTTTATTCCATCCTTTGAAATTATTATTAACATGAGACATTTTCTTTGCAATTTGAAACATAGTAGTTCCTTTGATTTTCACATTCCACCAATCTTTCATAAGGTCAAAAATTTCCTTGTTTTGTAACCACATCTTCTCAAACCTAAAAGGAGTTCTCCTCCTCTCTTTATCTTTGATTTGGAAAAGAAGCAGATTGTGGTCTGAACCAATTTGAGGGAGATAAAAGAGGAAAGCATATTTATTCAACCACCCCCATGAAGTCAAAGCCCTATCAAGTTTGACTTGAATCAATTGATCTCCTTTTCTCCTATTAGACCAGAGTAAATCTGCTACCCTTCAACTCAATATCCATGAGGTTATTTTGTATGATAAAATCCTAGAGATCTTACATACTCTCAGTTAAATCAATATTACCACCCTTATTTTCCCCCAGAATCAAATCGGTGTTGATGTTACCAATACTCATCCATACAATACCTTTAATAATGTTTTGAAATTTAGAGAGTTGAGCCCAAAACTTGTTTCTTTCTCCTTTTTATTTATAGCATATCTATTAGATAAAACCAAAAATTATGTATATTTCTTATCTTGAAACAACATAGCCATGTGATTACTTATTCTAATAAGGTTTTTACCTTTGATTTTTCCCTCATTCCAGATGATAGCCATTCCTCATGTAGATCCTTTTGAACTAACAACCAGTCCAACAAGTTTCTTGTAGCACTTACATTTAGCTTCCAAGAAATGTCCTTCCTCCATCTTAGTTTCCTGTAAGACCATGATATCATGTTTGTGTTTAGAATCCATTTATTTTATTAACCTCCATTTCGTAGGGTTATTCAAACCCCTAACATTCCATGAGATTATATTCATTTAAACCCTTGGTTTTGGTTCTTCTAAAGCTTCGTAGATCAATTTTAGACTGAGTTCCATTGTCAATATCCTTTTGACTCTTCTTTTTCTAGCAACCTAGCTTATTAGGTCTCCCTGAACATGTTTTCTTCTCTTTTGGGGTGGCCTCTGAAGACTCCCCTTTTTTGGATGGGGTTTTCAAAGAGATCTCAATTTCATCCTTTTTGGGATCCTATTCCATGATTTGTTCTAGTCTAGAAGATTTTCCTATTGTGGGGATAAAGATTCTTGGATGATCCTTTGGACTTTTCCATATTTTATCTGTTCTTCATTTTAAATCATTAGATCATTCTCCTCAAAACCTAGAAGATTTTAAAAAGGACCTAAATCTTCATCAAGACTCATTTCCCCTAGTTTTTTACGTGGGAAATGTTCCTTAGCAGCTTCCTTCGAATATTATCCAAATTTTTTGATGGTAGGAGTTTCTCAGCCTAAACATGATACTTATTCTTCTGGAAATGAGGTTTAGATAAGTCTTTCCATTGATTCTTCTTATTCCTTACTTCTATAAATCCATCATTTATTAACTTAGGATTCTAACTTGATTTATATTTGACCTCTCTCCATTATTCTCATAATGATAATGCCTTTATTTGGATTAGTATTATTTTTAGTATTATGTTTCAAAGAAGCTACTTCCTTACCTTTAACTTGTTCCTTAACTGGATTCTCCTTATAAACCTTTGAAACCATCATTTTACATTATTTCTTTACATGCCCCCATCCTTGGCATTTCTCACATTTTTAAGTCTATTTTCAAACTCAATTATTTGTTCCTAGCTTCCCAGTCTAGATTGGAGAGTTATGGATTTGGGTAAAGTTGAGCCCATCAAAGAGTAGATACAAGAATCTGGCACAAACAACACGTGTTTTATTAAGGGTCACATTATCCACAGAAACATAGGTACCAAGAGTGTTTACAATCCCTTTAATAACATCAACATCCCATAGTTCCAATGGAAGACCTGGTAACCTCACCCAAATAGGAAACTGATTTATATTTTCTTTATCAGGGTTGAACATAGGATTCCATTTCCTCAAGAATATTCTGAGTTTCCATATGAACCATGGGCCATCATTTAGGATTCTTTAGGGGTTTTCTCGGATTGTTAAAACTGAAAAAGAAGAAACCATTCGATAAATTTGTTACTTCCATATGCCCTTTGGGTTTCCATTTCAGAACTTGTCACAATCATATTGATTCTATATTGGGTCTTCCTCCAACAATATTCCCTATCAAATATTTATCCATATTTTTATCATGGATTTATAAATACTTTCCTGATTCACCTTGTTTAAGTTGTGGAATGATCCCTAAATTTTTTTCATTCCCATATCTAAATATTTTTGCATACGTTCTAGGGGCCCCATTTCCCACATGGGTCCTAGACATAGGTCTATTCTCATCCCTACCTTGTTCCATCGAATATTGGTCCTCTCAGTGATTTGTCTCCCCCTAAAGCGGAATATGTCTCTTGTCATTTTCCCACCCATCATTGTTTGAAACTTTGTCTCTTTCCTTGAGCTCCTCGTTGCTCCCACCCATCATTTTGTATGTAATAAATACTAAAAATATCCCTTTTAATTTCCCTTTTCCAATTGGTTTCCTCCATCAAAAATTTACCTTATATATCTCACTCTTAGTTTCATTACAACGTTATACACTCCCTTCTAGTCTACCCATCCATATTTGGATTTTGTTTGATCGTATGCATAGTAAAAATAATTTTCCATGTGCCACATACAACAAAGGATTGAATTCTTCTCTAGCTTGTTTACATTTAGGTCCCATATTAATTTATTCACTATTGGGAATATTTTTTCTTAATTAATCATCCAAGAGAAATTGAGAATTATTATTAATATTTGATTTGTCTCAAGTTATTTTCCATAATTCACCTTCTAACATATTACTACTAGTGAAGGGATTATCTAAAGAATTTTAAAAAACTTCCTAATACCTTATCTTTTGAAATAAAAATACTTCACTTCCATCTATAGCACTATTACCCAATTGAGTAATATAGGATCTTATTATTATCTTTAGTTATTCCATACCTTATATTTGGAAATAAAAATTCTTCCCTTTCATATAAAAACTTTTACTCAATTGATCAATATAGCATCTTATTCTTATCTTTATTTATTCCATATCTTTTAGTGTATTAAATGGTTCACTAGTTACGGATACCCTCTAGGAAATTTTGTGTTTCCATTACGAAATGTGTTTATAAAATGATAGGATTAGACCATGTAAGACACATTTTTGTTACATTTTATTTCATCATAATTATTCCATTAATGACATGAAATTTAAAGTAATAAAACTTGGTAAGACCCACTATTTTATGACTCCCATACAATAAGTGTGGACCCAAAAATCCTTTAAATTCATAGACATCTTTAATCGGGATATGAATGAACTAGAATTATCCTTACATTTTATATATGCATCCATGATATTTGGTTGAGAATATATGTATCCTCTACATTATATATTTAATAATCTCCCAAATGTTACATCAATATATTCATGGGTGTGTCTCACTTGGAGAAATATTACATACACTTCATTAAAAACCATCCTTACTATCAACATGCATACAAAACAAAAAACTAACAATTTTTATCATTAGTTGAAGAATTTTCCAGTTGTAAGAGGAGGATTGATGAAATTGTTTGAATGAAAAACATGTGTTAGAAACATTTTCTGAAATATATTACATTATTGTAGGCTTATCAAATTGAAATTTTTCTTATGATTCATTTTGTAATAATGCATCATGCAGAGTTGTTTTGAAGAAAAATAATATCCAAAACTCCCATATACATCAAGTACTATTTATTCAAACATGGAAAGGTACAATACTATTGATTTCACTATAGAGTTTGATCCTCTTTATATAAATGGAAGGATATTGACCAAAACCTCTATCTTATATCCATGAGTAAGCATACTTGTTAAGGAGATAACGAGGTTCCAAACATTACTCGAATGATTTAGACTTCTTCCCAATCTTGGAATGGAAGTATTCATCTTGGATATCTTATCATGCACATTTATTAAGAATATTTTGGGGTTTTACTCATATTTAATATTTTGGGCATAATAGTCTTCACCACAACTTGTAAATTAAGAATTGTGAAATTTTTGATATTGCTATAATTGTTTTATTATTTCTATGTATGTTATGCATTTTTCATTTTTCACAATATTCACATACTCATCACACTTCAAAAGTAAGTTGTTATCTGAAACTAAAAGATATTGTAAATGGTGTTACCATATCTTGTTGAAGTTAGGACATTATAATAAAGTGATATTTAGGATTGCAATGTGTGCATGACAATTTTTAGAGTTGAATTATTATCAAAAAAGTTAGGACCCTCAAAGCATGTGTTGTTTCCTTAACATCATAACTTTGGTGTAACTTGGATTTTTGTCAAGGTGCAGGGACCTTGCAAGTGAGAAAAATCTCCATAGAAGGATGATTCCTTCTATCCCAAACAAATGCAACTAAAATACAACCATAAAATGAAACTAAACTAAACCTACACTATGAATCCAAGGGACTAGGGTTAGATAAGAGGAAAATATTGTAATATATAAAGAAGGTGATTCACCGAAATCGAGATAGGGTTCAAATCGACAAAAGAGACACATAAAAATACATAATAAATAATTTTAAAGGAAACACATATAATATGGATCATGAATGAATGAAAATTAATACTAAAATAAGAGGGTAAACATCCATAACAAATAAAGAAGGTTTGAAAGGAGAACAAGTACGATAAATTACATTAACAATAATTCATTCATATTACGGGAAGAGGTTTGAAATCCTATCTAAAATGAAATTTATATAGGTCTTACAGGCATGAAAATGGAATAAATTTTAAATAGAAACCTAAAATTCAACATAAGGTAACCCTTTTTCATTGCAAGGCACTTACATTTATACCATTATGAAATGAAAGAATGGAGGAAAGAGAGGGAAACCTAATTATTAGCTATAAACACCAACAAGATGCATTAAATCACCGAAAAATAGCATGGGTGCCCCTACAAGACCATTCCCCTATAATATTTCTTGTAGGAGAAGGTATGGATACCACACTTCATTAAATCTAGTAGTTGAGCTACCCAGTAATCGCACATTAATGGTATGAACTATTTTTATTCATTTTCACTCACTAAAAGCCACTAAATTCTGAATTTCTTGGTTCCAAAATGAATTGATTAACAAAAATTTCTGATGATCACAATTTTGATAAATTTGTAGTATGAGGGAGAAATATATGCCCATTTGAAATATTTTTTTAGGTGGGAGGAATAAAACAAGGTTGTTCAATTTGATCTCTTCATGATTAATATGTTTCATCTCTTAATTGGCTATGGCATCGGGATAAATGATATGTGTCCTGGTTACGGGCCCTTAATATTTTTCCGTGTGGCACCCTCCAATTGGATATGGGGCTCTAGAGATTAGATTACAATTTGTAGTTTACAATTACAAATTGGAAACTTGCAGAACTAAATTTTAGCCCCCGAGTTCCTAGAACTTGCCATGTGTCACCTTTATGTAGTCGAGACTCAAAATGTAGTAGAACTTGAAAGGTTGCGTAATTTTCCCTGAGGGGGTATTCCCTTTTCAGGTTGTGGGATTTTTGTTACACATTACAACTTTACACGAAAAGTGTAAAAATGCTTTAAGCACCCAAAAAACCCCATCTCCTCTAGTATTCCTTCATGGGGTTCAAAGATAATCATGTAAGTTTACAAATATAAAATACAAGGCAACTCCCCGTAAAAAAATTTATTGAGTCCTTCAAGATGGGTATTTTTTCATTTGATTTGGAATGACATCATGAACATCAGGGTATCATCACATATCTTAGAACTATGCACTTTATCTCCGAAATTGAAGGAAAACATTTTTCGTATGTTAAGCTTTAAAACAAGAGGCCAAATTATGGAATGAAATCGCAAATTGCTAAAATATATTAGGAATGATATTTTGGTGACTTTTGGGGATATTTTATTGCTAAATATGAAGACAAGTGGCCTTAAAGAATCTGTAGGCATGGATTCATCCTACAAATTTGAAGAATGATTCAAAACTCATAAATTTTAGCCCCGATCCTTTATTAAATGTTGAATTAGAATTGGCACCAATTTTCTCTACCTAAACTGATCATTTTATCATCATAAGTATTCTAATTAAATTTATAATGAGAGTGAAAATTTTCCTTGAAATTGATTTTATACCTTATTTTACCTAAAATCCATGAATAAAACTCAAGAGGGCCTCTCACAACACCTTGTATGCTTGTAAGTTGATATGAATTATGATATGCCTTTTCTTACAATTGATTATATTCACTTCCCAACTATGTTTGAACATATTTCATTCCCGAGCCTTCTATGAACCATTTTTCTACTATAAACTGTCACTTGGAACAATAAAAAGACCAATCAAAACACTTACGGAAAGGAAAATTATACTACCAATGAAACAATTTTCCGATAGCACTTAGAGGAATTGAAAACCAAACTATTGTATACAAGAGAGTTTCTCAATAGAAATTCTTGATATATATCACATTGACTAGGATATGAAGATCTTCCCCATCTTGCATTAATAATTTGAAATAATTGTTTTACTTGCAACTGAAAATGATGTAAGGGCCACTCCATATTGCATCAAACTTTGAGTGTCTTCTAGGTTTAGCTCTATCTACATCCCACTTTACGACTAGGTATCCTTCTTGGAAACTCCTAGAGACTTCTTTCTTGTCAAAAAAACTTATTAATCAACTTGATCCTTTTCCATTATTTGCATTACTTTGTCCCTCAACTCTTCTAGCTCAATGAGTTATACATAAATGACATCCATGGCCTCAAATTAAAACATCTCTAATTGATTGATGAGATATAATGGTGGAAATTCAAAAATATTGGTAGTCTTTCCTTCTTACCATAAACCAATTTGTAAGGGGATATATCAGTTATCTTTTATGAGTGATTTTATCGACCCATAAGGATGATTCAAATTTTTATGCCAATTCCTCATATTCTCATTCAAATTCCTCCTTATGATTCTCAAAAGGTTCTTGTTTGTGTACTTAAATGATCCATTTCCTTCGGGGTAATAGTTTGATTATGTGCTCAAGTATATGCCATTCCTCACATTATAATTAGATATATTTGTACCAAGGAAAGCTAGAACATTATCAGGAATGATTGTGGAAGGAATACCAAATATGGTCATAATAACTTCATAGAATTCTGAAATTCCAGTCTCATTTTGTTCCTTCAATGCAACTACCTATGTCCATTTGGTGAAATAGTCAGTGGAAATGATGATCCACTTGATCAAGCTATAATATGTATTAATCACCCAATAAAATCTAACCCATATTTCATGAATGACTGATTTATGGATGTAACGCCTTGATTTTTGTAAGTTATCATGGTAATTACCTTTCATGATGTTGTAACTACAGAAATGAAGATAAATATGTTAAGACACATCTTTTGATCTTAGAGGAATGTGTTGCTGATCTGGACCCTTGTTTGCTGTAACTTGATACTTGGGACAGAAGTTATTATTGCTTGTGTGATTGCTAATGAGACAATAGACTTGTCATATGCTTGATGAACTCTATTCGCTGATTGACAACATGCCTTGAATCAATTCCATTGATCCAAGGTATGTTGTGGCCTTCTTATGATCACTTTGTCGATTTACTTTTAAACCAGACTGAAGGTTGATATAAATGTTGCAACACCTGATTTCAGGTATGAATATCTGGTACATAGATGCCAATGAAAAAGGTTCGATTCTTGAACCACACACCGTTGTAATGCTAGACAGCGTAAGACGATAAGGGCCTGGATGCAAGTGGCACAGGTATGTGGAACTTAGGACGAAATGTCCTGCTTAATGTTGAATATGACTGTCAGGCGGAAAGACTTGATATGGAAACTAGTTAATTAAATATTAGGGGATTAAACCCTAACCTACCCCTAAGTTTTATCTTATACCCTAACTACTATCCTATATGGATTTTAGATTTCATAAGGGAGAAAATAGATATAAATTCCATTAACCTATGAACTAGGCAAATGACCTAGATATGGACTATTAAAATCCTAGACTAATCCTAACCTAAGGAAGGGGATGCATAGACCCATGTGGATGGAAAGGATAAGGGGGAAGGTAAGAAATTTAATGGGACAGTAAATGAAGCCCTTACATGTACAAAGGTCAAGTTTGGCGGAACAAAGAAAAGTTGGAGGCGTCCAACTAGCTTAGAAACTAAATGGAATTTATATGCAAATTTGAAATTTGGAAACTCACCAACCCGAGTCGGCGGTGGCATGAGGAATGAGGAAAGGAAGTGCATTCAATGCATTAATTATCTTGGTCTTAGCGACCAGCTCACCTTGGAAAGAGGATAGAGGAAAAAGGAAAATTGTTGTTCTGTGTGCATTTGGATTTTAGTTGCTCTGCATTTTGTTTCTCCATGGTTATGTCGAACCAGCTGTGTTTTGATTATTATCTCTGTTCTTTGGAAAAACAAAGGCTATTATTGATCCTGTGGAAGTTAGTGACTATTTGGAAAGCCTGGCCAAGGACGTCGTGGAGAGAAACAACTCCAGTGGGCATGGTTTTCTTCGAACCACAAGAAAAATTAACAAGCATGTTAAACCCTTTTCCTTAAACCGCTTTCTTTTGCTTAATAGTCTCATTAAAACAACCCTGCTCTTAGGATGGGGGTTTTGGTTATTTGATTTGGCTGTTACGTTGAGATGATTTTGAGTTGAGTCATTTTCTTTTGCTGTACATGGCTTGAGCATTCTTTGCATAATGATTAAGTTGAATACATTGTCCTTGCTGTGTGGTTCATTTCGGCAGTGTTGGGTATTCGCTTTATTACCATTTTGGGTTGTGCTAATAAATACATTAGCTAAATGAATATCACTTCTGAGTTCTAAGCATTCTTGTGAAAATGAAAAGATGAGATGATTTGTATGTCTGGTTGAACTGTCCTTAAAAGAATGAACACGACTTGGGTATTCTCGGGTGTTTGAAGAAAATGATTATTCTTCTTATTGAAATCATTAATGAATTATGTTTTCTCTTTTCTGCTTCGAAATCTGAAGGTAATGGGAAAGAGGATTTTATTGTGCATTTTTTATGCAGTTTGATCTTCTAGTCTGAACTTTCATCATAAAAACGAACATGGCTTAGTGTTTCTATGCAAATGAATGAAACAAATGAGATTTGGCTTGCTGTTGAGATTGTTTTGACTGTACCTTGCTTGTGCATCTATTACCCTATGCAGGTTTGCATTGATAAAGGCATTGTTATGCGAATATTGTATTTCTGAGTTCAGTGTGTGGAAACGTTTGGGAAAAACAAAGCTGTGGTGATATTAATAGACTATTATGCGAGTTATAATTCCTTGATGTTTTTTTTTTTTTGCATAAAACATGGGTTCCCTGGGACAGTAAGGTTATTGTAGCATCTTACTTTGTTGTACTAATTTGATATGGTATTCTACCTACTGGTTCTTTTGGTACTAATGTTTATAGACTAGTTGCAATGAACTCTGGTCAACTTTTTGGAAAGGTAATAGTAGTTTTCAATTCATCAATATACTACTCGAATGAATTATACTATTGCGGTAATATGTCCGAGTCCGAATAAGAGGTATTTGGATAGACAGTAGAAGAGGTGATATGATCTTGCTCCCTTATATTCAATTATTGATTTTCGTTTATTTCTCTTTGGACTGTTATCATTGATTGATATCACATTTGGATTAAAACTTCTAGTACAGCTATGAGGAAAGGAAAGAGAGTGTGAATGGATAATTTGAATTAATGATCATTTTTCTCTCATACAGTTGGAAATCTATAATTGTTATGGAACGAATTTTGTATTGCTTGGGTTAAGCATTTGTATTTAATTGCTGTTTGCTTGTTCTCTTCAGCATTTGATTGCTTGAAATCAGATGAGTTGTATGAAAGAAGGGACAATAATTCGGTTTAGATTTTAGTTAAGATCTATCTTTTGAATTCACAACTATTGTAAGAGAATGGAATTGATAGCATTTATGTTAGAACAACAGTTGCATAATTGTGTTTTTAGTTCTTACAGATGTTTGTAATCTGGAACTATTGAAGGAAATTACTTCTTGTAATAATTATTTGGGAAAGAGGGTAGTAATCCTTTGTCTGATTGGGAGGGTTATTGGATGATTGAGTTGATATGTTGTTCATCCTTTTTGGTATTTAATTCTTGAATGATGTTCATATTAACGTTTCATAAAAGTAGGGTTCTTTTATTGAGATAGTTAATTAAAAGCACCTCATTTTAAAGACAAGTGCTTAATATGCTCAGTTCAGAGAACTAACCTGTGCAAGTAATTTTGTAGATGAAACATGAGCATAAATGAAGACATGGTTGTTTTCGATACTTCTTTTATTAATCAAGATGGATTGTATTGATAGCTATTACTCCTCAACGAGGAAATGAGTAAGGAAGAAGTTACATTCTTTTATCTTTATGAGTTGTAATGTTGTTTGATATAAACAAAGTCTAGTCGTTTGGACTAGCAAATGTATAGATTGTAAATCTAATGGATGAATACAAGTAAAAGTGTGATATTTTCAATAACTGTATCATTTTGATATTGTTGAATAAGTTTGAGAATATAACATTATTCCTTGACTTGGAATTATTCAAATGTTAATGCATGAATTTAAAAGGAAATAACATCTATTCTTTACCTGAATGCAACTTTTACGTTGAAATGTGCAATTAATTCATACATGGGTTAAGATGAATTTTGAATTAACATTAAAAAGATTTAGATAAACATGAAAATCCTAATTGGAAGGTATTCGGGATTAGTTTGAAAACTAAGGGATATCAAATAACTTAGGGGGCAGCCGAACCTTGTATTCGAGACTCAAGTTAATAGCCTCGAATTTTTAAATTCAGAAAATAAAGATATGGGAAATCATGTCTATTGTTAACAGACCTTAACTAAGTAAGGTTAAGGAGGATAAATGAATAAATTCATTTAAAATTAGACCTTGTTTAAATGACGTCTAATAAGATGGAATTCTGAATTTGTTTACAGTTGTGGAAAACTTGGTTAAGTTTAATAGGTTAAACTTATTAAGTTATCGATAATGGACTGATTAGTCCAAAGATTAAGAAAGGAACCAAGAAGTGAATAGGAAACCCTTTGGTATGAAGGAGGAGATGCGTATTAAGCTAGAAGATGGATTAAGTCTCTCTTAGCTACATACAACTGTAACAAGAACAAGGATAAAGGATCAACATGGCTGCAGAAGGTTGATCTTAAATACTAAGATTATAACCAAATCACAATTGAGCTAGATGTGTACCTTCGATGAGAGGATTCCGTAGGAAATTGACATATGCCAGCTTTCAATATGGTGTCTTCGTGAAGGTGGGGCCTTCATGATGACACAATGTTATAGCCGACATATTACAATGCCCTCCCGAATTAAATCATCAACTCTACATAAGCTGGATACTAAGTTCTTGGCTAGGGATAGGAATGTGATCACGTATATGGAGTGAATCCAGAGGACTAAAGGTAACTAGACACACGGAGTCATGTAGGAATGACACCGTATGTCTCACGTATCTTTAGTTACCATGAGTAACTTCCTATACTGCTTCATACCGCTAGTTGGGGTTAGAGTTTGACCTTAAATGGAAGGACTTGGTAGAGACCAGGAAAGACCATTCTAGATAATGATGAAGTGAGGTGAAGGACGTATTCCATTGGTGTGTATCACATCCGGGGAATATGATCATGGAAATTATGTGAAAATATTTGGCCAAAGTATTGCAAGTGCTGCTTGCGTTGTCCTAATCACCTAGTTTAAGATGCAGGATGTCAGATGAATATCAGTAACAGATATTCAGATAGGCTTCTTAAATGGATCACTTCGATAACTGGAAATGGTAAAAGAACCCTGTATATTTATTATACTATGCATGAATTAACATGAAGGATCGGTAAGTCACCGAGTCATGAAATGAGAGATTGCTGAAACTCTGAGCCATAAAGTGGGAGGTCGGTAGTTCTTTGATTCATTTACAACAACATATGGTATCTGTTATATGATTGAATGGCACTGAATGTGTGTTCCATATTGCAAATATGTGAATAGAGAACATTAGTTTTAAAAGGAAATTGTGTGATCCAAACTGCATTAATTGGACAGAGAACAATTATTAAAACTTGAACATGTGTTTGAATTATATAATTCATAACAAGGAACGTTGTATATAAATAAAAAAGAGAATTGCCTAAATCTAGTATCTTAAAATGCGGATGTTACATCTTGGTATCGTAGCTATAGGTTGCATCTCTTGGACCTAATGAGTTCACAATTTAATAAGGTTTACATTTTCTTATTGAGCAGAGAATGGTCGAACAAGAGGAAATGCTCCCATGCGAACAACCCGTTATCGGTGGAGAAGTAGCTATTTTCAGGGGGTTTTGCTCAAAAGCTGGATGAAATCCTTGCTACCCTACTAGACATGAGAGATCGTTTGACTATTTTGGAACAGCAGTCAATGGGCAATGAAGAGGAGGAAGAAGAAGCTAATATAAATGATCAGCCACCTCCTGTGGACAACACCCATGGAGGGAATCAGGTGTTGATAATAGTAATGTGAATGCTCCTAATCATCCTGAAAATAAAAGGGCAAGATTAGTAGCTGAACTTACAAATGACATAAAGAGAATAAGTCCTCCAAAGTTTGATGGAACAACCCTTGGGGACGGAGCTGAGAATTGGCTTAGTGAAATGGAGAAGTACTTTGCAATAAGAAACTTCTCCAAGGAGACCAAAGCGATATGGGGAGCATATCAGCTTTCTCATGAAGCATCATCATCATGTGGGACAACCGTAAGGTTGAGTTGAATATTTTTGAATCGACATAACTTTGGATCAATTTAAGGGTTACTTTAGGTAATGGTGGCTTCCTCAACTCTATTTTGATAGGAAAATGATTGAATTTCAGAACTGGTCATTAAGGAAGGCCACGGTGACGAAATCTTTGGGAAGGGTTTACTAAACTCCTTAAGTATGTGCCGCAGTACCAAGCTGATGAGAAGTTTAGAATACGAAAGTTCATAATGGGACTAAATCCCATCATTGGTGGCAAAGTGGATGTCCACGGTCCAACCACCATGGAAGGAGTTGTTGAAAAGGTAATAAGATAGGAACAGAAATTGAGAGCAATTTCTGCTCATAGGGAAGAGATAAGGAAGAAGATTCCCAATTCTTCTTCATCTCTCGCACCCAAAAGGGGGCCTTGGAAAAGGTTTGGTGTGAAAAACAAAATTGTTGTAGATAACAACAAGAAATCTGTAATGAACAAACCTGTAAATAGTGTGCGGAGCAGCTTCACAAAAGTTAGTGGCAATGGACAAAAGTCCTATGGGAGCCAGAATGATAACTTCAAAGCTGGTAACAAATTTGAGCCTAGGAAAGGGCCAGTTGGAGGATGCTTCAACTATGGAAAGGACCATTACGCGAGTCACTGTCCTCTGAAAAAGGATGATCGTGATCAGCAGCATAGGATACATGCTGCGGTGGCTAACAGACAAGCTGAAAAGCAAGTTACGCCTATAGAAGTTCTGGGTAAGTTATTCGGTACACCTGTAGTCATACTTTTTGATACTGGAGCCACTGAATGCTTTATTTCTACTAAACTTGCAATGAAATTAAAAAGAAAGGCTGAACAAATGGATAAGACATGGACAGTGCATTATGGGAATAATGTTGTCCATACAGTCGAAATGTGGCTTTTTGGGGCAATTCTTGACTTGCCCAATTTCTCCACCAAAGTTGACCTGTATGTCACTCCTTTAGGATCATATGATATCATTATTAGAGTTAACTGGTTGGCAGAACATAAGGCAAAGGTTGACTATTATGAAAAACAAATTTGTTGTTTTGATGACATGTAAAAAGCAACAGTCATTCAAGGTGTAAAGTGTGAAGTTGCAGTTAGGAAACTAACAAATATGCAACTAAAAAGGGCTAAAAATAGAGGTTGCACCTTGTATGCAGTAAAAATGATAGAAAATGCTTAGGGAGGATAATGATTTCATGGAAAGATATCCATTATTAAGGGATTTCAGTGATGTATTTCGAGGAATTACCAGGTCTTCCACCCAAACGAGAGTTTGAATTTGCAATAGAAATCAAGCCAGGAACTAAACCCATATCTAAGGCACCTTATAGAATGACCACCCTCAAGTTGGTAGAGCTAAAGGCTCAATTACAGAAATTTTGACTAAGGGGCTGATAAGACCGAGCGTCTCACCATGGGGAGCGCCGGTAATTTTTGTAAAGAAAAAGGATGGCACATTGAGACTGTGCATTGATTATAGAATGTTGAACAAGGAAACTATTAAGAATCGATACCCACTTCCTAGGATTGATGATATGTTCGACCAGATGCGTGGAGCATCACTATTCAAAAATAGATATTCGATCTTTTATCATCACCGAGAATAAAGGAAGAAGATATTCATAAAACAACTTTCGAACAAGGTACATTCCTTATGAATTCACAAAGTGTTACCTTTTGGGTTGAAAAATGCACCCGCCGCCTTCATGAATCGATGAACAATATTTTTCAAGAATACCTAGACAAGTTTGTGCTTGTATTCTTAGACAACATTATTATATACTCTAAAAATGTCGAAGAGCACCAAGAACATTTAAGGGTAGTCTTTGCGAAGTTTTAAGAAAGAGGAAGTTGTATGGTAAACCTGTCTAAATGTTCCTTTTATGATGTAAAGGTGCATTATTTGGGACACGTTATAAGCAAGAACGGAATAGTCAGTAGACCCTTCAAATATCGTAGCTAAGACCGAGTGGCTGCGCCTAAGAACGTGCATGAATTAAGAAGCTTCATGGGCTTGGAAGGATATTATAGAAAGTTCATTAAGGATTTTTCAAAAATTGCTGCCCCAATCACTTCACCGCAAAAGAAGGATAAGAAATTTATCCGATTGAAAAATGTGAATCTACCTTTAAAAATTTAAAGGAACAAAGGGGTTAACTACACAGACCTATTTTAACTGTACCATATCCAAATGGAAATTTTATGGTTGTAGATGATATATTCATCGGAGAAGGCCTTGAGGTATTCTTACGGAATGACCATGTTATAGCTTATGAAAGCAGAAAGCTTAAGTTACATGAACAGAATTATGCTACACACGACCTAGAGCTCGCTCCCATTGTACATGCACTTCAAATGTGGAGGCATTACCTTTTAGGAAAACCTTTTGAGTTAAAAACTGACCATCTGGGGTTGAAGTATATTTTTACTCAGCCAAATTTGAATGCAAGACAACGAAGATGGTTAGAATTTCTGTCTCAGTATGATTTTTATATAAGCTACATCAAAGGCAAGGAAAATAGAGTGGCAAATGCTCTGATTCGAAGGAAGCACATATCTTATCTTATAACGTTAAGAATTCAGTTTAAGGATGAGGTGAAAGATGCCTTGGAATCAGATCCTTATTTCTAGCAAGTTAAAACAGCACTTGCTGCAGATCCAAAGGATGTGAGGTATAAAGGATTTCGCTTTGATAGCGAAGGAATTCTGAGGTTCGAAAATAGGGTCTATATACCCTTGGCAAATGATTTAAGAAGGAAATTATTAACTGAATTTCATAATTCACCTTTTTCTGGACACCCTGGCATTACGAAAATGCTTGTTGATCTTAAGAAGCAATACTTCTGGAAGGGAATGAAAAAGGATGTGGTGGAATTTATAACACACTGCTTGGAATGTCAACGTGTTAAGGTGGAACATATGCATCCCACTGGATTATTGTATCCCCACAACGCATTCCACAGTACAAATGGCAAGTGATAATGATGGATTTTGTTCAAGGATTGCCTATGTCAAGGAATAAGCATGATATCATCCTGGTTGTCATCGAAAAATTAACCAAAGTGGCACACTTCATTGCTGGTAATTTGAAAGACGATGCACCAGTGTTAGCAAGAAGATTTGTACATGAAATTTTCAGATTGCATGGAATACCCAAATTGATCATATCGGACAGAGATCCGAGGATGACATCAAGGTTTTGGCAAACGCTTAATGCAGCCTTGGGAACTAAATTAAAATTCAGCTCTACATATCATCCGGAGATGGATGGATAGACCAAGAGAGTCAATCAAGTTTTAGAGGACATGTTAAGAATGTATTGCATGGACCAACAGTATAAATGGGAGGAATACCTTCCGCTGGTTGAATTTTTTTACAATAATACATACCACACCTCTTTAAAAATGGCACCGTTTGAAGCATTGTACGGAAGAAAATGTAGAACCCTTGTTAGCTAGGACATCGTAGAGGATAGAGAGGTAATTGGGCCATAAATCCTCAGGAAATGGAACAACAAATCAAAATGATTTCGAACATCTAAAGGAGGTTGCTAATAGGAAAAAGAGTTATGCGAGACTTAAAGCGGGTTGATAGGAATTATAAACTTGGTGAGAAGGTATTTCTTCGGGTTAAGCCGAAAAAGAGCTCGATAAATTTTGGCAAGGCTGCCAATTTGTCTCCACATTACATGGGACCTTTTGAAATTGTTGAAATAATCAACCCTGTAGCTTATCGTCTAGCATTACCTCCTGCTTTATCACAAATGCATGATGTTTTTCATATTTCTTTGCTTAAGAAATACGTAACAGATTTATCACATGTGCCGAATTGGAATTCCTTGTAGGTCCAAGACCCAGGAACAATCATGATTAAGCCCATTCGAGTGCTTTGGGAACTCGCTTGATTGTGCTTAAAAAATCGTGAAGTGAATCAATGTAAGGTCCAGTGGGACCAATTTAGTGAAGAAAGTGCAACTTGGGAAAATCTCGAAGAAATGAGATCTGCTTTTCCATAATTGTTTGATCAAAATTGAAATTCGAAAAACTGATAATTCTACCAAATTTAGACAATTATTGGTCTATTTTACAGTTATCTTAAAACACTGTTTTAAAGAGTGAATCTATTTTTGGTATGAACTTATGAATGGAAGGACAATAACTGAATTTTGTCCTAGAAACTCCTTGAATTGGTTAATTTGATCATCGAGACGATGATTCTTTAAGAAGGGAGGAATGTAATGCCTTGATTTTTATAATTTATCATGGTAATTACCTTTCATGATGTTGTAACTGCAGAAATGAAGATAAATATGTTAAGACACATCTTTTGATCTTAGAGGAATGTGTTTCTGATCTGGACCCTTGTTTGTTGTAACTTGATACTTGGGACAGAAGTTATTATTGCTTGTGTGATTGCTAATGAGACAATAGACTTTTCGTATGCTTGATTAACTCTATTCGTTGATTGACAGCACGCCTTGAATCAATTCCATTGATCCAAGGTATGCTGTGGCCTTCTTATGATCACTTTGTTGATTTACTTTTAAACCAGACTGAAGGTTGATATAAATGTTGCAGCACTTGATTTCAGGTATGAATATCTGGTATGTAGATGCCAATGAAAAAGGTTCGATTCTCAAACCACACACCATTGTAACGCTAGACAGCGTAAGATGATAAGGGCCTGGATGTAAGTGGCACAGGTATGTGGAACTTAGGATGAAATGTCTTGCTTAATGTTGAATATGACTGTCAAGCTGGAAAGACTTGATATGGAAACTAGTTAATTAAATATTAGGGGATTAAACCCTAACCTACCCCTAAGTTTTATCTTATACCCTAACTACTATCCTATATGGATTTTAGATTTCATAAGGGTGAAAATAGATATAAATTCCATTAACCTATGAACTAGGTGAATGACCTAGATATGGACTATTAAAATCCTAGACTAATCCTAACCTAAGGAAGGGGACGCATAGACCCATGTGGATGGAAAGGATAAGGGGGGAAGGTAAGAAATTTAATGGGACAGTAAATGAAGCCCTTACATGTACAACGCCAAGTTTGGTGGGAACAAAGAAAAGTTGGAGGTGTCCAACTAGCTTAGAAACTAAATGGAATTTATATGCAAATTTGAAATTTGGAAACTCACCAACCCAAGTTGGCGGTGGCATGAGGAATGAGGAAAGGCAGTGCATTCAATGCATTAATTATCTTGGTCTTAGCGACCAGCTCACCTTAGAAAGAGGATAGAGGAAAAAGGAAAATTGTTGTTGCTGTGCGCATTTGGATTTTAGTTGCTCTGCATTTTGTTTCTCCATGGTTATGTCGAACCAGTTGTGTTTTGATTATTATCTCTGTTCTTTGGAAAAACAAAGGCTATTCTTGAGCCTGTGGAAGTTAGTGACTAGTTGGAAAGCCCGGCCGAGGACGTCGTGGAGAGAAACAACTCCAGTGGGTGTGGTTTTCTTCGAGCCACAAGAAAAATTAACAGGCATGTTAAGCCCTTCTCCTTAAACCGCTTGCTTTTGCTTAATAGTCTCATTAAAACAACCTGCTCTTAGGATGGGGTTTTGGTTATTTGATTTAGCTGTTACGTTGAGATGATTTTGAGTTGAGTCATTTTCTTTTGCTGTACACGGCTTGAGCATTCTTTGCATAATGATTAAGTTGAATACACTGTCCTTGCTGTGTGGTTTGTTTCGGAAGTGTTGGGTATTCGCTTTATTACCATTTTGGGTTGTGCTAATAAATACATTAGCTAAATGAATATCACTTCTGAGTTCTGAGCATTCTTGTGAAAATGAAAAGATGAGATGATTTGTATGTCTGGTTGAACTGTCCTTAAAAGAATGAACACGACTTGGGTATTCTCGGGTGTTTGAAGAAAATGATTGTTCTTCTTATTGAAATCATTAATGAATTATGTTTTCTCTTTGCTGCTTTGAAATATGAAGGTAATGGGAAAGAGGATTTTATTGTGCATTTTGGATGCGGTTTGATCTTCTAGTCTGAACTGTCATCATAAAAACGAACATGGCTTAGTGTTTCTATGCAAATGAATGAAACAAATGAGATTTGGCTTGCTGTTGAGATTGTTTTGACTGTACCTTGCTTGCACATCTATTACCCTATGCGGGTTTGCATTGATAAAGGCATTGTTATGCGAATATTGTATTTCTGAGTTCAGTGTGTGGAAACGTTTGGGAAAAACAAAGTTGTGGTGATATTAATAGACTATTATGCGAGTTATAATTCCTTGATTTTTTTTTATTTTGCATAAAACACAGGTTCCCTGGGACAGTAAGGTTATTGTAGCATCTTACTTTGCTGTACTAATTTGATATGGTATTCTACCTGCTGGTTCTTTTGGTACTAATGTTTATAGACCAGTTGCAATGAACTCTGGTCAACTTTTTGGAAAGGTAATAGTAGTTTTCAATTACTGAATATACTACTCTGAATGAATTATACTATTGGAGTATGTCTGGTCTAAATAAGATGTATTTGGATAGACAGTAGAAGAGGTAATATGATCTTGCTCCCTTATATTCGATTATTGATTTTTGTTTATTTTTCTTTTTGACATGTATCATTGATTGATATCACGTTTGGATTAAAAATTCTAGTACAAGTATGAGGAAAAGAAAGAGAGTATGAATGGATAATTTGAATTAATGATCATTTTTCTCTCATACGATGTTGGGAAATCTATAATTGTTATGGAACAATTTCGATTTGCTTGGGTTAAGCATTTGTATTTAATTACTTTTTGCTTGTTCTCTTCAGCGTTTGATTTCTTGAAATCAAATGAGTTGTATGAAATAAGGGACAATAATTCGGTTTATATTTTAGTTAAGATCTATCTTTTTAATTCAAAACTATTGTAAGAGAATGGAATTGATAGAATTTATGTTAGAACAATGAAGTTGCATAATTATGTTTTTAGTTCTTACAAATGTTTGTAATCTGGAACTGTTGAAGGAAATTACTTCTTGTAATAATTATTTGGGAAAGAGGGCAGTAATCCTTTGTTTGATTGGGAGGGTTATTGGATGATTGAGTTGATATGTTGTTCATCCTTTTTGGTATTTAATTCTTGAATGATGTTCATATTAACATTTCATAAAAGAAGGGTTCTTTTATTGAGACAGTTAGTTAAAAGCACCTCATTTTAAAGACAAGTGCTTAATATGCTCAGTTCAATGAACTGACCCGTGCAAGTAATTTTACAGATGAAACTTGAGTATAAATGAAGACATGGTTGTTTTCCGATACTTCTTTGATTAACTGAAGATGGATTGTATTGATAGCTATTACTCCTCCACGAGGAAATGAGAAAGGAAGAAGTTACATTCTTCTATCTTTATGAGTTGTAATGTTGTTTGATATAAACAAAGTCCATCGTTTGACCGGAAAATATATAGATTGTAAATATGATGGATGAATACAAGTAAAAGTGTGATATTTTTAATAAGCTGTATCGAGTTTGATATTGTTGAATAAGTTTGAGAATATAACATTATTCCTTGACTTGGAATTATTCAATTGTTAATGGATGAATTTAAAAGGAAATAACATCTATTCTTTACCTGAATGCAACTTTTATGTTGAAATGTGCAATTAGTTCATACATGGGTTAAGATGAATTTTGAATTAACATTAAAAAGATTTAGATAAACATGAAAATCCTAATTGGAAGGTATTCGGGATTAGTTTGAAAACTAAGGGATATCAAATAACTTAGGGCAGCCGAACCTTGTATTCGAACTCCGTTAATAGCCTCGAATGTTTAAATTTAGAAAATAAATATATGGGAAATCATATCTATTGTTAACAGACCTTAAATAAGTAAGGTTAAGGAGGATAAATGAATAAATTCATTTAAAATTAGACCTCGTTTAAATGACGTCTAATAAGATGGAATTCTGAATTTGTTTACAGTTGTGGAAAACTTGGTTAAGTTTAATAGGTTAACTTAAGTTATCGATAATTGACTAATTAGTCCAAAGATTAAGAAAGGAACCAAGAAGTGAATAGGAAACTCTTCGGTATGAAGGAGGAGATGCGTATTAAGCTAGAAGACGGATTAAGTCTCTCTTATCTACATATACAACCTGTAATGAGAACAAGGATAGAGGATCAGCATGGCTACTGAAGGTTGATCTTAAATACTAAGATTATAACCAAATTACAATTGGGATGGATGTGTACCCTTGATGAGAGGATTCCGTAGGACATTGACATATGCTAGCTACAATATGGTGTCTTCGTGAAGGCGGGGCCTTCGTGACGACACAATGTTATATCTGACATATTACAATGCCCTCCTAAATTAAATCATCAAGTTTACATAAGCTGGATACTAAGTTCTTGGCTGGGGATAGGAATGTGATCACGTATATGGAGTGACTCCGGAGGACTAAAGGTAACTAGACACATGGAGTCATCTAGGAACGACACCATATGTCTATGTATCTTTAGTTACCATGAGTAACTTCCTATACTCGTTCATACTGCTAGTTGGGGTTAGAGTTTGACCTTGAATGGAAGGATTGGTAGAGACCAGGAAAGACCATTCTAGATAACAAATGAAGTGAGGTGAAGGACGTATTCCATTGGTGTGTATCACATCTAGGAATATGATCATGCAAAGCATGTGAAAATATTTGGCCAAAGTATCGCAAGTGCTGGTTGCATTGTCCTAATCACTTAGTTTAAGATGAAGGATGTCAGATGAATATCAGTAACAGATATTCAGATAGGCTTCTTAAATGGATCACTTCGATAACTGGAAATTGTAAAAGAACCTGTATATTCATTATACTATGCATGAATTAACATGAAGGATTGGTAAATCGCCGAGTCATGAAATGAGAGATCACCAAACTCCGAGCCATAAAGTGGGAGGTCAGTAGTTCTTTGAGTCATTTACAACAGCATATGGTATCTATTATATGATTGAATGGCACTGAATGTGTGTTCCATATTACAAATATGTGAATAGAGAACATTATTTTTAAAAGGAAATTGATTGATCCAAACCGTATTAATTAGACAGAGAAAATTATTAAAACTTGAACGTGTGTTTGAATTATAGAATTCATAACAGGGAATGTTGTATATAAATAAATAAATAAATTCCCTTGTTCTAGTATCTTAAAATGGGGATGTTACAATGGATATGGATTGGATTTGATGACCTCCTAACCTTTATTTTCATAAAGAATGGACATATTTTAAAATGTCTAACTCATGAATGGAAATCATTGAAAATATTGGGCCAATAGTATCCATTATTCATGATCATGAGTGTTGTTGTTCTTGGATCAAAGTTTCCTCCTACTTCTCCTTCATGAAATTCACACAAAATCTCTCAATTTGACTTGTTTTAATACATCTCAAGAGGATACCATTAACATATTTTCTAAATAGAATTACATCAATCATTATGTAAGGAATGGAGTGGAGTATAAAATACCGCCTTTTATATTTGCTCAAGTTTTGATGACTTTGGCCTATTAGGATAAAATTGACTACATCGCGAGTCCAACAAAGTGTAAGAAATACATTCGATAGTTTCTCTTGATCATATTGGGGTATGAGGATGGATTCGTCATCAGTATATTTTTTTAAATGCATTATTCACATAACCCTCTACCCTTGAATAAATTAATTATTTTGATGTAAATATCATTTTACATCACCTTGGTTATCCAACCAACTCTTTTCTCACTCGATCCTTATTTAAAAGAAAATATTTCACACCAACATGTGAAACCATTAGATGAATCTTGTTTTGGATACCGATGCATAAATTTATGTAAATACCTTAAAATAGTCAATGCATGTTTCTCAATAAATGAATATCTTACCTCGTAATCCTCTAGACTCTAGATGAAGAATGTAATTTTTGTTCCAAACCTTCTACAGTTAGTTGTTCCAAAGATAGAAGATATTGTATCCGTGCTTCTAAAAGAATACATTATGAAGTGTTTAGTAAAACTAGGATTTTTGAGAGTTGGATCTTGTGCTAGTGATTACTTAATAACTTTAAATCTATTCTTCCCCTCATTAGTCCAATTTGAACACAAAAGTTTTCTTCAACATTAGTGTCAATCGTTTGACAATATTCAAAATTTTTGAGACAAATTGCCTAAAAAAATTAATCCTTCCTAATAATATTTGAATTTCCTTCTTATGTGTTTTCATATATTTTTGCAAGAAAAAAATTCAGTGATGAAACATGACAACTATACCCTAGTGTCAAATTTTTGGTGGGTAAACCCTCCTAAGCACTCCTTTGGGTTAGTTTCCCCCTTGGTATCAAGCCAATCTGAATCCTTAAAGTTACAATATGTGTTGTAATAATTTTCCTAAGTGTTTGAATTGTAAAATAAAGTTCACGATATTCTTCTCGAGATAATGTCTTTCAAGACATATCTTTCAATGGGCTTAGGAATTGCAATTTTTGGCCTTTCTAGCGTAGATGCATATTCCTTAAGGAATTTTTAAAGCTCAAAATTAATCACAGAGTAGTATTAATGATCCAATAAAAAATTTCAATTTATTTAATAAATATTTGGAAATATTTGGAGGTTTAGGAGAAATTTCAGGAAAAGCGAGTTTTTGAGGGCGAAGGAGCTTGAATTGAAAAAAGCACCTAAGCTTTGGAAGATGATTTTGGGAGCTCCATAAGGAGTTGGAGGTCAAATCTGGATACCAATGTAAATATAATTCAATTACCTACATGAAGGTATTTTAATATTTTTCACAACGCAAGGGTGCTTCTCTCCACAATCCTTTTTTAGTAGGTACACCTTAGAGACCTAAGGAAAAATATTTTTAGGGGTTTTCGGAAGAATAAAATAATTAGACCGATCCTATTCTTCTTTAAATTTCATTTCCGTTCAAATTCTTATAAATAAGTTCCTAAAAACACCTTTAGAGCTCCGAAAACTTTTTTCAAGCTCTCTCTTAAGGACGCTGTTGTAGTTAGAATATTTTCTAGTGCCACATGTCAGCATGAGGCTGAGGCATAATTTTGTATCCCTCTTGTCCATTTTACAAGGGTACAAACTGAAAAAATCCCCCCCACTTTTGAGCTCCTATACCCACCACATGACCCTAAGAGGCCTCCATAAGCACCTTTTGGAAGTTTTCTAGCCCCGCCTCATGCACCACATCTCTGCCACTTTTCACCATGAGGCTAGGGAATAATTTTATGTCCCTTTATTCCCTTTACAATGGGACAAGGGGGAAATAAAATTTCCCCCACCTTTCTCCCACATGGTTCTTCATGTGACCGAAACTTAGCTCGGTACTAAAAATAAGCTCCACCTTTCTCCTCTCCCAAAGGTGCATGTCCACCAATTGTCCTCCTCTAGATAGGGAAAAATTTTATGTACAATTTTCCCATTTCTAAGGATATAAGGGGAAAATAAAATATATCCCTTTCCTAAGGCATAAAAACCAAGGAGATAGTGCATTTTTCCATTTTCCTCCATTTTTCTCAAAATCTACCTCGGGACTCGCAAAATTTTCCATATTATATCTCCGCCATTGTTCCTCATCCATTCCTCCCTCCATGTTTCCATAATATCAAATAAGAAATATTTCAAAAAAATTCAAATTTTTAAAGGCTCAAGTGCATTTTCTTGCATGAATGACTTCATACCCGAGAAAATGAAAATTTCATATCTCACAAACTGGTACACAGTTCAAGATGGGGTTTTTACAATATTTTTAATTTAAAATAACCTTCAAGGAGAAATTTATATAATATTAAATGATTACCTATATTTTTAATGGATTGAAAACATATTTTTGATCCCTAGTTTTTGCTTCTTCAATTTCTCATCATTCGGTGGATGGATCAAGTTAAAACATATTTCGGTGAGGATGATTTCATTGCAATCTGAGGTGGAAAAAAATTATAAAAATATGAGGGAATACACTAAGTTCTGAAATGGAATAATAGTGAAAGGGAAATGAGGCACCTTGTCACTTCCCATGGTTCTAGTGTGTGAAATCTCGCGAAAATTGGAGTAGAGCTTCAAAATGAATTATGTAAACTTCTGCAAGTGGTTTCATTTGAATCCGACACCAAGAATACCACTTTATATTTTTAGTAAGACTCTACATGAGCACCTAATAAAATTATTAATTCTAATTAAATCATTCATTCACACTCCTCATTCCGTTTCCACATGATCAAGACACTCAAAATTGGTAAAATTGACAAAAATGGAAAAGAATTGGCTAAATGGGACCATAATGGTGGATATTCCAAAAATATTAAGTGGGTATAATGATCCAAGAGTGCCCACATATTAATCCTTTGATAATCGAACAAATTTATGTGGAATTCACATAAATCTCTTGTTCAAATTTCAAGAAAACTCTCACACTTCCCAATGTGGTGGACACAAAATGCTGAAATTGGAAAATGCCAATATTGATCTTGGAAGCATGTCGACCATTACACATGTAGTGCATGCCAATAAGGTGGATGTAATTTGTTTTTTTCCTTCTCCTTTCATCACTCTAGACTCGGGAGGATTTTCTCAAATGTTTAACTCATCATTATTGTTTTTGTAGTGGTAGAATCAAGATCATCACCGAACGAACAAAGTGCATTCAATCCCTCTCATGTGAATGATTGATCATAAATATATGGTAGTGTCTCAAGGATCAAAAATATTTTCTTAGTAAGGGGAGTCATCTTATAGTGTCCTCGGTGTTCTAATTCTCAATTTATCATCACTCCTTTTCATGGCATGTTCAAGAAATGTGGTGAAGTTTCATCATTTCAAGGGTTTTCAAAAGGGGGAAAGGTGTTCAAAGTGATCTTCATCAAATATTTTCATCATCATATCATTTTGGAGGATCATTAGGGTCCAAATAGTCATCTTCAAAACCATCGGAGTTGATCTTTAAAGAAATTCATGCTTTGGAGCATTCCTTATCTTCCCTCCTCATTTTCCTCTCCTTTATCTCGTTTCTAATTCTTCATCAAGAATAATCATTATATTTTTTTGATTCAATTAAGTGACATAAATTTTAAATTGTAAAAGTATTTTCTCAAAATTATAAGAGAAATACTTAATTTTTCTCTTCTAGGGGAAAATTAAAAGTCACAAGTGGAATAGGAACGTGAAGAGTTATGTGGGGGGAGATGAGAGGTCAATTCACATTGCTATAAATTGAAATGGATTCTCCATTTCAAAGGATCTTGAAAGTTAGCATTTTGGTAGAAATTGTGAATTTTTGTAGATTGATTGATGTTTTGTACTCATCACTACATAATAAATGAAATCTAATTTTCTTCCATTTCCCTTTGCTCATGTTTCCTCTATTCTCTCTTTTTACAACTTTGCAAGTATGGAAATTGAAAAGGAACTTGGTGTACTTAATAAATTAATATATGAACTCCATGTCCTATTTTTTTCTTCTCACTATATAACTTAATTATTTATTTCTTCTATATTGAATGATGGACTATTCCAGCTATTGGGAGTGAAATTTCTAATTAACCTACTCACATCAATAACCTTATTTTCGTAATTTCTCTCCTTCACCCCTCATCTCTCGTAATTTCCTCCCTTGTACCCATACATGCACTTTACCAAAGGTTTAGTGGTTTGTTCGTGTGTGATCCCCAACTTATTTTCTTAACTCTCTGTAGTTAGACCGGATTAGAATAGGTTACATTCATTAATGAGAGATACACCATTCAAAGGCAGAGGCGTATCCTCATGAGAGTTGGTGGAGACACCTAATTCTCCATATCAAAAAAAAATCTCACCGAAATGTTTTGGAGACTCCACTGGGAAATATATGCCTTGGTGCACCAAATAGATCTTTGGAAAATACAAAAAAATAAAAATCATATATATATATATATACTTAAATGACCAAAGGATTTTCTCGCAAACTCCTTAAGAAAACTTGGCTGAAAGAAGACATACAAGATTGAATAGGTTGAGAGGAATCATTGATCCTACTTTTGAATCTTATAAAAATCAAGAGTGAGTAAGAGATAACCAATACAAGTTCTATCAAGCTTCATCTCCATATAAGTCATCGAGAGGTATCACCGATAGGACTATTAAAATTCCTACCGACACTCCTAAAAATTCCCCTATCTTTCATTCACCTTTGGATTTTTAAGTCCAAAGAGAAGAAGAAGAATGAGAGGAATATTTGGAAGAGGAAAGAAAGGAGGAAGAAATGGTTCCACAAACACTTGTACGATGAGGATAAAACATTGGTCCATTTTATTTGACTCCACCACTTCATGAGCTTCCATAAAAATTTTTTTACAATTTCTATGGAGACAATAAGAAATATACTAATGATCACATCACAACCTTTATCACATACTAGGAAATCCTTGAGTGAAACCTGAATATTTTCCTATGCATTTATTTGTAGAAATATTATAGGATGCGGTGGCATATTATTTTTACTACTTGTCATCACGCTCGATATCTAATTGGGGTGATATCAACAAGAAAATAAAAAGAGTTTCAAAACTACTGAAGATTCTCATGCCTTAATTACTCAACTCACTCGATGAGGAAAGAGTCACAAGAGTTCTTGAGATAATTCATGGAAGATTTCAAAAAACTGATTAAAAACATTTCACATTGTTGCTCTTCACACTAGATAACCTAAATATATTCTTTTTCAATGCTAAAATGCCTAAAGTAAGTTTATTTTTGTAGATAATTCAACCAATATATTTGTACAACAATCAAGAAATTTATGTTGAGCTAGAAGATAACCTCATCTTATCAGGTAAGATCAATAATCCTTTAATGAAAGATAAAACCCAAAGTTCCCAAGATTGAAGAACCAATCTAATGTTGCATAAGTTGGAAAATGAATTGATTGTACTAAAAGGGAATTCAATAAATGAACATATCTTCAAAACAAAAACAGAAACCAGATTACATAATCATCACAAAACCTTTCCTTGCGGGATCCACCAGTCAATGCATTGTTTCAAAATAATGAATATGAAGAAGAAGATAATTTTGAACCAGAAGTTGAAGAAAAGTAGAAGGTGAATGTTTTAGAATCATATTTTGTGAATTCACACTTGATGATGAATAATCCACAGATAGTTACTCATATGTGGTGTTCACTTGATCTCAAAAAAATAAAGAGGATCAATGAATTCCACTTCAGCAAGGTCAGCTAAGAAGAAGCATGAGATCACTCTAATAAAAATTCCCTCTGCCTCTTCAAGTAACTCTCCTTCAAGTTCTCTTTAACAATCAATTTCTGCAAATCCTAAGAGTAAATCCTTTCACATCATTGACCATTTCAAAATATACAAATTCAAAATTTCCATTTTTGAGTACTTGAGAAATCATCTCAGAAAATTAAAAACCTTTTTCAAGTATATCAAAGGGAGTATCTCTACTTTTAAACATTACATCACCAATGAGAAACTTCATCCATTTTAATTGACTCCATCTCTCAACTATATTTCCTCCACACCATCCACATCAAGGAAGGTAAATTTTTTTACATAACCTTATTTGTTATGATATAAGATAAAAAAATTACATCAGTGACTTTTGTGCCTCGGACAAAACATCATGATTGTGAAAGTTTCTAAATCTCTTGGTCTCTCCCTTTCCCATACCTCTAGCCATTGTATCAACATGGAAATTAAACAAGTTCCTCTCATTGCAAAAAAACAAAAATGTTGAGGTAGGATCCAAATATTTTTCTAACAATAAAATCACAATGAGAATCCTTATAGTAGATATGCCTACCTCAGATGACATGTTGTTGGGCCAAATATTTGATCGAGATGTTAAAGGATATATACAGTTGGATTGGTCGCATACCACCATCTCGGTTAATAGTAAAACAAAGAAGATATTTCCCATAAAAAAATAAGTATACTATTCAAAGGCCAAATGACCCGACAACAGACATCCCATGAAAAAATTATAACTATGGAAACTTTTTCATGACCTTAGAGGATTATATTAAGCTTCCCTTGTTTGTGGATAAATTTCCAAGGATCACAGAGCTAATCAAAGAGCATAATTTGATGATTTGATGAAATCAAAGTTTGAAAATGTGTAATTCTCATGGGATGAGAATATAAATGAATTTTTTCCACTAGATGTTGATGGAAGTGATGATATCCTTGAATTGAAACAAATCACTCTTAAAGTGATGAGAAATGCATACCAAGAAGAAGGGATTATGTTCAACACTTTCTTGATGTGTAACTTTAATGCTATTTATCTTGTTCTTAAGGATCATTATAATTTTCCATGTGATGAGTATGTCGGTGAAATTGAAAGATTCTCTTTCTCATTGGAAGAAGATGACAAGGAATGCAATAATTGCATGTAGGATTTCAACTCTTGAACTTGAATATACTCAAGGATATGTTGGTTTAATTTTGTAAATGGATTTCATGGTCCTTTGTGATCAAGAATGGGAAAATAATAATGTTCATATTTCAGCTCCAATATTTTGCTCATTTTGTTTTCATGAGGATGGGACGATTCTCAACAAAAATGGTGGAATAGATTGTTTCTCGGTCCCAAAAATGATTTTTCTCAATAAAATTTAACCCTTTAGTGCTCCTTCCACTGAAGAGATATGTGCTCTCAACATAAAAATGGAGGATGAAGCCCAAAATGTAAAAGGTGAGGATGATCAAAATTTCCATGTTGTATACCCAACCTTCACTTCATTCTCTTTCCAAGAGGATGATGTGATGCACATGACACATTATGTAAGCAAGCATGTTGCAAAAGATCCAAAACATGAGAAATGCAACTCCATGGAACAATTAAAAAACATATAACATTAAGAGATGGGTAATGATGCCATTGTTCCTTAGAAATTTGTCAAGAATCAACCCATAAATCAGTGAGTCGTGAAGTAGATACATAATGAATAATAAATGTATTAAATAAATTGTAAGTTAATAGTAATTAAGAAATATCTTCATGGCAAAGTGGAAAAGAATCATCAAAAGGAATGAACTGAGAAAAAGGATGAGATAATAATAATGCATCAAAGAAATGTAGAGGTGAGGTAATGAAAAATTTAATCCTTAATTGCATTAGCAATAATGTTAGATTTCTCAATAATCTAGGGAGAGGTTCATACTTGATGAAGTTTTCAATGGATTTACGGAAGAAAGGAATCAAATGATACCCATTTACGGGTAAGAACTCAGTTCATATTTGTTCTTTAATGAAATTGGGTTGTCCCTTGCATGTACAAAGGTAATTTAAGTTATTTCCCTTTTTTTAATGTGCTTCCTTTCATGTTTCCCTTGTCTTGTGTTTTTCCTTTCTTATCTCATATGTTTGGCCCTTTTTCATGTGTGTGTGTGTGTGTGTGTGTTCAATAGAAGGAAGTTGTGTAGTATATATTTCTAGTGACTCTATAAAGCCTAATGGATAAGGCATGGGTCCACATAATTTATTGATATTATGGGGTTCTCTGTATGCTCTATCATCACCGTGCTTGATACAAAACATGTCCCCAAGCTATAGCCAGATTATTTTCATGTATTATTAGAAGGGACAATTTCGGTGATGAAACATAACAACTATACCATAGTGTCGATATTTCATGTGTAAACCATCCTTAGCACTCCCGAGGTCAATTTTCCCCTTGGTATCGTGCCTATCACCATCATTTAAGTTACCATATTTTTTTAATAACCTTCCCCAGTGTTTGAAATGTAAACTAAAGTTCATAAGATTCTCTTGAGACATTATCTTTCAAGGAAGATCTTTTAGCATGCTTAGGAATGGCTATTTTTGGCCTTTTCTAAGGAAGTTACATATTCCTGGAGCTTTTTGAAGCAAAAATTCATCAGGAGTGGTATTAATTATCCAATAACAATTTTCAAGTGATATAGGAATATTTTGGAAATATTTGGAGTTTAGGAGGAACTTTAGTGAAAGCAAGTTTTGAGGGTGAAGAAACTTGCACTACACTTAAAAGCACCTCATCTTCGGATGATGATACCAAGAGCTTTCGATTTTCCCCCACTTTCTCTCTCATGGTTCTTCAAGTGACTGAAGAATAAGGTTGCAAAAATCCAAGGAGATAGTGCATTTTTTCCATTTTCCTCCATTTTTCTCAAAATCTACTCGAAACTCTAGATTTTTTTTCCACATTCTTTATCCTCCAATGTTCCTCCTGCATTCCTCTATCCATGTTTCCATAATATTAGTGAAGAAATATTTCACAATTTTTTAAAAAATAAAGGCTCCAATTGCATTTTTCGCTTGAATGACTTCATACCCAGAAAATGAAATTTTCATATCTCACAAAACAAAATGTACGGATCGAGGTGGGATTTTTAGATCTTATTCATTTATAGATGGATTATAGGAGAAAGTGTACAAATTTTGAATGATTCCCTATATTTTTAATTGCATAAAACCTTGTTTTTTTCCCTAGTTTTTTTTTTCCTTCGATTTCTCATCATTCTAGTGGATGGATCAAGCTAAAAATTTGAGCACATATTCAAGAAGAAAAACCTATTTTGGTAAAGACGATTTCATCACAATCTAAGGTCAATAAGAAAAATTACTAAAAATATTAGGGACTCCATTAATGGATTCCACAATAGAATAATGAAAGGGCAACGAGGCACCTCGTCACTTCCTAGGGTTCCAATGAGCAAAATCTCACGAAAATTGGGGTAGAGATTTGAAATGAATTATGTAAATTTATACAAGTGGTTTTGTTCGAATCCAAAATAAGGAAGAACAATTTATATTTTTAGTAAGATTCCATGTGAGGACCTAATAAAAATAGAAATTCAAAAGAAATTGTGTGCATTCACACTCCTTATTCCATTTCCCTATGATCAAGACACTCAAAATTGGTAAAATTTACAAAAACGACAAAGAATTTGCTAAATGGGACCATAATGGTGGATATTACAAAAATATTAAGTGGGTAAAATGAGCCAAGAGTGGTTACATCTCAATATTTCACTCATCCAATAATGGTCCTAGAATTTACAAAGTCTTGAGTTCAAAATTCAACCAGATTCTCACACTTGAAATGTGGTGAACAAAAATGCCAAAATTGGAAATTACCAATATTGATCTCTTTAAGCTTTCATGTCATTTCAAATGTAGTGCATGAAAATAATTTGGATGGAATTATTTTTATCCTAACTATCCTTTCCTCAATCTAGATTTAGGAGGATTTTTCCACATGCTTCGTTCATCATCAAAGTGTTTTTGCGGTGGCCGAATCAAGATCATGACCGAGTGAACAATGTGCATTCAATCCCTCTCCGTGAATGATTAGTCATAATGATATGAAATTGTCTCAAGGAACAAAAGGATTTTCTCTGTAAGGGGATTCATATTCTAATTTTCTCGGTGTTCTAATTCTCAAGTTCTCATCATGAAGGTATTCATGGTGCGTTTAAGCAATGTGGAAAAGTTTCATCATTTTTAGGGTTTTCAAAAGGGGGAAACGTGTTTAAATTGATCTTCATCAAATATTTTCATCATCATATCAGTGTGGAAGATCATCAGGGTATATATTATCATCTTCAATACCACCAAAGCTGATCTTCATATAAATTCATGCTTTGGATTATTCCTTCTCTTCCCTCCTCATTCTCCTCTCCTCTATCTCTTTTCTAATTCTTCATTTAGAATAATCATTGTATTTTTCTTATTCATTTAGGTGACATAAATTATAAATTATAAATTATAAAAGTGTTCTCTCAAAATTATAAGACAAATAATTAATTTGTCTTTTCTAGGGGAAAATAAAAATTCACAAGTGGAATGGGAATGTGAAGAGTTATCTAGGGGGAAATGAGAGGTCAATTGACATTGCTATAAATTAAAATCGCTTCTCCATTTCAAAGGATATTGAAAGTTATCATTTTTGGTAGAAATTTTGAATTTTTGTAGATTGATTGATGCATTTTACTCATCACCGTAAATGAAAAAAACTACTTTTCTTCCATTTTCCTTTTCTCGTGTTTCCTATATTCTCTCTTTTTGTAGCATTTAAAGTATGGTGATCTAGAAGGAACTTTGTGTCCTTGATAAATCAATCTAAGAAAAATTTGTTTTATTTTTTTATTCTCACTAGATAACTTCATTATTTATTTCCTCTATATTGAATAATGAACTACTCTAATTATTGGGTGTGAACTCTGCAATTGGCCTACTCATAGCAATAACATTCCTTTCCTAATTTCTCTCCTTCACCCCTCATCGTTGTAATTTCCTCCCTTTTACCCACACAATAATTTGTCCACAAGTTCATAGGTGTATTCTGTGTGATATGTGGCCTATTTGGTAGACCCTTAGTAGTTACGTAGGATTACAATAGTTTACATTCAATAATGGGAGTTAAACCATTCAATTTAGAGAAGCATAGCCCGTGAGTGTTGGTGGAGACACCTAATTTTCTATATAATTTTTTTTCTCACCAACATTATGGATGTGAAATGACAATGCAAGGATGACACTAAATCTCTCTGGATCAATGTTTAATCCTTCTTTAGAAACAATGTGGCCAAGGATATTACCTTCGTGTTGTAAGAATATACATTTATTAAGATTGAGAGAAATACTAAATTGTCTACACATTTCAAATGGTTTTCTCTAATGGAAAAGATGATCAAGTCCATCATTGTAAAACACTGTGATATCATCTAAATAGACTAAAAAAATTCCATTTATCTTTCCTCTCAATTCCATATCCACGACTCTTTGAAAATTTTCACCCGCATTGGAAAAACCAAAAAGTGTTTTCGTATAAGTATAGAATCCCTTTTTTTCGTAAAAGTTTTCTTGAAATGATTTTTGTATTTTACCATGATCTGATTATAGCTAGAGTAACCATCTAGAAGATAAAACATTTCGATCCGGCCACAATTTTTAAGATCTATTCCATTGAAGGAAGTGGGTAATGGTCCTTTAACGAATCCTTGTGTAAGTCTATGAAATCAACACACAGCCTAATTTCTCCATTCCTTTTCCTCACTGGGACTAAATTAGTTACCCATGATGAATGATTGATGGGAAAGATGATGTTTTCCTTAATCAACTTGTTCAATTCCTTTTCATCAAGGGATCAATATGAGGATTAATAGGCCTCTATTTTTCTAATAGGCTTGAAAGTTGAATCTAGTTCAATGGTGTGTTGAGATAAATTAGGATTAAAACCTCTAAGGTCTTCATAGCTCCATGAAAAAATATAAGAAAATTATCGGAAAAGTTCTTAAAAAGCATGTTTTTTTGTGGTTGCATACTTTAACAATCTTGAGCAATTTTATTTCACCAAATGAGATGGGTTCTAAATCTTCACCCTTGACTATTGTGTTTTCCTTTTCTTTTCTACACTGGTAATTAGTGTTGAAAATGGATTCCAAAGTCACTAAGACCTTGGGTAGATTTTTATCTAAGTTATAAAAATGGGTCTCCATATTTATACTCCAAATTATCTTGATTTGTTGAAGAAAACTCATCCTCTTCTTGAATAAAATTGATAATCTATAGATCACTTTCATACAATTGCCAATTTATGTGATTTTCGGTATAATAGGCCTCACTGATTTAATTTAAATTGAATTAAATATTATTTTTAAAGAAAATATTGTAACTAAAGATATTACAATGATAAACTACAATAAGACTCAATCAATAAACATGTACAATATGAAACATTAAGAAATAGAGAAGAGATGGTGATTTAGATCATTTTTAGTGATCTCGGATGAGAAATTGCTAGAGTAAGCTAGAAAGAGTGTCTTTAAGGTTAACCAAGGGTTATGGAACTATTGTTTGCTCAGTACTCATGGTCGATAGGGAGTGGTTTTGGTGCTATTGTCTATTCAGCTTACTTAGGTTCTATCCTTTTTTGGACTAGAACTTCTTAGTTGTTTGTATTCTTTTATCACTTTGGGTTTTCTCCAATATCAATAGGCGTACTGTAACTTGAAAAATATAGCTAACTACATATACCCACAAACCACATCAAAACTAATAAATAAGATGTAGAAAGGGGAGACGGACTGACCCCAGAAGGTCACCCAAAGAGTGATTTTATGACCGAGTGCTACAGTACATCTTAGAATCCATGTAGTTCTATGTGAATGTGTGTGTAATGATTCCATAGGTTTCCCTTGGGAAATTCTCACTATCATAGTGGGATAGATCTGGAATGCTCCAAGTAAGAAAATGTGTGAGACGGAATAAAAATTAACTTCCTCTCCATTGATATGTATGCAGAGAGATGCAACCCTTGTCCCTTGTGTGGATGTGCTAGGTGGATGCCTTTGAAATTATCTTGTTCCTTTAGATGCAATCTTAGGTTATAGTAGATAATGCTTAGTTCTTGGCCCCTTATTTGAGAGAAATAACTAAAAATATATATGATTCCCTTGTTTAAATTTAATAATTGACAACCGGAAGTCTGAGCTAAAGTACTAAAAGTTGCCAAAAAAATATGACAGACAAAAAGGAGGAGAAAAGGATAGAGAGGATTATGATCACCCAGGAGGGACAAGAGCACCTAGGTGCTTCTTTCCTAACTAGGTACTAGTGTATGAGGTCATAAAAGATAAATTAGTAGAGTACTAACAAGGGAATAAGATTTGTAAGACCAAAAATAATGTTAGAGATAAAGCAAAAAGGGCAAAAGGAGTTGTGAACCACTAGTTATATTTCTTCGTAATCATGTATATTGGTATGATTTAGGACCTAGAAATGTACCCAAGTGTATAGATTTTGTGTCTACATTTTCACCCAATTTATGTTGTTGAGTGAATACTTGATAGCATAAAGTAGATATAAGAGTGTTTCCAATACCTTGTAATATTAGATGTATACCTTGTAATATTATAGAGAAGAGTGTTTCCAATATTGTGTCAAGTGGACAAGTGAAGTGTGGAGACTAGGAAAGGGAATTAGACCCTAGGGGTGAAGTGTATGCGTATTAGCATACTATAAGATCTTTGCTTGCTGATGTGAGCTTCTTATTTTTGTATATTAAGGACATACCTACAAAATAAACCAAAAAATTAGTCAAAGTTTTGTATGTGAAATATTAGATTAATGAATGAATAAGTAAGTAACAAGTGTGTAAAGGAAAGAACAAACCTGATGTGTAAAAAGAGTATGAGATAGAAAATTGTCCTATTTTCTTGGAGATGTTGGATTTGATTGTCAATGGTGAGGTTTTGGGTGGTCTCATGCTAAGAGTGAGTTTTGGGAAATCTCATACCCAGAGATAGTTTTTGGATGATCTCACACCAAGAGAGAGTTTTATGGGTGATCTCATGCTAGGAGAAGAGTATTTGGGAGAGAGGTCTGGTTTTATCTCCTTCCATAACACTTACCAATAATCTACATTATAGATGGTGCGTCCCTAATTTGTAACATATTGTTCTTCTTGTTCCTATTGTAATTGATTGATCAGAATGATCGAATCTATTCTATAACTCAAGGCATGTGCCAACTATTGGAGAAGTGTGTTGTAAACTACTAGAAACTATGTTGAAATTAGAAATCAAATATTTTACCACAGGACATAAGCACCCACAAGTACTATCCAGGACTCAAGTGCTAGTGTTTACGATTTTTTTTTCTTCCAAGTCTTATTCTGACCAATTCTATGACTGTGTACCTATGTTGATTTTGTACTTTTTTATTCTGAATTGTAGCTTTGAGCTCCTAAAGGGCGATTTGTTCACCCAATAAATTTTACCATAATTTAGGGTGTGTGTAATGTATGTAGGATAATGTGGCCCAAAGGAGAGGGCTATAGGTTGATATGCATATCTAAGAGTGGCTTCCTATAAGGGATAGGTGATGTGCATGGTAGAAATGAAGGAACATGCAAAACATATAGGCTAGTAATAAGTGTTAGTTGTAAAAATAAATAACATTCAATATAAGATAATGTAACAAACAACTAGGAAGACAAGATGGACAATGAAAAGAGGGTTTCGTGATACATGGTACACTTCTCACAATGTCACAAGACAGGTTAGGGCTGTAGTGGTTGACCATGATGGGTCAACCATGCTTAAGTATATTTCAATGCAGCAAAGTGGCACATTCTGCGTTTAATCTCTTCTTATATGTGTTTTCTTTTATAAAGGATTTGGGGATGTTGTGGTTGGGTCTACATCTATCCTTTGTGACCTTCTTCACATGTGATAGAGTGTAGGAATTCCCTTTTGATCATGTCATTTGACTCCTTCTCTTTCATTCTCTGAGGTAAAGTCTAATCATTTCCCTTTGGAAATTATAGGAGGTTATGTGTTGTGTTCTCTTTTCTGAAGTTGTGAATGGGGATTTGGGTTAACCAAATTATAAAGGAAGTTCTTAACTATTTTATCACAATCATTCTTCTTCTTTTGGGTAAATATTGTCATAAGATTTAATTGGTTCAGTTGCATTACTTTCTTTAATGCCCTTGTGTAGTCGACATTACTACTTGCTTATTCACTTGACTTGTATTAAAGGATTTTAATATTTGTGATAGTAGATTAATGTGAGATGTTTTGCATTGAGTAAATACTATCCTAATGTTAATGTATGGCCTAACTTGAGAAATTAGGCTATGTCTTGGATTTGGAATTAGGATGTCACATCTGATATGTGAAACTCTTATTTACTTATATTGTTATATGATTCATCCTAAATCCTTTATGAAGCTAGAATGAGCTTGGCTGTAGTTGTCTTTTTATGAAACTCTATAAGTTGAGTTAGAAGGTTCCTATTTCTGAAAGTAACTCTATTTCAGTTAATTTTTGTATTTCAAATTCAAATGAATTGTGAAGGAAATAATTAGAAGGTACTTTTATTTGATATAGATAAGTGTTTTGGTTGGAACATTATTTATCTGATATCATGTTGTAGATTGTTGATTACATCATGATATTTCCTTAAATGTTATTCAAATTGATTAATTGTTCTTCTTTTATGGTTGATACTACTTATGATTTATTTGTCTGCTTGACCTCACTATTTCATAAAAGCAGAGTTGGTTTAATGAAACAGTTAGTTGAAAGCACATCATTTTAATGCTTAGTGCTTATCATGATTAGTTCAATGAACTAAACCTTGCTAGCAATTTTTGCAGATGGACTTCGTAAGTGATAAAGGAAGGAAATAACTTATATGATGTATTGGTTTCTTAAAAGTCTGGACCTTTTATAGAGAATTTTGATTCATTATTGAGATGTATTGAAAGAAGAAAAGTTGTATTCTTTAATGATCTTGATGTTGTTGACATGAAATATGTCAGTAATGCATAGTCTTGTAAAATGTGTATTTTATCATGATGAATTGAAAAGACTGAAGTTACTTAAATTGATTATGTCAATTCTCTTGTTCATAATATGAAGGAAATTTTTAATCCTATATTTTATGTTTTCATTCATACCTAATTGGATCCTTATTGTTGTTATCATTGAATAGGTTGGATAAATAGGAATTAGTACAATTTCCCTTACTTTAATGCAACTTACTAAGTTGCATGTATTGATGTTCTTTACCTAATCTTGTATGGTTTATTATGATGTTATGAACATATAGTTAAAATATCAGGATGTGTGAATTGGATAAGGGTATAATAAATCCTAATACTTAACCATAAAGAGGAAGGTTCTCCTCCTCTCAAAAGGATACAAAATAAATGAATGGTATATGATTTTGATAACCATTTAGACTTCATATCTATGAATTCTACCATAACAAAACCTGTTTTGGTTCTTATACATTCCTTGAATGGTTGAGACACATTAATTAAATCTTATGATGGATGTTGTTTTTGTTTTTGATTAATTGCACGTTAAGAAAAAATTTAATGAACATAAAAGAAATCATAGGTTTTGGAGTTCCTTATTATTTAATCAACTCAAATAAGGATGGAAAACTTAAGGATTGTTTGGATTAGGGTTATGTAAGGTTTCTATGATTTGAATCTAAATCCATATATACTTAAGTGGATATGACCTCTCGGGGTGTGTAAATTGTGATGAAGTAGTTTTTTTGGATGTTGGCACACGCCAACTACAAAATCAGAAATTCATGAAGACTTAGGTCTTCATGAGGATATAGTTTTGTAGTTTACATGTTGTAACACCCTTCAACATTGGTTCATCTAGATCTACTCAAATCTGGACTTAAACTTAGTTTCTCTCTAGAACACACTAAGGATATGATTTTGCATAGGAAGTTACTCTCAATGACATAGGTTAACTAGGCACATTCAATTTACTTAGGTTGAACGAGTATGCCCATAAACCATAGGTCATCGTGAGTGGTTCCCTATACCAAATTATGTCAATAACCTGGGTTATGGTCAAAACTTGGACAAGTGGACTTACAGAAGTCAGTAAAGACCATTCTTGATAATAGATGAGTGGGGTGAATGATGTATTCCGATTAGATGAGTATTTCGTCTACTTAATAGTAACATAAACAGTATGTTGAAAATATTTGGCCAAAGTATCGCAAGTTGTTGGTTGTGTTGTCCTATGTCACCTAGTTTGAGAAATGTGATTTCAAATGAATATGGTAACAAATATTCAGATAGATTTCTTAAACAAAACACTCAATACCTAGAACAAGGTAAGATAACCAAGTATACATAGTATACCCATAGTATTCAATACTTAAGTTAACATGAGAGATCAGTTGGTAACCGAGTCATGAAATGAGAGATCAATAGTTCACCGAGTCATTTACAGCTGCATATGGTTATCTATTATGAGATTGATTGGCATGGAATGTGTGTTCTAAATTATGATTATCTAAAATAGAAAACATTATGTATAAAAAAATCCTTGTTTCTAAAGTCTTAAAATGGGAATGTTACATCAATTGTGATGTCATACTTTGAAACCACATGGCCTAAGCGCATGCCCCGCACCACTGAAAAATTACACTTCTTGGTGTTAATAATACCCCATACCTTTTACATCTCTCAAATACTTTCAATGTGTGCCATATGATTCGTGCTCCTCTTTGAGAAGAATGTAATGTCATCAAGGTAAACCAAAATGGAATCATTGATGTAACCTTTGAATGTAATATACATGGCATGCTAAAATGTTGTACCTACATTTTCTAGACCGAAGGGCATCTTATGCTATGCATATGTTCCCCACTTGGTTGTAAACACCACATTGAATTGATCCTCTTCCTTGACAAGGATCTGATTGAAGCCAGAGTATCTATCTAGCATTGAGAATCATTGTGCACTATCCACATTCTGCAAAATTTTATCCATTGAAGGCAAAGGATAATGATAATTTAGAGATACCTTGTTAAAATCTCTAAAATCAACACAAAGTCTTATTTCACCATTCTTCTTGCACACTAGAACTAGATTCGTGATCTAGGAAGATTACTTGATCAAAAATATTATCTTTCCCTTAATGAATTTAGATAACTCCTTCCTCATGATGGGATTTATCTTTGGATTAAAATTCCATTTCTTTTTTTCTTATGGGCTTGATACCGGATCAAGGTCAATGGAGTGTTGAGAAAAACTTGCATCAAAACCTTTGAGGTATTCATACTCCCATGAAAAGATATCATTATATTTGTGAAAAAGAGAGATGAATGCCTATGTTTCATCATGTGTGCAAGCATTCCTAAGCATAAAATCCATTCTACATGCAATATTGACTTTTGATCATTCTTATTGTGTGACGTGTATATAATTTTATTCACCATTGAAATCATCATCAGGGCTAAACAATTTCACTAAGGTGACTAGCCCTCTAGGAAACTTGTTTTTATTCACCTGTATCACTTGGTAACCATAGTTGTTATGCCAATCAACTTGTATGTTTGATTGAGAAATCAACTTCATTCTAGATGAACTGGATGATATGTGCATCATTATCAAAAACGTTCCACCAAATGATGTTATCTATGATGGATGTTGTAATCATCATCTTGATGTGTTAAGTGTTTCCTTTGACAAATTCCTCAACAAGAGAGAATTACAAACCTAGTGTGGCAATTTGATCACCTGCTTTATTTATTTTGTTTGGTACCACCTATAGATTTAGAGAATTAAATATCTTAAGCATGCCCTAAACTCTGTGTCTATAATATTTGAGAAGTTTATTCTTTGTCGTACACTTTTTGGAAACTTGGTCGATAACTAATTTTGTGTCCCAAAAGATCTGCAGTGCCTTAATCTTCTTCTTTTCAGCAATAAGAAGACCATGCACCAATGCCTCATATTATTCCACATTATTAGAACATGTAAACTATGTTGGTATCCAAATTGATTCTCTGCGATGGCTAAGCAACATCACAAACCGGTAGGATGCTTAGGGACAGATGAATCATGATATGAGTCATTTTATAGCTAGGGAGGGGATTTAGCTGACTCTTTGTCACTCAGGCATTGGAGAAATGGATAAAACCTCACTGAGGATTCGATCTACCCTCACTAATTTAGGTTGTGCCTTCAACCAGGGTGAGAGGACCCATTTTGTAACTCGTGTTGGTGAAGGATATCAAGAGATCCTTCTCTACACAATGTTAATGAGAACCTTGAGAAAATATGATCAATATAACACAATATAACTCTCATGAGTTGTCACAGTAGAGAGTGGAGATGTTTCCTTGACAAGGTTTGGGTTACTAAAGACAATAATTGAATCCTGATTATTTCTACATATTTTGGCAATGGAATTTGTTCATTTGTGGATACACATTACAAACAGGGGTAGTTCATGTAGGATTTATCATTTGAGAAATTTTTAGTGGGAAGTTAAGAAAGATAAAGATGATTATACTAGATATTTTAGAGCCTTTATAAATATTTAAACACTCACAACCAAAATGCATCAAGATAGCCAAAATATTCCTTCAACCAAAAGGTGTATAAATGGAGGCACAAAGATGCACATTTCATACACTCTTCAAGAATTCAACACAAAGGCTCATGCTAAAGAATCAATTAAATGTTAAAGGTACCTCGATTCATCATGCCTAAGATACACTCATAGAATTACAAACAATCTTTATCAACATAATGAAAGTAAAGTGATTTTAAATTTTTTATTTCATTATAAGATGAAATTTCTTCTCAAAATGAAATTTCAAATGCCAAAATACTAACTAATTGATGGGATTTTGTCTGATTTAGAAGGATTTTAGCATAAGATTGCAACAAGAACAAGAAAAACTATTTGAAAACATTCTAAAATGAGAAAAACACAATAATTCTTATGATAAAAAAATTCATTTCAAGGTTCATTAGATTCATCAGCAGGGGAGAGTTTCTTGAAAAATCTCATAGCTTGTGAATGGTTGTACACTTGCAACCATCTTGACGTGATTAAATATAAAACATAGGAAAATAAATAGGTTTCTCAGACGGTCTCTTGGGAAAATGGTTTTTCTCAAACTTTCTCAAAAAAATTAATCCCCCTTTATGCACAAGTATTCTCATTGCATTTATACAATTTCACTCACTCACTCATCCCAAATTTTATCCCCAAAAGAATAATATTCGAGGAATCCTTTTTTTGTTACAATTTTGTTCCAGAAAGTGATGTTTAACAAATTTACACCCAAAAGATGCCAGGTGGATAAATCATGAACTGATCACATTTCTCAGTCCCTCAACTATTACTGGGATGCCATATCATAACTTTTGATAGTATTTTTAATAATTCTTATATTTTTTCATGCAATAAATCCCATTATTCATAATTCTCAGGTGGCTCTATATGGATTAATCTGACAAGCAATCCTTTTCACCTTTGAGAATACACCTTGAGAAATGAGCTCCCTCACATGGATACCTGCATTTGTGCCTCTCATAAATGAGTGTCCTCGCATGGATTATACCACATACCTAGGCTATGAGTTCAAGTCAATGAAGTACAAAGAGGAGCCAAAGAGAAATCTCCATGTGTCTCCTTAGCGTAATTGCAAAGGTAAAGTTCAGAGACAAAGTTCGCAAATGAGCGCAGTCCCTCCACATGTTCAGAACCCTTGAGAGTTGCACCGGTTGCAAAAAATTCAAATTATGGGAAGGTTTAGTGGAAGCTTCCATGTGTATGTTTGGCACAAATTCAAAGATGAATTCTAGAGGTGCGACCTCAAATGAGTGTAGGATCTCCATGTGCCCCGGGCCCAAGAAAGTTGCCTCGGCCTCTAAAAAAGTATCGATAAAAGGAGCTAGTGGAAGCCTCCACATGTCTCTTTGGTGCACTTTTTATATGGTGCTCAAAAGTGGAGATTCCAAACAAGCATGGGCTCTCCACCTATTTCAGCCTTAAAATTTGTTGAAAACATTAAAGAACCAAAGGAAGGTGTTGTGTGCCTAGAGTCTAAGAAAATTTTCTCACCTATTGAAAAGTCTAATTATGGGCAGAGCTAGCGGAATCTTCCACGTGTCTTTTCAACACTTTTTTTGTATGAATCTCAAAAGAAAGACTCCCAAAATGTGCGGGCCTTCCATGTGTCTAGGGTTTGACCAAGTTACAATGGATGCTTGAAAATTCTAAGTATCAGAAGATCCAATAGAAGCTTCCATGTGTCTCCTTGGCGAAACACCAAAGGTAATACCTAGAGGTGGATCCTAAAATGAGCACAAGCCCTCCATGTTTCCTTTGGTCTAACAAAGTTGTACCGGCCATTAAAAATTATAAGCGTGGGAAAAGATAGGGGAAACCTCCACGTGCCACTTTGGCACTCCTTCAAAAGTAAAATTCAAGGGCATGTCCCGAAAAAGACGCGGGCCTTCCACGTGGAAACAATTTAAGTTGAACCGGGCCTGAGAATATCAAAATTCCCTGCAACTCGCCTCTCTCTGCTTTTAAATTTTTATGTGGGCCCCAAAGTGAGTCACGACTCACTTTTATACGTTTACTTCATTTCAAAACAAAGCTTAAAAACTCCAAAGTGCTCGCGATCTACCTCCCTACTTTGACTTTTCAATGCTGACTCAAACATGTGACATTAATTTGTCCCCCACAGAGTCACAAATCATTTTATAACTTTACTCCTTTTCAAAAAAGGCAAAAATATTCAAAATGGTCCGATAATCCACCTCTCCATCTTTGAATTTTCAAACCACCACGTGTCCATCTTCGGGGTCAAAGTAATAAATTTTCTTCACCATTTAACATTTTTGAATATCCAATAAGAAACTATCAATGTGAAAAAATGACAAGTTCACTCAAATAGATGCACCACACCGCATCCAATAAGAAAAGATCATGTATCCATGGATTTTGGGACAAGATTTATAGAGGAGACAAAATTGTGGACTTACACCCAATAAGAAAAATTTTCCCCACATAAATAAGAATATAAATAAAACAAAGACTCAATGTGATCTAGGACCCAAGGAAAGGACTCGACAATGATAACCAAATGAAGGAGAAATCTTTCACGTATCCATATAGGGAGGTAAAGAATAATTCAGACCATACAAACTAAGAATTTTTTTGAACAAACAGTGGTGAGATTAAATCGAGCACCAACATCGGCCCGACTTAGGGATGGGAACTCCCTATAAGTTCCCAACAACAACAAAACATGTGCCAAAATCCATTTGGTAATGGAGTCAAGAAAAATCTTGTAAAGAAGAAAAACAATTACCAATACTCCCAAGATCAAACTGAGAAACAAACAATAAATGGTCTCTAGGGACTATGAGAAACCGTAATGTAAAAAAGTAAAAATAGAACAAAAACAAAAGACTATACACTATACAATGATGCATGACTTTATTTTGAGATATCAATAGGGAAATTTTTCAAGTGCATGCCATTCTCGAGGGACACTCAAGCCAAGAAGTCTTGATACTTTTTAACAACTCGGACATATGACATCTTTTCTTCTCTATCCAAGTTATTACCTAACCATATTTTCTGAGGTTTATCTTTTGTGCCTTTACCAGATCTAGAACAAACCGCATCAAACATCAAAGTCTAGGGAGAACCAATCTACTTGAGATACTAGCACTCATCAATTTTATGCTCCTTATAATCAGCATAGCCCACAAAATTACCGACATTGACATCTATGTACAATACTTCATAAGAATCATTGTTAGGGTCCTCAATGAGATATAACATTTTCTTCTCACCGTACAACTTCACAAGGTTCCCCTCAATTGGTATGGTTGCAGTATGACATGTCCATTTGTATGCTTCCACCCACAGTAGCTACCCACTTTTTGGATAATAACATCCCCCATTTGACAGATAATCCATAATAACCACATTCGTGGTTATGCACTTTCATGGAAAAGCTATCAACCGCACTACTAATCCTTGACATGCCCAACTACTAGCACTTCTCTTGAATCCATAGTAGTACATTTCCCAAAATCTATTGTTACCTTGATATTTAACTCATTCATGACGTCAAGAGGCATTACATTACATGAGTCTTCTGAATCAAACATGCGCTTATGTACCAACCTATCTTTAATGATCAAAGTGGTAAAAATAGATCCACGTTAAGCTTCGAGATTCAACCGCAGAGAAGTTCCTAAATACACCTCAAGTGATTCTCCCGGTTCCTACAATACTTGTGGTATTTATGATTCTAAAATAATGGGAGGAACCTCTATATTATTAACACTTTTGCACCGAGTAATCTTTCCTTCCTTAAATCTCAAATATTTGAATGCTCTTTTCCTATTCTTAGGGATCCCGAGTAATTCAACAATGGGAACAGTGACTTTTATCCGACTTAAGATTTAGGCTATGTCACAAGGAATATATTTGGGTGGGGCAATATTAGGAGGGATATTCACAACTTCTTCTAATAATTTGGGAGTTTTCGAGTTTGGCCATGGGCAGGAGCACAAGTTTTATTTGGGGTAGTTAGGCCTTTGCCAAATGTATCTTTCTAGGGGTTTCCTTAGGGATACCGGTAAGGATTGGAATATTTGGCTCACTTGTGGCCCTCCCCTTTGACAACCTTACTTGTGGTATTATACTCTTTCTTCTCCGAGCAACTACTGCATTCATGAACAATATACTCTCCTCTTTGGAAGGGATCCTCTCCATCATACTTTTTAATTATAAAATCCCTTAAGTATTCAAAATCATGATTGGGTAGATCAAATGATTATACCATATCAATTTCAAAATCATTAATGGGAGGAAGAGGCAATACCCAGTGGACACAATCCCATAAGTCTTCAATAAATCTAGCACTTATCAATTCAAATTGAGGTTTCCCCTGCCGTGAGTTCAAAGGGATCTCCGTCATGCACACATCATCATACATCTTGTCATCAACACCTTCATCAACTTCTTGATCTACATCACATGGAGAATGTGGTAAGAAACACCTATCACACCACTCGCTAACATTGGAATCCTCCACACAGAGAACCATGGCATTTAAAGGATTAGGAACCAATATATTATCTCTGGTTGAGGTTGTTTATTTCCTGATCCCATGAGCCCTTTCCTTCATTATCTAGTCCGTGAACACCTCCGGGATGATTTCCAAATCTCTCCTGACCATGTGGCTTGTGGCTGACCTTGGGAACCTTTTCCTATCCCTTTTTCTATTCTAGCCAGTTTATATGATATCTCTTTAACTTCTCCAACCAAATTTTTCACAACCTCTTCTAGATCCACAACCTTGTTTGATTGAGGCCTCTTTAGATTGATTAACTTGACACCCTCTCTCTTAGGAGGATTTCTAACTGCTTTGATGTTATTTTATATTTGTAAGGCCATGGTGAAAGCCTACCTCAATGTTCCCGGTTATTATCTCTCAAGTAATAAGGAACCTTTTTATCAAAAGCATCAGAATATTTTATCAAACAATACTCATCACTTTGCCTTAGGATTCTAGGTAGCCTATTCAAGGTCTTATTGAACTGAGTATTGAAATCATGGAAAATTCATTTAGTTTTTTCTTTATATTTTCAAATTCAGATAAAAGGAACATGGGATCTATCTTATCCCCATATTGCAATCTAAAGGAATTTTTCATCTCGGTCCATGAATCTATTGACTTATCTGGTAAGGCCTTGTACTAGTCACATGCATCTTCTTCAAGAGTATGAATAAACAAATTTACATACACATCTTCAAACTCAATTTCAAAATCTTCCATCATATTGAAAAGATTCTAAAATGGTGGTCACCAGATGGCATTATTTCCTTGAAATTTTGACAACCTATTTCTAACATCTTGTGGCACCATATTAGGATATGCATCCATACCTCTGAAATATATAGGTATAAAAGTGTTGAAAACAAAAGGAGGTCAAGGTGGAGGTTGGGCCATATTGCCTTGAGGAGGTGATCTTGTAGGAGAATCAAAATGATAAGGGACGAGGATTCCTTGGGGAACTAGAATATAACTTTAAAAATAGATATTTTGTAGTGAATCAACTTCTTGGAAAACCCTATTAACCTTGTAAGAAATAGGGAAAACCGAGAGGTACACTTTTCGACACAAATGATGGCCCCTCTCTAGTTAGAAAACTCAAATTTATATAAATATTACCTGTTTAAGAATCACTTGAAGACGTATCATAATCTTCAACCATAGATTGATCACCTTTCGAACCGATATCTCCTTTTTTGATTCTTGATTTCCAACAACTTTCCAGATTTGTCTTCCTTCTAAATTTTCTTTTCCTAGTTGTGGAAATAACACTTTAGTAGGATCCCTAGTGAAGAGAGATATTATTCCATCCAAATTTGCATAGGTTAATGACAAATTTCACTTGACACGAAAGTTAAGACACTAGGTAATTATCAAATTTTCAATTCAACACGGAGTCACCACTAAGGATTTTCACCTTAGTTGTGTAGATGCACTATAAGTAACTTGTCAAGTGTCTATCAATGCTTAATTTATATAAAGCTTAACAGATCTGACCTTAATTTATCCACATTTATCACTATTGATGTAAATTTAGTGCAATAACCACTAGAAATTGGAAATATTGCACAATGAACTTGTAATCCTACACAATTCTTACAAATCTCAACAAATGATGACGTTTAAACAATATATTTGCACTTAAATCATGTAAGAAACATTACTAGGGTCTGTATGTGTATGAATTTGTTCAAATAAGTCCTTGGAAATGGTGCCAATTTGGTGGTTTTGCCACAAAAATTGGTCCCGTGTTCCAATAATCCTCGGCAATAGCACCACCGAGGTGTTGTTGCTGCACAAATAGGTCTCAATGTTCAAATAATCCTTGGAAACGGTGACAATGAGGTGTTTTTTCCACACAAATAGGTCCCAGTGTTCAAATAATCCCCGATAATGGAACCACACGTGTTGGTATCCAAATTAATTCTCCTGCGAGGGCTAACAAGCATCACAAAACTAGCAGGATGCTTAGAGACATACGAATCATGATATGAGTCATTTTATAGCCGGGAGGATTCAATGACTCTTTCCACTTAGGCACTGGAGAAATATATAGTAACTCATTGAGGGTTTGATCTACCCTCACTACTTTAGGTTGTGCCTTCAACCAGGGTGAGAGGACCCATTTTGTAACCCGTGTTGGTGAAGGATATCAAGAGATCCTTCTCTACACAATGTTAATGAGAACCTTGAGAAAATATGATCAATATAACACAATCTAACTCTCACGAGTTGTCACACTAGAGAGTGGAGATGTTTCCTTGACAAGGTTTGGGTTACTAAAGACAATAATTGAATCCTGATTGAATCTGCATATTTTTGCAATGGAATTTGTTCATTTGTGGATACAGAATACAAATAGTGGTAGTTCATGTAGGATTCATTGCTTGAGAATTTTTTGGTGGGAAGTTAAGCAAGATAAAGTTTATTATACTAGATCTTTGAGAGCCTTTATAAATATTAGAAAACTCACTGACAAAATTCTTCAAGATAGCCAAAATATTCCTTCAACTAGAAGGTGTGTATCAATGGAGGCCCAAAGATGCACAGATTCATATACTCTTCAAGAATTAAACACAAAGGCTCATGCTAAAGACTCAATTAAACGTTGAAATTCCTTGATTCGTCATGCCTAAGATACACTCATAGACTAACAAACAATCTTTATCAACATAATGAAATTAAAGTGATTTTAACTTGTTTATTTCATTATAGGATGAAACCTCTTCTCACAATGAAATTGAAAATTCCATAATACTAACACATGGATGAGATCTTGTGTGATTCAAAGGGATTTCAGCATAATATTACAATAGGAACAAGAAAAACTATTCGAAAACATTCTGAAATGAGACAAACACAATAATGCTCATGATCAACATAAATTCATTTCAAGGTTCATTAGATTCATTAGCAGGGGAGACTTTCTTGAACAATCTCAGATCTTGTCAATTTTTGTACACTTGCAACCATCTTGACGTTATTAAATCTAAAACATAGGAAAATAAATAGGTTTCTCAGACGGTCTCTCAGGAAAATGGTTTTTTTCTCAAACTTTCTCAAAATAATTAACTCCCCCTTTATGCAAGATAATTCTCATTGCATTTATACAATTTCACTCACTCACTCATCCCAAATTTCCCCCAAAAGAAGAATATTCAAGGAATCCTTTGTTTGTTACAAGTTTGTTCCAGAAAGTGATGTTTAACAAATTTACACCCAAAATCTTCCGGTGGATAAATCATGAACTGATCACATTTCTCAGTCCCTCAACTATGACTGGGATGTCATATCATAACTTTTGATAGTATTTTTAATCATTCTTTTATTTTTTCATGCAAGAAATACCCTTTTTAATAATTCTTAGGTGGCTCCATATGGCTTGATTTGACAAGCAATAATTTTCACCTTTGAGAATACACCTTGAGAAATGAGTGCCCTCGCATGGATACCTACATTTGTGCCTCTCAAAAATGAGTGTCCTCACATGGATTATACCATATACCTGAACTATGAGTCCGCATCGGAAAAGTGCAAAGATGAGCCAACGGAAACCTCCACATATCTCCTTGGCACAACTGCAAAGGTGAAGTCCAGAGGTAGGTTCCCAAATGAGTGTGGGCCCTCCACGTGTTTAAAACCCTAGAGAGTTACACCAATTGCTGAAAATTTAGAGTATGGGAAGGTCCAATGGAAGCTTCCATGTGTATGTTCGGTGTAAATTCAAAGATGAAGTCTAGAGGTGGGACCTCAAACGAGCGCAAGATCTCCATGTGCCTTGGGCCCAAGAAATTTGCCTCAAAGATATGAAAAAGTATCAATATAGAAAGGAGCCAAAGATAAGCCTCCACATGTCTCTTTGGTGCAATTTTTATATGGTGCTTCAAAAGTGGAGACCCCAAAAAGAATGGGCTCTACTGCCTTGTCCCCGTGAAAGTTGTTGAAAAAGTTAAAGAACCAGTAGAAGATGCCACGTGCCTAAGGTCCGAGAAAATTTCCTCAGTCGTTGAAAATTCTAAGTATGGGAAGAGCTAGTGGAATCTTCCACGTGTCTCTTTAACAATTTTTTGATATGAAGCTCAAAAGAAATACTCCCAAATAAGCATGAGCCTTTCATGTGTCCGGGTCCGAAAAATTTACATTGGATGCTTGAAAAGTCTAAGCATGGGAAGATCCTGAAATGAGCACAAGCACTCCACATGTCCTTTGGTCTAACAAAGTTATATCGGCCATTGAAAATTCTAAGCATGGTTAGAGCTAGGGGAAACCTCCATATGCCTCTTCGGTGCTCCTTAAAAATTAAAATTTAACTGTATGTCCCTAAACAGACACAGGCCCTCCACGTGGAAACAATTTGAGTTGAACCGGGCCTTAGAATCTCAAAATGCCCCAGCAACCCACCTCTCCACTTTTAAATTTTGATGTGGGCCCTACTGGAGTCACGGCTCACTTTTATACTTTTACTTCATTTCAAAATAGAGATTTAAAACTGCAAAGTGCTCTAATGATCCTCCTCCATGCATTGACATTTCAATGTTGACTCAAACATTTTACATTAATTTGTCCCCCGTGGAGTCGCAAATCATTTTATAACTTTAATACTTTTCAAAAAAAAGGAAAAAATATTTAAAATGCTCTAATGATCTGCCTCTCCACCTTTGAATTTTCAAATGGCTAGGTTCCCATCTTCGGGGTCAAAGTAAGAACTTTACTTCACCACTTCACATTGTTTAATAGCCAATTAGAAACTATTGAGTTGGGGCCCAATTTGGCATTTTTACAATTTTGACAAAAGTGACAAGTTCACCAAATAGACCTGCTATGCCACATCCAATCATAAAATACCATGTATCCATGGATGTTGTGAAAATATTTATAGAGGAGACACAATCGTGACGACGCACAACAAGAAAACTTTTCCCATGGAGAGAAGATCAGAATAAAACCAAGACTCAATGTGATCCATGAACCAAGGAAAGGACTAAAAATGACAACCAAATGAAGGAGAAACATTTCATGCATCCATACCGGGAGACAGAGAATACTTTAGACCATGCGGATCGAGAATTTTTTTGAACAAACAGGAAAGATTAAATCAAGAACCAACAAACCGCAACCTATGCGCAAAGAAGAATTTATCATTCTTAGGGTAAATGAAAAGAAATATTTCTCCCATGCCATTTCTTCTTCTAGATCCATCAAAATATAAATTCCACATACCAAGGTTCTCTTCACTTTGTTTGAGCATGCACAGAACAAAAATTCTTCTTCAAGAATGTAATAAGTACCAAGCCCAGCTTCCTAATCTTCCAACACTTCATCATATGGGTCAAATTTATGGTGCCTCTCTATCCACTCATCAAGTACTAGATCAGAGATAGAATGTGGAAGAGGTTGATCCTAAAATACTGGATTTTTTTTTTCTTCGAACAAACAATTAGCTTGGAGAGGGGATGTGACATATGAATCTACATGATAGGAAAAAATTGGCTCAGCTTGTATGGTAAATCAGGTACCATACCTTGTCTTGAGTAACATATTATACCAATTAGAAGAAAAGTAACCACCCACTTTAGCAAAGAAAATATCTTGATAAACATAAGGAAAACAAAGGGGGCATATTAATGATTAACACATATTTAGTTATTATTATACTTAGACATGCATGGAGAGTTAACTCAAGATCCTTGATGATTCCTCAGGGTAGTGAAAGTTGAACCATCAAGTTGCAGGACTCCTTTTGTCAAAGTGCTATACTTAAGACCTAATATATAAGAAATATTATTAGGCATGAAATAAGTACTAGCACCTAAGTCAATCATATAGTTATGGACAAGATGTTTTCCTATGATCAAAGACATATAGAAGGGTGAAGTTTTAACAACTTTACTTACTTGTTTCTCCTCTTATTAACATATATTGAAAAAATCACATGACTTCTAGATGGTTGGATCGGTGCACCGGAGTTGACCCATAGCTTCATGCATCAAGTCATGCTCAGATGGAATACCGAGTGCATCCCACATTATGACATTTATGATTTTCCTTTTTAATTGGTCCATAGTGATGAATGGAAAATTAAATGACTTGTGCATTTTAGGAACAACAACATCCTTTCTTGATTTTTCAAGAATGGAGGAAAGGGCCTTAGCTGAAATAGAGGCTTGACCTACCAAAGGAGGGGTGCACGCTACTTCTAGAAGTGCTTTACATGGAGCCTCGCGTGTAGGAAATTGAAATATTTTACTACTAGATGCCTTAGCTACATCTTTCTACTTATGAGGATTGACCTGTGTCATTGGAATTGTGACCTTTACACAAGACTCAAACATTCTCTTCTTGTATCTTTTGTTGTCCACAACTTTGGCACTTTGTTTTCTTACATCATCTACAACTTTATTGGTTGCATAAAATTCCTTGGCACCAAATAATATCAAGTTATACTTAGGAGGATCCTTTATATTTTCTTGTCTCTCATGCTCACTTATGCGTATAGAAGGCTCACCGTTAGAAGCATTATGAATTATGTATTTTTCACACATGCATCACTAGTGAAATGATATTGAATATGAGGTATATTACAAGGAAATCACCATTTAGACTCCTACACCATGTTGTTCTAGACTGGGACAAGTGCTTGACTTGTGTTGGGTGAAGGAACATGATGTGAAGGAGGAATAACTTCCAAAGGCAAGTATATATTAGCATGTAAATTATCATTCTACTATTTTTGTTTTTATCTTTGATTCCCATACTGATTCTACCAAGGTTGATTACTTTGTATTTTCACCTAATTGAAATTTCCTCTCTATGCTTACGTGTGCTACTTTTCCAATTATATGACCTTATTGTACAAGTTTCTAATCGGGGCCATTAATTCATCATCTTCTTTTCATTTTGCAAGAGAGTAAGATGTAGATGCAATTGGTTGCGTGCTATACAATGGAACTAGAGCAACAAAAGGTTGGGGTGGTAGAGACATCTCTTGTAAAAATGCATAGAAGGCCTAGGCACCAACTTACTAGCTTGAATTAGATTTTTTCTACCCTTATTGTAATGTTGTATGCAACATGTAAGGTTCTACCTCCCATGGATTGATTCATGACTGAAATGTCACTATTCAAAGCCCCTAATTAGTATAAGAAATCTTGTTGTGTTGAAGGCCTTACTACTTGAGGAATTATTTCCCAAGTCTTCTGAATCTAATGTTGAAATCAATCATCTTCTCATTGGGTGCACACTTTTTTGTAGTCAACTACTCCACCAGTAATAGATGATTTGATTTATCTTCAAAGTAATTATATAAAGTTGTTCTAAGCACATCCTAGGTTGAAATAGATGAAGGTCTAAAGGCCATGGTACCATTAGAGTACTTTTCCCTTGAATGAGACTACAAAAACCCGACAACAAAACCATCATGTGTAATCGATAGACAAAGGATACATTGGACACATCTTGAATGTGTTCAAGAGGGGTGAATGATTTTATCCTCAGTAAAGTATGGAATTATCTTGCGTGTGACTATAGGAATATCATTATTTCCCAAGGTCTTCTAGAATCTAATGTTGAAATCAATCATCTTCTCATTGGGTGCACACTTTTTTGTAGTCAACTACTCCACCAGTGATAGATGATTTGATTTATCTTCAAAGTAATTGCATAAAGTTGTTCTAAGCACATCCTAGGTTGAAATAGATGGTCTAAAGGCCATGGTACCATTAGAGTGCTTTTCCCTTGAATGAGACTACAAAAAACCTAACAACAAAACCATCATGTGTAATCGATAGATGAATGTATCCAAGAGGGGTGAATTTATTTTCTCCTGTAAAGTATGGAATTATCTTGAGTGTGACTATAGGAATATCATACTAGGGATTGAGATTGAGTAGGCTTCTATCAGTGAAAATGGCAAAGTTCCTTATAGGAGGAGGAGGTTAAAGCACCATGGTAGGGTGCACTTGTATATTTCAAGAGAAGTAGAGTGTGGACGATGCACTAGAGATAGGGATGTGCACACGGAAGATATGTTGTGTGTGCTTCTTTTTGAAATTTGGAGGTATTCAAAGGATCCTTTAGCTATAGCACTCTATCTAGTATGCACTCTTCTCATAAAAGGTGCTCAAGACTATAAAATAGGAGATCTAGAAATGTTGAGAGTCACCCGATGTGTTAAAATAAGCTTTTACAGGGCTAGAAATACTAAATTCACCTAGCTGAACTTAACAATATGTAATTTAAGCTTTCACCGCTTGTCCCACCGAGTGTGCCGTAAACTGCTGATTGTCAAAGTTGCACCCATGTCTCGAGATCTGTTGGTGCTCAATTTAATTTTACCCTATTTTTTCAAAACATATTAGTCCACATGGTTTGAAATTTTTTGTTGTCTCCCTGTATTGATGCGTGAAATATTTTTCCTTCATTTGGTTTCCATGGTTAGTCCTTTCCTTTAGTCAAGGATCACATTGAGTCTAGATATTGTTTACTGTTTCTCTTTCCATCAGAAAGAATTTGTAATTGGGCGTGAATTCGAGGTTTCCCATTCCTTCTATTTTTCCACATTCATGTTTTCCCTGTCAATTTTTGTCCCAACATCCGTGGAAAAATGGTCCTTTCTTGTTGGATGTGGCCTTGACGGGGTATTTTTTTGTGAAACTTGTCAGCTTTTTTCACATTTGTAAAATTACCAAATTGGCCCCATGGCCTGATAGTATCTAATTAGTTATTCAAAAATATGAAGTGATAGGGAAAAAGTCTTAATTTGACCCCGAAGAAAGACACGTGGCAGTTTTTCAAGTTATAAGTGGGAAGGTGGGTCATCGGAGAATTTTGTAGTTTTTTAGGTTTTTGTATGAGGGAGAAAAATTATGAAATAATCCGTAACTCCGCTAGGGCCCACAACAAAAGTTAGAAGTGCAAAGGTGGGTCACCAAGGAATTTTGAGACTTTCAGGCCCACTTTAACTCAAAGCTTGTCCATGTGGAGGGCCTATGCTCATTTGAAAATTTTCCTCTTGGTTTGACCTTTGGAGTTATGCCAAGGAGACACATGGAGGTTTCCGCTGGCCCTGCCCATACTTAGACTTTTATTCAAGTGGCTGGTGCAACTTTGTTAGACCATGGACATGTGGAGGGCTGCACTCATTTGAGGATCTGCCTCTGGGTCATATCTTTGCAGTTGTGCCAAGGAGACACGTGGAGGCTTCCGCTAGCTCCTATCTATACTTATACTTATCAAGCAACTTTCTAAGGCCTGGGACACGTGGTGATCCTGTGCTTGTTTGTGGTCTTCACTTTTGGTCTCCATATAAAAGCTGTCTTCAAGAGACATGAAAAGGCTTTTGTTGGCTTCTTTTTTAAAAGACTTGTTCAATGGTGAGAAACTTTCTTGGGCCTAGGGCACGTGGAGGGCTTGCACTCATTTGGGAAGCCACCTCTAAACTTCACCTTTGAATTTCACACGCCAAATAAACACATCAAGCTTCCACCGGGCCTTCCCATACTCTTACTTTTTAGTAATTGATGCAATTATGTAGGGTCCTAAACAAGTGGAAGTCCCACACTCATTTAGGAATCTACCTTTGACTTCACCTTTAGCTTACACCAAGGAAATACATTGATGTTTTTGCTACCTCCTCTTTGCACTTAGCCAACTCAAACTCACAAACAAGCACAAATGTAGACATCTATGTGAGGGAACTCATTTCTCAAGGTGTATTCTCGAGGGTGAAAATGATTACTTGTTATATCTAGCCATATGGAGCCACATGAAAATAATTAAAAAGGGATTTCTCACATGAAAAATGATTAAGAATATTGTCAAAAATTATGATATGACATCCCAATCAATAGTTGAGGGTTTGAGAAACGTGATCAGTTCATGATTCATCCACCTGATAGCTTTGGGTGTAAATTTGTTAAACATCACTTTCTAGAGACAAATTTGTAACAAGCAAAGGATTCCTCGAATATTCTTCTTTTTTGGGGAAAATTTGGGATGAGTGAGCAAGTGAATTGTATAAATGCAATGAGAATACTCTTGCAAATGGTCGAGGGTTTAATTCTTATGAGAAAATTTGAGAAATCCCATCTTCCTGAGAGACCATATGAGAAACCTATTAATCTCTTGTGTTTTAGATTTGATCGTGTCAAGATGGTTGCGAGTGTACAACCATTGAAAAGCTCTAAGACTATTCAAGAAAATTTCCCCTGCTAATAAATCTAATAGATCTCGAATTAATCATGTTGATCTTGGAAAAATTGTGTCTCGATTTTATTTTAGAATGTCTTTCAAATGGTTTTGATGTTCCTATTGCAATCTTATGTTAAAATCCCTCTAAATCACATAGGATCTCATCCTTGTGATAGTTTAGTGGCATTAGAAATTTCATTATGAGAAGAGCCTTCATCCTGTAATGAGATAAACAATTTAAAATCACTTTACTGTCATTTTTTTTATAAAGATTGTCTATAAGGCTTTGAGTGTATCTTAGGCATGAGGAACCATGGGTTTTTAATGTTTAATTGAGTCTTTAGCTCGAGGCTTCATGTTGAATTCTCAAATATTGTGTGAAATCGTGCAGATCTGGGGCTCCATTGATGCACACCTTCTAGTTGAAGGAATATTTTGGCTATTTTGAAGCTTTTTGTTGTTAAGTTGTCCAATTGTTGTAAAGGTTCTCAAAGATCTGATGAAATCAACTTCATCTTGTTTAATCTCCCACCAAAAATTTCAAATAACTATGAATCCTACCTGAAGTACCCCTGTTTGTGTTGTGTATCCACAAATGAAACAATTCTACTACTAAAATATACAAAAGCAAGCAGGTTTTAAGTGTCTTTAGTAACCTGAACCATGTTTAAAAAACATCTCTAGTTTTTTAGATGTGACAACTTGTGAGAGTTGAATTGTGGTGCATTGATCATATTTTCTCAAGGTTCCCCTAAAAATTGTGCAAATAAGGATCTTTTCATATCCTTCACCAACAAAGGTTATAAAATGGGTCCTCTCACCCTGGTCGAAATGCATGACCTAAAGTAGTGAGGATAGATCAAATCCTCGATGAAGGTGCTATCCATTTCTCCAATGCTTGAGTGACAAAGAGCCAGTTGAATCCCTTCCCTGGATACAAAATGACTTACGATTCATCTATCTCTAAGTGTCTTATTAAATTTGTGATGTTACTCGGCTTCCAAGGGAGAATCAATTTGATACCAACACCAAAATGGCACCATTTTCGGGGACTATTTTAATAAAGGTATACACATACTGACCCTAGTAATGTTTCTTACATGATTTAAGTGCAAATATGTTTTTTAAACGTCATCCTGTGTTGACATTTTTAAGAATTGTGTAAAGTTACAAGTTTTGTGTGCAATATTTCGAGTTTCTAGTGATTATTACACTAAATTTATATCATCAGTGATAAATACTTGGTAAAGGAAGGTCATATTTGCTAATATTTGTAGGAATTAAGTGTTGATAGATATTTGAAAAGTCATTTATAGTGCATTTACACAACTAAGGTGAAAATCCTTAGTGGTGACTCCGTGTTGATTTAAATTTTGATAAATACCAATGCCTTAACCTATATTAAGTGAAATCTGTCACTAATATTTGCAAAGATGGAAGGAAGAAGATATTTCTTCACTAAAGACCCTACCAGAAAGTTGTTTCGTAACTAGGAAAGACAAATTTAAAAGGAAAAAGAGTTTAGAAAATAGTTGGAGATCAGGAATCAAGAAAATATTTATCCGTTGTGGAAAGTGATCAACCGACGGTTGAGGATTACCATTATTCTTCACGTGATTTTGAATCAGGAAATATTTATATAGAATTTAATTCTCCAACTTGAGAGGGTCCTTCATTTGTGTCTAATAAGTGTGCTTCTCATTTTGTCCGTGTATTTTCCAAAGTTGATAAGGTTTTCCACGAAACATATCCTTTAGAGGAAATTCATTTTAAAAATTATACTTCTATGTTCCAAATACCTCTTGTCCCTCGTCATTATAAGTTTCTCCCGTAAGATCACCCCCTTAAGGAAATATGGCCCAACCTCCACCCATACCTCATTTTGTTTTGAACACTTTTGGTCCTATAGATTTTAGAGGTATGGCTGGATATACAAATATAGTTCCACAAGATGTTAGAAATAGATTTCCTAAATTTCAAATGAATAATGTTGTCACTTTGGTGATCAACATTTAAAACTTTTTTCAATATGATGGAAGACTTTGAGATTGAATTTGACGATGTTTATATAAAATTGTTTATTCATACTCTTGAGGAGGACACACATAATCGGTATAAGTCTTTGCCGATAACTCAATAGATTCATGGACATAAATTAAAAATGATTTTAGATCGTGAATGGGGATAAGATAGATCCCAGGTTTCTTTTGTCTAAATTTGAGAATATTAATAAGAATCCTAATGAATTTGTTCATGACTTCAATACTAGGTTTAATAAGACCTTGAATAGGCTACCTGTAATCCTAAGGCCAAGTGATGTTTCTTTTTTAATAAAATATTCTGATGCTTTTGAAAAAAAGGATGCCTATTATTTAAGGGATAAAAACCCAGAACTTTGAGGCAAGCCTTCACCATGGCTTTGCAGATTGAAAAAAATATCAAAGAAGTTAATAAGCATCCTAAGAGGGAAGGTATCAAGCTGATAAATATAGATAAGCCTCAGTCAAGTGAGTCTATGGATCTAGAAGAGGTTGTAAAAACATTGGTCGAGTTGTTAAGGAAATATCCTATAAACTGGCTAGAGAAGAGAAGGGGATTGGACAAGGATCCCAAGGTCAGAACAAGCCACAAGGTCAAGAAATATTTGCAAATCATCCTAGAGGTGATCATAGATCAGATGATAGGGGTAAAGGGCCAGTGGGATCAAGAAATAAATAGCCCCAACCTCAGAAAAAATATTGGTGCCTCGATACTTTAGTCATGTTAGAGTTGCTATTATGGAATATGTCCATGATATGGAGTGGTGTGATAGATGTTTCTTTCCCCATTCCCTATGTGATGAAGAAAAAAAGTTGAGGAAGCTGATGATGATGAGATAGATGATGATGTATGTATGATGGATTTCTCTATAAGTTCATAGTAGGGAGTGACCTCAACTAAGATGATAAGTGTCACAACTATGAAAGATTCTGGGATTGCATCCACTAGGTATTACCTCTTCCTCCCACTAATACTTTTGAAATTGATATGGTACAATATTTTAATTTTCCCAATAACGATTTTGAATACTTGAGGGAATTTATGATTAAAATGTATGATGGATTAATTCCTTCAGAAGAGGACAAGAAACTATTAATGAATATAGTAGTTGCCAAAGAAAAAGAATATAATACTAGGAGTAAGGTTGCCAAAGGGGTAGGACCGTAAGAAAAATAAAAAATTCCAGTTCTCACTAGTATCCCTAAGGAAACCCCTAAAAATATGCATCTGGAAAAGGGTTTGTCACCCCAAATAAAACTTGTGTTCCTCCCCATGCTCAGACTATGAAAAATCCCATACCATCAGATGAATTTGCAAACCTTCCTCTTGATCTTTGCCTCCTACCCAAATATGTTCCTTGTGACATATCCCAAATCTTGAGTCAGATCAAGATTATTGTTCCTATTTTTTAATTACTTAGAATCCCTGAGCATAAGAAGAGGGCATTTGAGTATTTGGGGCTTAAGGAAGAAAAGGTCACCCAGGGTAAAAATGTAAACAATGTAGTGAATCCTCCTGCCATTACAGAATTAGAATAACCACAAGCATTAGAGGAATTGGGTGAACCACCTGAGGTTTATTTGGGAACTTATTTGGTTGAGTTTCAGTTGAATGTTGATCCATTTTTTACTACTTTGATTATTAAGGATAGGTTGATACATAACTGCATGTTTGATTCAGGAGACTCATGTAATGTAATACCTCTTGAGGTCATGAATGAGTTAAATATCAAAGTAACATTAGCTTATGGGAAATGTACTACCATGGATTCAAGAGAAGTGCTAATAGCTAGATGTGTCAAGGGTTTAGTAGTGCAATTGGCAGCGTATCTAGGAAAGTACTTAACCTTGAATGTGGTCATTATGGATTGTCCTGCTAAATGGGGATGTTATTATCTAGAAAGTGGGCAGCTAGTGTGGGTGTAAGTGTGCAAATGGACATGTCTTATGCAACCATACCAATTGAGGGAAGCCTTGTGAAGTTATATGGTGAAAATAAAATGTTATATATTATTGAGGACCACAACAATGCTTCTTATGAAGTATTGAACACATACATTGATGTTGATAACTCTGTGAACTATGTTGTTTTCAAGGAGCATGAAATTGATCAATGTAGATATACTAAGAAGGTTGATTTTCCTGGGACTTTGATGTTTGATGTAGCATCAAGAGATGTTGAAAAAAATTTACCTAGGCACAAAGGATAAGCCTAAAAATGTGATCAGATTGCAAACTTGGATGGAATAGAGAAACAATAAATAGACCGATTTTTAAAGACATATCATAACTACTTAGCATGGTTTGATGGGTGTCGTTATTCCCTTCATTTAATCAACTCTCTGTTGATGTCATATTCAAACTAGTGGTGTGTCTAAATCTATATGTAATAAGAAGAATATTGGCAATATAGCAATTGATTGTAGTTATTTTTGTATTTTATGGGGGGTCTTTTCAATGTCTTAAGGACTTCTTGGTTAAAAACCTTATTGGAATCAAACTATTGAAACATGTTGGAAGTAAATACACTTTACATAAATGAATTCCTTGAAATAAAAACACTTTACGTAGAAATGAATTGCTGGAAATAAACACACTTTACAGAAATGAATTGCTGGAAATAAACACACTTTACAGAAATGAATTGCTGGAAATAAACACTACATAAATAAACACATAATTGAGAATTCTTGGAAAATGATTGCAAAGAAATAAGAACTTAATCCAGAACACCTGTAGGGACAAGTCTACAACAGATTTTAACTTAAGGAATTGAAAGTGATACAAAATTAACAGATCTAAACTATTTGCTAAAAATATAAATACCAATAAAAACGAGGATCCTGGTTCTTGGAGGAGTGGGCCCTTGCTCCACCTTGAAACAAGATTGAACAACTTAATTTTCTCTCAAAATAGGAATGGCTATTTTATTGATAAAATGTTCTACATTACAAAAACTTGTTGGATCTGTGTATCAATCTATCTCTATCTCGTCCTATATATTTATATTCCTCTATATTTTCTATATATATCTTAATCTATCTGCAAGTCTATATGTATATACTTCTTCCAGGATGCATTTATGGCCATAACTATTCCACCGTAGTGCCCCCATTTCCATAGCTCCAGCTTATATGTTGGTTCCTTTATGCATAGACATGTTTTGACTGAGACTTTGATATATTTTTGGACATTATGCTATGTTATTTATCCTCATGGACATTATGGTATTTTGGGTGCATAGCGCCAATTGGACTAGATTAGTATATTGATATATTCCTTATGATGTTGATGACACTAATAAAGTTACATGATAGTGAGATTATTGGTTAGATGTTGATTTCTGGTAGTCGATTTGATCAATGATATAGTTTTCTGGATTTAATAATGGTAACTCATGCTAGCATATGTGTATGACGTTGTAATTATATCTCAGTATATGATTCATGGTGGAATATGTGTATAATTGTATGTGTTTCAGCATCAATTATATAATGATGTTAGGATATTATAGGTTTGATTAATTTTCTGATGATTAGATGATGTTTATTATATTGGAAAGATGTGGTTAATGTGTGCATGAGTGTGTAGGTGAAAAGTTATAGGAGAACGTGGGTTTCGTGGCGACGCAATTGTGTGCACAAGCAGCCCATGGGCTAAGTTCTAACCATGCTAAGTTTTGAGGCCTTAGAATATGTGTATTAATTGGGCACCATGAGTGAACCCTCAATTGTAATGTATTTATGTCTTGTAAAAGTAATTATGTTTAGGGTGTGTTTTATTTAAGTAAACTAGTTTAGGGGTTTAATGATCTCATTTTAATTTAAGTGATGGTTTTGGGTAAGTGTGTGTGTGTGTTGGTAGAAGGGACTGGGGCCACATATGAACCTTGGGTGGACCCACACCCACTACCCTTGTGCCCAAGTGTACCAAACCCGAAATTGGTCTAATTTAGGCATTTTTAGTGACCACTTTTTAGTTTGGGAGTTCACTTATGAAAATGGGCCCTTGGACCCTACCTAATAGGTAGGGGGGCTTATTTCCAAGGCTTGGAGGGAGTTTCCCTCCCATTTTTCCTTCCTTTGGTCACATCCATGTAAGGTGGATGGGGAAGTGTGTTTTGTTAAAAGTTGCTCCACTTTGTTTTATTTACATTTTTAGTATTTTGGGTGATAAGGGCTAAAAGGTGAGTTTACTTTTACTTATTTGGTTTTTGGGAATCTTTGACTTGAGGGAGGAGAGGGATGACACATGTCATTTTCCTATTGGTGAGGAAACTTTTGGGTTCCTCTTGATATTCTTCCTCATGGTGAAGGAAGGGGACTTTTTCCTCATTTTTTTGACTTGGAGAATTTTTGGGGAGCTTGAGGATTGCTTGGACAAAGTGGGAAAAGCTTAGAGTCTTGGAAGCTTGTAGAGGTAGGATTCTTAATCCCTCTTTCCTTGTTGTTGCTTGTATTGTTAGCTATGCATTTGTCAATAAAATAAAGTGTGTGAAGTTTTATGTTGTAAAGTTTGTATGAAGAATGTAGTCTTGGTTGTTTCCTTTTGTTGTTTTGTTGTTTTGTTTTACTCTCCACCATCATATGGCTTGATGGTTTTTGGAGAATGTAGGGGAAGAGAGAGGGATTTCCCTCTCAAACCTCATGGCTTGTTGGTCAAGCCATGAAGGTTCCTTCTCATCCCCTCATATGGTTGAGGTGGGAGAAAGGTTCTTATGGCTTCAACCTTTCCCCATTCTTGGAGAGGAAACCCATTGGGTTTGAAAATCCTCCCAAGAAGGATTTCATTGTCATAAAGGAGAAATAAGGAGGATGAATGTTTGGGAGAAATAAGGAGCTTATAAGATATGTATGTGGTGTATCCTATGGTTGGACACCTTTGTTTTGGGCATCCTATTTCTTCTCTTCCCCCTTTTTGTGAGGGTGATCTTGTTTCTCCTCATAGTGTTGTCTCACCATGTGTATTTTGTCTAAGTGTATGAAATGTTTCTATGTATTCTTGTTGTATTTATCCCCTTCATACTTGTGCACATTGTGGAAGCTAGTTCCTCTTTCCCATGGGCTTGGGGGAGGCTAGCATGACTTCCAACCATGGAAAGGCATGTGATGATGCCTATTGGTTGGGTGGTAAACAAGCCATGTTCTCTCGAAGGTGGATTCATGTAAGAGTATTTGAGTTGGAGATAGTTGGAGTCTCCTTGTCATCTTGGTCCTCTTGGTCATCTTCATTATTTTGAGGACATTAATTTCATTATATCTTTACGAATGTGGCTTTTGAAGCTTTCACCTTCTTGTAAATAACCTATTTTGTATTTGATGTTACTTGTAAACTTAAGTCATTTGCTAAAGAAGTTTTCTCTTCATTATTGCAAGAATCTTGTAAAAAAAAAAAAGAAAGGAAAGATTACAATATTAAAATCATGAGTTCTTTTATTTTTACTTGTCTTCATTTGAAAGGTTTGTTTGTGTGAAATTTGCAATATCTAGTTATACATTACATGTTAAATAAAAAATATTTAGTTTGCTTACTTTTGAAATGGAAAAAATAACAAATAAAAAAATTTGATGGCATTACATCCACCGACATGATGGAACTAAATCGGACCCGTATACATGTTGAATTAGAACATGGCTAGACGTACAACTATGTTATAATTATCCTAGATGTACAAATATGAAGATTCGAAGTCTTCTAATCTTCTCCTGATTGATAGGATCATTGATTTGACAAATTTTTAGCCATTTGGAATAGATTCTTATCGGTTCCAGAACTCTAGAAGAGTTCGGAACTAAAGGAAATCATTCTAGGTTTAACTGAGAGGATTCCGGAGCTATCTACAGGGAGTTCCAAAATTAAGTCCGAAAGTTCCAGAACTAGGTGATAAATCCTATGACTGTGTAATGGAGTTCCGAAACTAGCTTAGAAGTTCTGGAACTCTGTTGTAGTGAAATAGATGCTCTCAAAAACATGCTGACCACTTCATACTTCATTCTTTGCCTGACTGTGACCTACTTTATTACAAAACTAAGTTTCCAAACTCTTTGTTAGGAATTACAGAGCTTTTACACGTTAGAATCATAATCAACAAAAGATATAAAATTACATCCTAACTCATATCAGATCAAACAAAAGTCACAAAATGCAATCATACTTAATCAAAAGGAGAGTACGATGAGTTCATTTATTGTACATTTAATGGGCATATTCTGGCCTCATCATGGTCATTTCGAATGGTAGACATTTGAAACATTTCCTTGAATGATTTCTCGTAATTAGGGTGCACATCACCGTATAGTGTATAGTCTTTTGTTTTTATTCTCGCTTTCATTTTTTCTATTTCGGTTTGTCCTGGTCCCCGTGACCAATTTTTGTTAATTTCTCAATTTGTCTTGGGGATTTGGTTATTGTCTTTTTGTTATGCAAGCTTTTTTTTTACTCCATTTCCAATGCATTTTTGGCACATGGTTTGGTCTGTGTTGTTCTTGCAACACAGAAAGAAGTGCCCATCCCCAGTCGGAGCCGATGTTGGTGCTCAATTTAATTTTTCCCTATTTTTTCAAAACGTCTCATTTTGCATCATTTTAAAGTTTTCTTTGTATCCCTATATTGATGCGTGAAATATTTTTCCTTCATTTGGTTGTCATGGTCAGCCCTTTGCTTTGGTCGAGGATCATATTGAGTCTAGATATTGTTTATTGTTTCTCTGTCCATGAGAAAGAATTTATAATTTTGGCATGAATTTGGGGTTTCCCCTTCCTTCTATTTTTCCATATTCATATTTTACCTATCAATTTTTGTCCCAATATCCATAGAAACATGGTCCTTTCTGGTTGGATGTGGCCCAACGGGTCTTCTTGGTAAAACTTGTCACTTTTTTCACATTTGTAAAAAATATCAAATTAGCCCCATGGCTCTAATGGTATCTAATTGGTTATTCAGAAAATATGAAGTGACAGGGAAAAACTCTTACTTTTACCCCAAAGAAGGACACGTGGTAGTTTTTCAAGGTACAAGCGGGGTGGTGGGTTGTCATAGTATTTTATAGTTTTTGCCTTTTTGTATGTGGGAGAAAAGTTATGAAATAATCCATAACTCTGTTGTGGCCCACATCAAAAGTTAAAAGTGGAGAGGTGGGTCACCAGGGCATTTTGAGACTCTCAGGCCCACTTCAACTCAAAGCTTGTCCACATGGAGGGCCTGCACTCATTTGAAAATTTTCCTCTCGGTTTGACCTTTGGAGTTACGCCAAGGAGACACGTGGAGGTTTTCGTTGGCCCTGCCCATACTTAGACTTTTCTTCAAGTGACCGGTGCAGATTTGTCAGACCATGGACACATGGACAACCTACACTCATTTAACGATTTGCCTCTCGAGCCTTACCTTTGCATTTGCACCAAGGAGACACATGGAGGCTTCCACTGGCTCCTCTCTATACTTAGACTTCTCAAGAAACTTTCTAAGGCCTGAGACATGTGGTGAGCCCACACTTGTTTGGGGTCTCCACTTTTGGGATCCATATCAAAAATGAACTAAATCTAGACATTCAGGCAAGGGCACTCATTTCTCAAGGTGTATTCTCGAGGGTGAAAAGGATTGCTTGTCAGATCCAGCCATATGGAGCCACCTAAAAATGATTAAAAAGGGGATTTCTCACATGACATAATGAAAGAATGATTAAGAATACTATCAAAAATTATGATATGGCATCCCAGTCATAGTAGAGGGTCTAAGAAACATGATCAGTTCATGATTCATCCACTTGGAAGCTTTGGGTGTAAATTTGTTAAACATCACTTTCTAAGACAAATTTGTAACAAGTAAAGGATTCCTCAAATATTCTTATTTTTGGGGAAAATTTAGGATGAGTGAGCAAGTGAATTGTATAAATGTAACGGGAATACTCTTACAAATGGTTGGGGGTTTAATTCTTACGAGAAAATTTGAGAAATCCCATCTTCCTAAGAGACCATATGAGAAACTTGTTAATCTCTTATGTTTTAGATTTGATGTGTCAAGATGGTTACGAGTGTATAGCCATTGACAAGCTCTGAGACTATTCAAGAAAATTTCCCATGCTGATAAATCTAATAGATCTCAAATTAATCTATGTTGATCTTGGGAAAAATTGTGTCTACTTTTATTTTAGAATGTATTTCAAATGGTTTTTATGTTCTTGTTTCAATATTATGTTAAAATACCTCTGAATCACACAAGATCTCATCCTTGTGATAGTTTAGTGGCATTAGCAATTTCATTATGAGAAGAGCCTTCATCCTGTAATGAGATAAACAATTTAAAATCACTTTATTGTCATTTTGTTGATAAAGATTGTCTATAATCCTTTGATTGTATCTTAGGCATGAGGAACCAGGGGTTTTAATGTTTAATTAAGTATTTAGCTCGAGGATTCATGTTGAATTCTCAAATATTGTGTGAAACCATGTAGATCTGGGTCTCCATTGATGCACAAATTCGGTTAAAAGAATATTTTGGCTATTCCAAGCTTTATGTTGTTAAATTTTCCAATTATTGTAATGGTTTTCAAATATCTTATGAAATCAACTTCATCTTATTTAATCTCCCACCAAAATTTCAAATAACTATGAATCCTACCCAAAGTACCCTTGTTTGTCAGCTGTGTATCCACAAATGAAACAATTCTACCTTGCCGAAATATCTAGAAGCAAGCGGTTTTAAGTGTATTTAGTAACTCGAACCGTGTTTAGAAAATATCTCCACTCTTTAGACATAACAACTCGTGAAATTTAAATTGTGGTGTATTGATCATGTTTTCTCAAGGTTCCCCAAAATTGTAAAAAGAAGGATCTCATTATTTTCTTCACCAATAGAGGTTACAAAACAGGTCCTCTCATCCTGGTCAAAAGGCATGACCTAAATTAGTGAGGATAGATCAAATCCTTGATGAAGGTGCTATCCATTTCTCCAATGCCCAAGTGATAAAGAGCCAATTGAATCCCTTCCCTAGCTACAAAACGACTTATGATTCATTTTTCTCTAAGTGTCTTGTTAAATTTGTGATGTTTCTCAACTTCCAAGGGAGAATCAATTTGGATACCAACAATATCTAGAAGAACTGAGTCATTTGAAAAAATAATGGAATGGTCTCTATGTTATGGTACCTTACACACTTGAGATAGATCTCCGTAGAAGGTTGGTTCCTCTATCTATTTCTACCGCTATTGCTACTCTTAATGTTGAAAGGGAGAAATAAGAAAAAATGCCAAGGGAGTAGTTATAGAAGGATAAAAAAATGAAAACAAATATAATGAAGGTGATAGAACTAGAAATAGAGGGATTAACACTATCTCATTATAAGCGAAAATTAAGGGAAGGTGTCAATAGAGGCTAGGCACGCATAACATAGACCAAATTGCATTTACATAATCAGTTTTCATGAAACAAAACTAGAAAAATGGCAATGCAAGGAATGTAAAATGACACAAAAAGCAAACAGAGTAAAATAAAGGCAAGAAGAAGGAATGCAAACATGCTAGGATAGAGAATAACCACAAAATGATGCTTCCATTACTTCCATAAATGCACAGACTATTACAATGGTGACTGAAGGTTAATATTCACATGCATGAGTTAGATCTAGAGGTCTACAACTCAAAATACAAAGATATGAAGTCCTTAGAAAATGTGTAAGGATCCAAAATGTCCAACATTAACAATGATCCCAGCTCTTACATTTATAGATGAATCGATGGAAGAAGAAGAAGAGGAGGGAAAACCTGAATTTGAAATACAACCACCAATAAGAAGCATTCAATTCCTACAAATCCACATATAAATATAACAAACATGCTTCCCAAAGTCTATTTGACATGTTGTAGAAGGAAGGAAGGAAGATTAGATCAAATCAAGTGGTTGGAGCAATCCGATCTTCTCATTAATGACCAAAAAGAAATTTTTGTATATCTCATCTATCGGATCTTCCAAGAATTTGAATTTGAATATCTAACATTATATCCTATATAAGTGAATATCAATTGATACTAGGCATGTGCCAATCAGAGCTTTGTAGAAAAATATATGGATATCAGAAGATTATTAGCACCACCTACGCATGCAAGACAAGTGGAGTACACATATTGGCTAAATAGGATGGTCAAATGTGTAAATGTTCTTGTCATTTCTGCCACGTGTCACTCATTAATTTTTTGCAAAGGTTTAGCACCCTATTGGCACACTTTGATAGGTTGTGTGTGGCACACTCAAGCATGTCGAGAATAAGACAACACAAAATGGTGCGAGAGGAGGGTAAAAATGTATACACATGGAAGAATGAGGCACATGAAGATGATGGAAGGAAGGCATGCGTAATTGTAATGCGCACAAAGGAAAGGGTGCACGGGATGCTAATGAATTAGCTGATTTTGGGAAGAAAAGGCCAAGGCCCACATCGAAGGTGATGTAATGTAGAGAAGGTGGAAGTTCAAAGAGTGGCACAAGGGGAAGATGGAACATGGAAGAAAAGGAAAACGAAAAGGGGAGAATAGGAATCATGTAAGAGCGCACGAGGAAACATTGACCAAGTGAATGTGCCAAAGAGACAAATGAGGTGCATGCCACTTACAATGAAGATATTTGAGCCATAATATGTATGTAAGTTTTCCAAATAACTAGGAGAGTTATCTAGATAAAAGCGGCCAAAATAAAACAATGATCAAGCATAATATATGACATACCCCATAAATAATAGCAAACAATCATGAAGTGATAGATAACCATGGTTACATGTAATTGTGTTAGGTAAAGTATACACATAAAAACTTGTTAGTATATTATAAACATAAATATTATGTCAAACTATGTGAGATCAACAAAAGTAAGTAGTAAAAAGTAGTATGTACCGAAAGGATAGAACTCGTGATGTGTAGAGCATAAGAGTACAAAGGTAGATGTCCCCAAAAGCCTCAGTAAGACTGGTAAAGAGTATTTTCAAGCATTATGAATCATGTAGGAATATGTGAAAGGTCCTACATTCATTTCAATATACCATGTGAACACACATGTGTATATAGAAAATGATAATGACATACCAACTATCTGACTAATATAGGAAACAAAGTGTAACATGTAAGTAGAATAAGATAACAAGATTATATGCAACCAAGATATGAAAATGTTATGCAAGTGTGATGGTGTCATGTGATGTGTAATATGTGAAGAGATAAGGAGTCATGTTGAACCCAATAGATGTATATGAAATGAGGTTCATTTATAAATTCTCCTCAACTCGTAAAAAGTGAACCATAGAACAAGAATGCATCATTGGGAAATGAGTGATTTATGTGTGATTGAGAGTAGGTTTTTAAAAATGATTTATCATGAAGCACTGATAATTAAGTGCAGATGATGTGAGGTTAATTTAATAATTATGCCCTCAATTGTTGATTATGAAATGTTAAAATAGATTGTTTCATCATTAATGATGGTACAACGGGTATACCAAAGATGCAAGAGTACTTAGAAAGGTAGACATGGAGCATAAAGCATGAAATGTAACAAGGAAATTATAAGTAGATATTAAAGATAAATGATATAAATTTATGGGGAGAAATCATGATGCCCCCAAATATGTGAGGGATATGAGACTATTTGATGATAGTAAAGAGCTATTGGAAATCACAAGCGGTGAGAGGGGGGGGACGAATTAGTTCTACTTCAAAAAATTTACACAATTTAAATTTCACTAAACTATTTAATATTGATCTAACTTTACCATGAAGAATAAAATACATTTAATCATAGTAATCAACAATTAAAAAACATTAGTACAATAGTTAATGTGGGAAACCCTTAAAGGGAGAAAAAAACCATTGAAATCAATGCACTATGGTGGAAAATTGTCCTATAAAATATTACAAATATTTCAATTTTTTGAGCACCCACTCAACTTGAAGCACCAAATTCAATCAATAAATTCAAGCACCCACTTATAATTCACATATTTTTTACCACATTCATCCTTCTACTTTCTTGAAACAACTAATTTTTTATCTCATAATCAGCTCTTACATGTTCATCCTCTTTCTCCACACATCTAAAATCAACTATATGCTCAATTTCTAAAACTTATGAAACTCGGTCTTCAAAATCTATTTTTGATGAAAATTTTAACATATATTTGAATGAGAATGACACACTCTCACAAATCTTAATCTTCCACTTCTGACCCATTCACCTTCTAGTTTCTCTAACTCGTACAAGAGGTTTGGACGATGTCACCTAAAACTGTCATATTGTCATCATTGTATTTGTAGGTATGTCGGGCTTATAATTTCAAACCCTTCCTCACTTTTCATGAATTACATGAGCAATTTATAAAAATTCCTACACTTTCTGCACCCATGAAATCACTAAATATATTCCATCTTCAACTCATATCTGAAATCTTCTTGTGTAAGAGTTCATTCCATTTGTCTTCTTCTTCTCAATGAGACCTTATTTGTATTTTATCCCTTCTAAATAATTCACCGAGTTTTATGATGAAGTTTGCACGTTCAAAATTATTTCTCCTTTCTTTGTAAATCCTTGATAAGATTCAAAATTTTCAATACTCCATTAGAGCTCATATGCACAAGTAGTTTTATGCAATTCAAAAACAAATCTTCAATTGAAGTGTAAGAGAAACACTTATAGCCTATGTCATGAAGTGAATTCAGGAGGAGTGACTCTTAAAGAGGTCTCAGTAACATCACCATGTGATTATATAACTATAGGTTAGATCATAAATCTTCTATTTCAAATCTCCTTCTCAGCTTAGTATTTAAATTTAGGAAAGTTTCAAGATCCAGGTCACTACATTTCTTCATTAATACAAATGTATGAACTTGCAGGCTTTTTGAATCTTGGAGCATGTTTTATTTGATCTTTGGTTCACCTTGGAGTTCATGTAAAAGCTCCACCATCTTCATTAATACTTGGAGACACATATTAGAATAAGTTCATAATGGGCTTGTACACTTTGAAAAATATTCTTCACATCATCAGAAAGATCACTCATTAAAACACTTGTTCATGCATCCAAAGTCACTTTTCTGGAAATATATACTCCCTAGGTAACTAATCAAGCCCATAGATTTAATCACTTGAAGAAATATAGCTCAACTAAGCTTACATTTCAAATATTACTTAGACTAGGTCTTAAGAAACTACGAACTAGTCTTGTCCTAAAGTATTCCAACACAAAAATCACTTCCATGATAAACCAATTATTGATACATACCACCAGGGACCTCAAATAAAACATCAAGCACTCACCCAAATTGGTTATGTGGAGGATTTGGCATTTATAACATTATTCATTAGACCTTCTTACATGAAAACTAGGATAGATTTGACCATTAGAACTTGGACCCAAAACAACTTCACCATATAAATTTATGGAATTAAAAATTCCATAAATGACTAGTATAAACTTTCCGTGATCACCTTGTACCTCCATAGAATTCCTTCACATCAAAATATTTTAAACAAAATTGACTAGCTTTGGATTGTTAGGATTTAAGCAGTAGGCTATAACTATTGACATGGTTGACAAAAATTATGCACAAAAATTACTTGAATATTCTCATTGAAACTTTGGGCACCTCCCGAGATTTCTCCTACAATTTAATTTTCACCATGACACCTATCATACATGACTATACAAGTAAATCCTTGTAAATAAGAGATAAATATTTACTTAAAAAGATTACCCGAGACATGAGAATCCCGCCAAAATGAGTTACAAGGAGTCCTTTGTAACCTCAAGTCTTTACATTAGCTTACCCAAGTCACTTTATGACCAAAAACTTAATTTCTTCTCCATCACTCTCAAAGGAGGCTTTTAGGAGTGTTTGGACCCACTTCACTTCTTAAGGATCATTTATAAAGCTTAATGCATCATTATTTCCTTATTCCATTTTAACAATGAACTAGGCTCCATTCCTAAACTTTTATGAAAATATTTTGTCACCATGCAAAATTTTAATGTAAAAGTGATTTCTTCAAACATGACCTTTGAGTGGAGATGATCATTTTAAGATCTCACTAGAGCCTAAAGCCTCATAACTTGAAAATTATTCTTCACATTACTCTAATATTTTTTCCACAACACTAGGGCATCCCCTAACAACTTCCCAAATAACCACTTTCCCATAAATAGGTCTATACCTTATTGACCACCACAACTTGTACTTGTTTACCTACCTTGTCCTTAAGAGCATGCCTCAAAATACCTTAAATTTCCCTCTACCAGCTAAAGGATGACCTGAAACATCTTCCACATCTTTTCTACGATACCGCAACAAAAATTCATGCTATTACTTCTCTTCTTTAGCTTTCTTTAATCCATACACCTAGACATGCTTACTCTATGTATTAACACTAGGCCAAATTTAGCTTGTTTTCACTATGATTCATGAGACATGATCTATTATTGTTAATGAAGGAACTTGAAAAATTTTAAAACACGTATTAAAACATGTAGGACATCTATGAATTTCACACCAAGCACCAAGTTGTTTACGAATGCACCAAAACGTTTTGAATACACCATGACACCTCACATCACACCATGACATCATACCAAATCACTTCAAACATGCCATTTGATATTAGATGATGAAAATACCAATCAAAATTCATGCCAATGAATGGTTAAAACCCCAAAAATCACTCATTTTCATCAATTCCATATGAAATCAATGACAACACTAACATGGTAGGGTTCAACAATATCCCCCTTTGTCATTTATGGCAAAAAAATACAAAACAATTGACGGAAAAAAATCATACCAACACCTTCCATGCCCTTTTTTCTTATATTTGAGTGCTCTCTCCCCCTTTGAAATCTATGACAAAGGTTCCTTCAATAAAATAGCAATTATTGGAGAACACAACACAAATCAGTGCATAAACTTACCTCTATAAGCTCCCCTTAGATTAGGTTCACTTCCTTATCACTAAGCCTTTAGATAATGTATGGTATTGTTCACCAATAAAACTCAATGCTTCCCCTAAAAATATTCACTTCATACTTATTCACTTCACTCTTTGCATATATCTACATTTTGGAACTAGATCCCTCTATTTTGAAACTTCTTGCAAATTTTGGAGCAGATATGACAATTGAATTTCTCCCCTTTGATGTATTCAGTCATTTAGTGATTTCTTGGGGCAAGGATTACAACTAATTTTTTATATTATATGTTCAAAATTTTATTTTGGAAATGGTTTTGTAGATATCACCCATCTCTTCCTTGGTGGACACATATTCCACCTTTATCCTCTTCTCACTCACTTGTTCCCTTAATAAATGATACTTTATTGGGATATGTTCTTTCTTAGAGTGCAACACAGGGTTATTGGACACACTTATGACACTTGTGATATCAAAATACAAGGGAATAGGACCATCATTTTTAACTTTGTAATCTTCTAGAGTCTGCCTCATCCATAACACTTGAGCACAACATAATGCAACTCACTACATACTCAACTTCACATGTGGATAGAGCTACAAGAGATTATTTTTTTCTTATCCAAGAGACAAGGCACTTACCAAAAAAAATGATCCTCCACTTGTGCTCCTTTTTTCATCAATGCTACCTACCCAATCTACATTTTTGAAATCCTTTATCCCAAACTCATTGCTTCTTGGATACCAAATCCCATATTCCATGGTTCCCATGAGATATCTAAATATCCTCTTGACTTCTTGTAGGTGATTTTCTCTAGGATCTTCTTGAAATATTCCAACTAGACCAACTACTTGTATGATGTCAGGACTAAAGGAACTAGAGTATACAAGGATTCCTATCATGGATATGTATGTGGTCTATTTTACTTTTGGTGAGTTATCTTCCTTACATTACATCCTACAACCATTGGCATTATTACTGGCTTGAAATCCTCCAAATGAAACCTCTTTATCATCTCTTTTATGTAATTGGTTTGTGAGATGAATATGGCTTCCTCAGATTGACTAATTTGAAGTCCTAAGAAGAATGAGAGTTCTCTGAGCATTAAAATCTCAAATTCCTTCTTAATGACCTCTAAAAATTCATGTGTCATGCTTTCACTATCTCCTCCGAAGAATATTTCATCAACATATACAACCACAAGTAATAGATGACCTTCTTCTTCATTTATTTATAGGTTATCATATGCCACTTCTTTTTTAAAGCCTTGAAAAATTAAATACATATATAATCTACTGTACCAAGATCTAAGACATTTCTTAAGGCCATATAATGCCTATTTCAACCTACAAACATAGTCCTTGTCCTCTATGAGTGAAAAACCACCAGGTTGTTCAATGTAGACTTATTCATTTAGGTTCCCATTCAAGAATGATGACTTGAAATCCATTTGGTATACCTTTAACCTTTTATATGCTTCATATGATAAGAAGAATCTAATGGCCTCCATTTTATCCGATAGTGTAATTTTTTCCTCAAAATCCACCGCTTCCACCTAAGGATACCCTTTGCAAAAATTATTTCCTTATGCCTTGTGTTTTTACCATTTTAATTGAGCTTGTTTCAGAATACCCACTTATTTACAATGAAATTCTTGTTCTTGGGCCTAAGAACTAGTTCCCAAGACTCATTTTTCTCTATTGGGTCCAATTCTTCATTCATTGCATCAATTAGACTTTTTTTTTCCTAACTTCCACAATATTCTTTGGTTTAACCTTGGATAAGAGGGTAGTGTTCTCTTTGTTTTGGGCATTCCTAAATATTCTTCTTGTTTGTATGCAAGGTGATCTCTCTTAACCTGTTGTGAGGGATATTTTGTGTATGATATTTCTTCATTGTCATCTTCTTCTCTTTGATTCCTCTTGTAAAACTTCATCATCATCTTAGATGTCTATGTTTTGAGGAGTCTCCTTTGGATAAGATTTAGTCTTCATTGGATAGGTTTCATCAATTACAACATTTTTATTTCTACTATCTTTTATTGGCATTTTTGTAGTTGTTATATGCTGAGCTTACTGAGGAGTATCCCAATAATATGCCTTCATCACTCCTTGAGTCAAAATTACCTAGGTTGTCTTCATCCCTCTTGATGAAACACCTACTTCTAAACACTCTTAGATTATTTACATGTGTAGGTATTCATCTCCATATCTCATAAGGATTCTTATTTTTGTTTATCCTTAGTCATGATCTATTTAATATGTAGACAAATGTACTAAATACCACACTTTAATATCCATCTAACAACTTGGACTCATTCAGCATAGTTATTTCCATCTCTTGAACTATCCTATTTTTCCTCTCCACAACCCCATTTTGTTGAGGTGTTCTTGCTATTGATAATTTCCTTCTTATTCCATGGTTTTCACAAAACTCATCAAACTCATTTGACCAAAATTCACCTCCTCTATTAAATCTCAAACTTTTGATCTTTGCATTTTTATCATTTTTAACTAGATCTTTGAATGTTTTGAATTTGTCTAGTGCTTCTGATTTTTCCTTTAGGAATGTAACCCAAGTCATTCTTGTGTAATCATCAATTAGCAGCATGAAGTATCTCTTACCTTGAATACTTTCAATCCTTATAGGTCTAATACGATTAGTATGGATCAGTTCTAGTGGTTTTGTTGTGGAGTAATCCTTAGAGTTGAATCTTCTCTTGGTTTTTTTTCCATGTAAGCATGTTTTGTAATGTGTATCAACAGGTTTAGTTATATGGGGCATGTTTCTCACACATAATTTGGAACTTATTTTAACAAGATTGTCAAAGTATAGGTGTCTGAACCTCTTGTGCTAAATCCAACTATCATCCACCTTTCTTGTAAAGCATTTCTCCTCATTGATCTCTTTCAATACATACATGTTTTTCTTGGTCTTTTTAGCCTTAATAACTAGCTTTCCTTATTTATTCTTCCTTATATCACATCATTTATTATGAAAAACCTATTGGTAGTCAATTCTAAACCCCTTGGTGGCTTGACATACATTATTTAGGAAGGGGATGCCTAAAATGGTTGTAGACCGGATAATATGTCATTTTATAGCTGAGAAGGGGTCTAGAACTTTACTTGGGATCAAGCCTTGGGATCATTGAGGGAATGTACAAAGGAATGGCCTATTCCTACTACTTTTGTTCCTACCTTGAACAAGGGTGAGAGGACCCACAGTGTAACCTGAATGTAGAGGAGGGAGATGAATTCTTTGTTCCTCTTGACTTGTCAAATGATGGATCAATCTAGGATAAGAATGGCCATGAATATAACACTCACTCTCACGAGTTATCATAAAATATGTTGTATATGCTTAATATACTATAGAAATGTTACTATAGACATTAAATTTTTGTTTCTCTTGCATTTGAATGAATAATTAAGGATACAAGGCACCTTCAATGATGTTTACAGAAAAAAGTTAGTAAATGGAATGAATGGAAGTGAATATGATGGGTTGCTATCAATTATGGTATTTGTAACTTCATAAAGGAGGGACTATAGGCTGAAATATTCCTTATAACATATCATTTAACACTTAGACTAGCCTCGTAATTCTACAAAGTACATAAAAATGTATTAATTAGTGATATTTTTACAACGAAAGTTTTACATTGATTGATACTCAATAGATGCAAAGTTTTAACACAATATCTAAAATACTTGACACAAGATCTCATGCAAGCATTCTAATAAAGTTTTTTATTGCTTCTTCCCTCATATTCCCAAGATACACTCAAAGGATAACAAAAATCACTTCAAAAAAATGGTTAGAGTAAGGATTTTACAATTAATTCCAATATTATAGAGTAAATTCTCATAGCACAATATTGAGCTAATGACCAAAGCACAACCATTGAGGAAATATATAGTGTATGAAAAAGAGAAGCAATAAACACAAGACTCCATCGAGATATTATAACCAATCAATTGACAATTCAATATATAGAACTATAAACACAAAAATTTAACTCAAAAGAGGATATATTTCATTCAAATCTTGGATTTCTTACCAAGGGAACATCAAGAGAATGTTCTCAAAGTTTTTCAATGACTCTACATTATAACCACCTTGACACAAAAGTATGAGAAATGGAAATATATATGTCTTTCATAAAGGAAACATGCACTATTAAATTTTTTTATCTCTTCTATCTTTCCGAAATAGAAAGACCATGCCCATTTGATCATAATAAAAACTAAATCCCCTTTTATATGAGAAAATCCCTCATATTTATAGATTTTTGATGAATTCTTACAATTTGACCCCCAAATAAAGAATCGAATCTTCTCTTTATTCACAAATAATGATATTTTTTAATCGGAGCGGGAATGTAACTTTTTAACTGAAAATATTCAATTTCTCATTAGTATTTTAGGATCGATTCCATGCCTTCACTACCACATACAAAAACAATTAGCTGATATTGTTAGGTACATTTGTGAATTTTTATTTCTCATTTTCTCCTGCTAAACACCATCAATTATTGAATCAGATGATGCCAACTTGAAGATCTCGAGGAGATATTTCAAACAAGACCAATTTTAATTGATTTGGAGCTCGGAACAAAATTTATGTCCATTTAAATTTATTCCCATCGGGATGAATCAGAGTGACATGTGATAGCTTTTGATTGGCTTCAGAATTTCCTTTTTCTATGAAATGTGATCTAATAATAAAATTCCATGCTCCATCTTAATTTAGATTGTTCTTTTACTTAACTTCCTCCTCAAAACATGAAACAATGAGGAATCTCCACACTTTTCATAATGTCAATCTTTTCTTTTACTCGTATTTGTCGCCACGAAACATGAGACAAGTAAAAATCCTCATGAACCTTCATAGTTTATATTGTTAGATAACCTTGAATGATATCTATGAAATGTGAGCAAACGATAAATCTCCACACTTACTTCGCAATTCAATTCCATTTATAAAAACCTTATTAGAGTGTGAAGCATAACCAAGTGAAATATCTCCACATACCTTTGCATTTTTAGTCTTGTCAGAGTGTGAAACGTAAACTGGTTAGAGAGTTCGATGTTACTTTGAATATTTTTATTTTGTTTTTGTCTTTCATTGGTTCCAGGGTCGGGCCTTCACATCATGAATTTTATCTTAGGTATACTTATTATTTAGCTTCGTTAAAATGTTTCCATTTATTGTCGCTTGACCTTCCAGACCACCTAGACCCAAAATACTACCAACCTTGGTTGATTCCACAAACTTGAAGTATACAAAAATGGAATGGCTTAGAGAGGCCCAAAATCTCGTTGTGTCCTCTCCTTCACATAAATTTGAATTATTTGGTGATGTAATCTTTGACAGCTATTTTAAACGTCTCAAACTTTTTAAAATGGATAAGTCCAATTTAAATTTTTTGTTTAACCAGATTTTATAGATTTATACTTTGTGGTTGGGTTAAATGCTTTTGAGCCTTTGGAGATTTGGGTTTTTTGAGAAAATGAATCATTTGGTGCTGATTTAAGTTTATTTTAAAAATATGTAGATAATCCCAATCACCCACAAGTTTGAACGTTTTATAATTTGATTGAATAGTGTATTACACTAGTCCTCCAAAATTTTTGTTGAATCCTTTCTTTTATTTCACCAACGAACAATTTTTTTTTCAAAATTTATACTTATCCCTTACTCAGAATGAAATTTGAAGCATGAGGAGCAATATGAAGCACACAAAATAGTTACATCTTCAGAGTTTCTATAAAAAGAGAAGCTCAATCCAAGGGAATGGATTGAGCACCAATAGTGGTTCCTACTCAGTGATGGGAACCCATTGTGGGTTCTACAAGAACAAAACAAACACCGATGCCTAATCCATTGCGTAAAGATTTAGTAATACAAAATTCTCATATATTTATGAAAATATCTATTAAATTGACACCAAATACTAGCATATCTCAAAATCTAGTCACTTTGTAGACGAAAAAAAGGGAAACAATAGAAATAATAGAAAAATCAAAACAAAACAACTATATAATTTACAATGATCATACTTGATCCTTCAATTCAATCAAAAAGTGTTTGAGATACCCGACATTGATAGAATTCTCTAATAAATGTCCCTCTAATTATTTTAGAAATAAAGTACGATCTCCAATCCTTATATCAATAGAATAGGGTCCCATCCATAGGGCATCAAACTTTTCATGTTTTCCCTTGTCTTCATGTTTGTTGTCCCATAACTAGATTAGCTATCCGATATTGAAAAATCTTGGAGTGACCTTCTTAACATATAACTTCTTGATTTTTTCTCTGAACTTGACATGTCTTTGGTGGGACTCCCTTCTTTCTTCATCCAATTCCATGATTTTATTGATCCTTGTTTCATATGGACTCACCTCTTCTCCCTCTTCAAATTGCTTTATGAACTGATAGGTGGAAAGTTTTAAGTGCAGGGGAAAAAGGGCTTGAACTCCATAGACTAACTCAAATGGGATATTACCAAAGAGAACTATTAGTAGTAACTTTATCTTCCCACAACGTAAACTTGATTTTCTCACCCCATTTCTTTTTATTGGTTTCTAGTGTAACATCCTTTTATTTTCTAATCTTGTCTTCACATCAATTTAATTAATCGATTAATTAAAAAAATAAGATAGGAATGATTTTTTATTCAAATTTATAATTCGACCATTGGTACATGGTTATCCAAGTAGTTAATTTTAGATTAAGTACTTAGACAAATTAAAATACCGCACATTGTTATTATCTAGTTCGTAAAGTATTATTGTGAATCAAGTTATCCGATTTTTACCTATTGTAGGAGTTGGGTGATTTGGAAAAGTATTACAGACTAATAATTATTTTTTTAGTAGGATTTTGATGGTTATGAAACCTCTACAATTAAAATACTAGTTGAATCGCTTGTAATATTAATGTGGTGGCTTGGTTAAAATATTACGAGGTACTATTTAATATTAATGTTATTACATATTGGGGGAATAATGCCACATCATTGAGTTGAAGGTAATGGTTAACATTTTTTTATTTGATTTGAATTTTAAAAAAGGTGATGAAGCACCATGATTGCATGAAACTGTCAAAGGGGAATTTTTTTTGTTGGTAGAAGTCAATATGGAAAATTTAAGAAAATGCAATGATATGGAAATAATAAAGTTGAATGGTTTTATTAAGTCCACAAAGTATACATTCATGTTGAAAAAGGGAAATGGGAATTATTTGGTGCATATTCTTTTAATTTTCCTTCCCACATAGATGAAGGCTTCTATTAGCTATCCACTTGGATTTTTGGATGGGAAGAATTTTATATATTCTCAATATTTGTGAAGGAAAGTGCAGACAAGAGTCGGTTTTTTTTTTTTTTTTGCATTTCATTTTTAATTTGAGTTTCATCCTCTCATGAAGGAACTCACAAAAAATTCAGCATATGTAGAGGTCGACTTGCCTAAGATATTTGATTTTTACCATGGGGAATGAAAATGTTTTTAGAATTGTGGTGGAAAGTCTGGAAGGATTTGGAGCAACGTAAGCAAAAAGGGATTTACTAGTAACGGTTCTCTTCCTTGTTCCCCTTTGTTTTGATTTTTAATTAGATGACTATCTCATCTTTCTCTATTTTCGTTGTGGTTACAATATGATGGAAATATCATGATTTAACTCCTTTCCTAATTTTTGGTTGTTGCATATTTTTATTTTGATGGTGGGTAATTTTTGTGGCATTACCAATTTAATTTGGGTATTTTTTTGTTGGATGGAAATAAAAATCGATTGGGTATTTTATTTTTGAGATTTATGCAAAAAAATAGTGATGGCTGCTAATAAAAATCAATTTTGATAATTTATTTAATGGATGGAAATGAAAAATCAGTTTGTGTATTTTATTTTTGAGATTTTAGTAAAAGAATAATTTTACTAGAATGAAAATTGGTTTTCGTATTTGTTGTGATTTTTCTATTAGGAAGAATGTTAAACTCATAATAGGGTTTAAAATAAATATTGTGAGATTGGGATGTGATATCTTCCTTTTACAAAAATGTATGTTAAAATTTTTCCTTGGCTTGCCTTGTGATTATTTTCTTGCCGAGAGTTCTCTTTTCTTGATAGTGACTTATTTTTATTTAGTGGAATGTGGCATCATTGACTGTTATATAAAACTAACACTTGAAAATTTGAAAGGAGTTGGGTTGAGTGGTTTACTTCCTTATTAATGTTACATATAACTCAACTCGTTGTATGGTTGTTAAGTGAAAGAAAATGAAATACATGATATAATCTATCCAAGATGGTAACTCTCTTGTAGGAACAAATAATTATGAAATAAGCATGCTGCAAAGGTAAAATTATGCTGATAAAATCAGCTAGATATATAAATTTCCTTTATTTAGATAGATTTCATTTTCCTTTCATATTCGATATTTTCTAGCTCGAGGGTTGGATCACTTGATCCATACAATTTATTTTTAAGAATTTATTTCATTCATGTATCAGTTCATTTAATTTGTACTACTGCAAAATTTTAAAATTGAAAAATACAAGGGGAAACTCTAGTAAAAAATTCCATAATACTATACTTAGCCATTTTTAAGATGAAAAATATGTAGGGTTGACTTTTATGAAATGTGAATTAAGCTGAAATAGTGATGGGTGCGAAATGTATTTATTTCCCTTGATTTTTATATGTTAAATACTTTTACTCGATTGTTATTTTTGTTTTGCATTAGAAATGGATCTCGACACGCTTTAGAAACTAACATCCCCATCAATCACACAAACTATGATTAAAGATGCTCAAGAAACATATGTGGAGTGCACCTTCTGCAGAAGACTTGCACATATATTTCTACACCTCTTCCTTTTCCAGCTATAGGATTATTGGAGGAATCTAGTTCCCCGAATTTTGCGAAGCATTGTTGTTGTAGAGTTATTGAGTTAGTTCATAGAATAATCTTAATTATAATTCAAAACTTAGAGTAGAAAGTAGGATTACACGTTCTAGTTCATTAGACGACACCCTTCAAACATAAAGTGTCACAAGTTAAATAAGGTTGGTTAGATCATTTCACTCGGCTTCAGGAAATGTGTGTTGATTGAATGTTGTAATATGGATCTTGGATCCAATTATAAATGTACTATCAGATATGTATTTTCCTTGGCAAAGTATTCTTGTAATAGTCCTTAGTGGACATAAATTGTTAAGTATTAATAAAGTGAAGAATGGATTTTGTACCAATTTTCATGGCAACGTTGTGAATGCATTATGTATGACCGTGAGCGGTTAGTAAACAAAACGTTTATTATGTCAAGTTAAGGAAACTTTTAATTAAATATTTAGTGCTTCTAATGATTATGGTTATGAACTAAAAATGGTGTTATTTATTAAGAAAGCTTTCTATTAATTCATGGTAAGTCAGGTTATAATCTAGCTCTATATGATGGGTGGACCATGAGATGATTAGAAGATTCACATGAAAGATTCTAAGGTCTTTGTAATCTACATTTACATGAATAAATAAGGTTGGATTAGGACACTAAGAAGTGCTATAGGAAAATTGTATAAAGCTACTATCTTAACAAGATAATTACGGACACAATGTTTGGTTCGTAAATGAATAAAAAGGATGTTTTTAAAATGGTCAAACTAGCAAAAGTATTATTCTTACCTCTTAGGGAAGAATGTTGATTATGAATAATGTCTTGGTAATTTCCCTTAATCTGGTTACAAGAAGTAAACTTGACAAAAATTAAGATATACACTATGGTAATGCATTTCATACCTACAAAATTCATATGGGGCATAACATAAGCTAAGTAATTAGTCTCAAACAAGGAGACATATTAATATAGTCTAAACTTAATATTTGCTTAGATCTTTACTATTGATAACCATGCCAAGATATAAATATGCCTTTATTGAATTTTGGGAATAATGAAGGAGGGGCACACATCTTGATAATTATAGTTGAAATTCTAATTCAATTTTAAATGAAAGAGATCTATAGTAAAGAACTATGAACTTAATCGATATGGTAATCTACTACACCTAAGAAAAAGGATCATAAACAAGAGGTGAATGGAGCATATATGTGTAGTTATCCCAAGGTGCACTCGCATATGTTTCTTCCACCTCTTCAATTGCAAGTTGTGTGATTGATGGGGACATTGGTTTCCGTACTATGTCGATCCGTTCTTTGATGCACAAAAAAAATAGTCCAGTCAAAGTATTTAACATATAAAAATCAAGGAAAATAAATTTGTTTTGGAACCATCACAATTTCACTTAATTCACTTCTCATAAAATTCAACTGTACATATTTTCTCGCTATGATTTTTCATCACACAAAAATCTCAAACTTGTGATGGAGGGAGATCTTATCTTGTTAATGAGATGCTATGCCAACACACTTCCACACGATGGAGCCATATGTAACCAAGTGAGCCCTAGGCCCACCATGTATTCACCAAATTAGGTCCAATAACATTAGGAGGTAACGACACTTGGACTTCCTAGGAGGTCACCGATCCCATTACTATTCCAGTCGACGCACTTAACAGACCTAGCTCTAATACCATGTTATAATTTTCCATCACACCAAAATATTGAACTAGTGGTGGAGAGAGATATCATCGTGTTAACGAGATGCTACGCCACCACACCCCCACATGATGGAGCCAGATGCAACCACATGAACCATGAGCCCATTATGTATTCACCAAATTAGGTCCAACAACATTAGGAGGTATCAACACCAGGACTTCTTGGGAGGTCACCATGCAAGTACTACTCGGGTTAGGGCACTTAATTGTGTGGATTTGATACCATGTTACGATTTACCATCACACCAAAATATCAAATTGGTGGTGGAGAGGGATCTCATTGTGTTAACCAGATGCTACACCAACACACCCCCACACAATGGAGCCAGATGAAACCACATGAGCCCTGGGCCCACCATGTATTCACCAAATTAGGTCCAACAACATTAGGAGGAAATGACACCAAGACTTCCTAGGAGGTCACCCATCCCAATACTACTCTAGGTTGGGTGCGCTTAACTACATGGTATCGAGTTGCTTAACTTTTTCGTCACACTAAAATATCAAACTAGTGATGGAGAGGGATCTCATCGTGTTAACCAGAACTACACTAATATTTTTATCCAAAAATGGGTTAATTATAGAATTATGGAAAAAAATTCCATTGTTTACCTTGTATTTTTCACTTTTAAAATTTTCCAAAGAGTACAAATAAAATTAACGATAAACGAATGAAATAAAAGGTGTGGATCAAGTGATCCAACCCTCTAAGTAGGAAAAATTTGGCATATGAAAGAAAAATGAAATCTATCTAAACAAAGGAAATTTATATATCTAATTGATTTTATCAAGATAGTTTTACTTTTAAAGATGCTTATTTCATAATTATTTGTTCCTGTAAGAGAGTTACTAACTTGGGTGGCTTATAGCATTTATTTCACTTAAAAACCATACAAAAATTCGAGTTACATGCAACATTAAGAAGGAAGTAAACCACTCAACCAAACTCCTTTAAAATTTACAAACGTTAGTACTATAACATTCAAGGATGCCACATTATGCTAAATCAAAAATTTTCACTATCAAGTAAAGAGCACTCTCAAAGAAGACAATAATCACAAGGTAGCCAAGAAATTTTTTTAACATATAGTTTTATAAAATGAAGATATCACATCCCAATATCAAATTATTTCTTTTAAACCCTAGTTGTAGTTAACATTCTTCCTAACAACAAAATCACAACAAATACCCAAACCGATTTTACTTCCAACAACACTATTCTTTTTCTAAAATATCAAAAATAAAATACCGAGATCAATTTTTAATTTCGAACCATTAAATAAATTACCAAAATCAATTTTCATTCACATTCATGACTATTTTTTTGCATAAATCTCAAAAATAAAATACCCACATCGATTATTTTCTTTCCAACCATTAAATAAATTACCCAAATTGATTTTTATACATATCCAACAAATAAAATACCCAATCTATTTTCATTTCCATCCAAAAATGAAATACCCAAATCCATTTGGCAATGCCACACAAATTATCCACCATTAAAAGAAAAATATGCAGCAAACAAATATCGAAAGGAGCTAAATCCTGAAATTTTCATCATATTGTAACCACAATGAAAATGGAGAAAGTTGAGAAACCCATATAATTAAAACTTATACTAAAGGGGATTAAGGAAGAAAATGATTTCTTGTAAATTGCTTTTTCCTTCTGCTACTCCAAACCCTTCCATATTTACCACCAAACTTGTAAAAATTTTGCATTCTCTGTGTTAAAAATAAAATCTCTTAAGAAATTAAACCTCTACATATGTTGATTTTTTTGCAAAGTTCCTCCATGAGAGGAGGGAACTCGAGTAAAAATGAAATGAAAAACAAATAACTGACTCTCATCTCGACTTTCCTTCACAAATATATTGTTAGAGTAGGGGAAAGTCCTTTGATTTGTCTGTTCCTAATGTTATACTCTTTTTCTTGAATAACTATAGTATTCATTAATAGCTACCTATCCTCTTCATAAGGGATTCAACCATCATGTTTTTTATCATTAAATCTATTACATACTCAAAGTCATGACTTGGAAGATCAAATGATTGAGCCATATCTATATCATCATTAAAAATAGAAAGGAGGAAGAATACCTAATGTTTACAAGCCCAAAAGTTCTCCACAATTTTATCATATAATAGATCAATTAAAGTGGCTCTTGACATTGAATATTTTGGACTCCCCAACATGCATATGTCATCAAAACCAGCTGCATCACTCACATAATCATCTTTAACAAGTTTATCACAAGTTGAGTGTGGAAATAAACACTTATCACACCATTAAATGATGTGGTATTCTTCTATTAATGATACTCTTGATATCAATGGATCTGGGATTTCATTATTCTCTCTGAAAGCTTATTGCTTTTTTCCTAAAGCCATAGATCATTTTCCTATGTCCTCAACTTAGTGATCTCCTTTGGGATTATTCCCAAATATATTTTGTCCTTGGGTCTCATGTTGAGTTTGAGGATTTGAAGATTATAATTTATCTTTTCTAAAGAAGCTTATATGAGATCTCTTTGACTTCTCTAGCCAAATTTTTAACCACTTCTTCTAATTCCACTTTGCCTTATTTTTCTCGTGGCTTCTCTAGATTAATCAACATGACATATTTGTTTCACCTAATTCTTAGACATTTATTTGAAATATTGATGAAACGAATAGGGTAATGGGCGTAGGAGGAATACTTATAATGGAAAGAAAGACCACCAAAAAGAGTTAAACAATATGTGCGGTGAACTACCTAGTGTGTGCTAGATCCAAAGCAAGTGTGATACTTCCAGGTGGCCGTTAGTCCACTTTTTGAAACAATTTAATGTGAGTAGTAAAATAAATCCTATTGTAAATTGAAATGATTTGGGTATCTCACTTGAAACACAATAAGAAATATCTAATCTAACAGGCTAAGTTAAAATAAGATCCGAAGGTCGTAATCGGTTCTAGGTCTATGCGGAGTCTCCTGATGGAGGTCTCGGGTAGATCATAGGTTAATAAGGGTGATGTGGAATTAGGTGGATAGGTCATTGTTCTGGGTTATATGGGAAAATACGAGACTGATGCCGGTTAAGGGTGATTGAAGGTGGCTAGGTGTAATCAAGGTGCCGTTCTTATGAAATTTTGGAATGCCACGAGAATGATTTTGGGTCTCCTTTGTGATTTCGCAAAGGACTTTGGTTGGTTGGAATGAGTTATTATGTGGTTTGGGAGGAATTTGGCCAGGTTTTAATGGGTATATGGAGGGGTGAGTGTTAACAAAGGTATGTGTATGGCCAAGAGAACAAAGGGTGAAAATATAATGATGAAATGAAATGAACCAAAGGAGTACAATGTTCACTTACCTAGATTCTGTTGCAGGTGCATGTGAGTGGTAAGTGAAGGTGTTGGTAAGGTTTTAAATGTTGTTAAGGATCACCAAACATTGGAAAGCTCCTGCATGGGCTACATGTGCTCTCCTTCTTTCCTGATTAGATCAACTCCTTGCTGGGGTGATTGCTAGATGGATGGGTAGGAGAAAATGCTTGATCTCCTTCCTTGCATGTGTTTTCTCACTGAAATTCATTCTCATAAGATGTGATATCTCTTAGGGATGTGCCAATGTTTTCCAACCTTCTGCTAACCTTCAAAATAAGGTTGTTTTGGGGGTTAAAAGGTGATCGACGGTAGTTCCCGCTAACTAGCGACGGTTAAAGGTAACCAAAGATCGATCAAGGCAAGATTTCCTAGGTTTACTAAACTAAGGAGATGCTCTTGATTTTCTGGGATCTCATGTCATTAACCCATGGATTATATTGGAAGCATATCATACGCATGTGGGAATGTGGTTAGAGAGAATGTAGGCATTAATTTTTAGGGTTTGGGTAAGTCTTAGTTAGTTATGGAAACTTACTAAGAATAGGTCTTAGGGTGAGTTGGCTTGATGAGGTGTATGTGTGGATATTATCTAAATTAGGATATTTAAATAATAAATATGGTGAGGATAATGAATTAATTTAATTTAATTAATTAAATTAATATTCATGGGGTGAAGGGTCATGGCTATGTTAATGTGATGAAGGGTGTTTATTTGTCGAGTGACCAAAGGGGAGTGTGACCTAATTTTAGTGTCTACATTTTGCCCCTTTTTGTTGCATAGCTTGTATTGGTAAGTGACACTAACAAAAATAAGATGTGGTTACCCCATGTGTGGGTGAAGGTGATCCCCCTCAAATGAAGAACTCGCGAGGCCGAAGGTATAATCGGTGAGTTGGTTGATAAAAGGTAAATGGGAGAAAGGGGAAGGTGGTTAACGGGGGAAAAGGGTTAAAGGTCTACACGGGCAATCTAGGTAATGGGTCAAGGTCAAAGATAGTAACATTCAAATGCACACACACGTATAAACTGCAACATGCTACCAAGCTGAAGAGTAGGAAAACTCTACATCGTCTAAGGTCGATAGGTTTATCTAAAAAAGGGTGAAGTGTTTCCGGTATCCAAGGTGTAGGATATGGTCAGAAAGCACAATGTAGGTTAGGTGAAAGAACGTTTAGGTATGTTCTAGTACACCAAAGGTAGGGTTAGGATAAATGGTCATGATACTAGGCTAGGTAAGGTCATTAGGTCAATTAACACAGTAGCATTTCCATAAGGTATAGCGAACACACGAGGTCAAAGGTCACTAGCTGCGACGGTCCAGGGCCAAAAATCTAGGTCACGACATGTGTAAGGCCGAGGGATGGGTAAAATAAGGAGTCCTCAAAGGAAGACAAAGGTAGGTAGTAAATGATGAGGTCAAGAGGGTTAGGTAAATAGTTAGGGTAAAGGGTAGGTGAGGTAAATGGTCGGGTAAAGGCTAAACGGGATGTGTGGAAAAAAAATTATATAATGGGGGTAATAGGGTAAAATGTTGAATTGGGGCAAGAGAGGGTGACCGATGCGGTCAAGGGTAATCGACGCCAAAAGATAGGGCAACCAAACATAGTAAGGTATGGCGTGAGATCGAATACGGTAAAGGAAAACCGACGTCGGTTGAGTCAAGGTCTTAGGCTTGGTTAAGTCGGGCTAGTTTTTCCATGGTTGTGTTTAGAGTAAGGGAATTTGTGATTTATTATTTTGTGCAACAAATGATAATATGGGTCATATGTGAGATGTGGTATAATCTATGCACAATGATGATAGAGAAATGGTAGGTGTAATAAATGTATGTTGTGATGAAGATTATAATATGAAACAACTTGTTATGTACATGGTTTAATTTCCAATTGTTGATATAAAGAGGAAACTAGGTGGATATGATGAAATGTGAGGAAGATGAAGGATGAATTATTTATGGTAGAGAGTTTCTGAGCTAACCTCCAAGGTCCCCATGCCCTCGGAGTGTTACATATATAGTCCTGGCGAAAAGGGACCTCGGGCCGATGTAGTTCTCCCATAAGCTAGGGAAGAATATGATGAGGTATGAAAATGAGTTAGTAGGTTTTAGGCATGGTGTGGGTTTTAGGTCTATTACATGTGGGTGAGTTATAGGTAAAGTGATGTAGGTGAGAAATATGAAAGATGAAGGAGATTACTCCAAAGGTAAGAGTCGAGGACCAAGTCCTGTGCAAGGTAATCAAAACATAATAAAGGTGGTTAAAAGATAAGAGGGGGTAATAAAGCCACCTGATTGGTTAGGATCATACTCGAGTAGATCATACCTTGGAGGAGGTGATGAATGTAAGACCCTAAAAAATTGCATGATTGATTTTGCTATGGTGAAAAGTAGTGACATGATCACCAAATATCTTGGTTTTTGAGAGATCCCTTGAGGCAGTAGGAAATGGGAGTGGGAATGGTGAGAAGGGTGAAAGGTGGTTGATTTGCTATATGGTATGAGGTAACATGCTCTTTGGGAAAGAGATCCAAGGTCATAATGGCCAAGTCCATGACTAAAACGTTTGCGGTTGTGACTTGTATTTGAGAAAGACCCATCAATGCAGGAATTCTATATGGGTTGAGGAATTTAAGTCCTTGAGGTCTTCGCGAAGTTGAACGATGCGGGAAGCTTCAAATTCTCTCTCTTTCCTTTTTATTTTTTATTTTTTTAAGGGCTTTACATAGCTTTCCTTCAAGGGAGAAGTCTATTTATAGCAGTGATTGTCAACAGAAGATGTCCTTTTGAGGGAGTCATCGTTTATATTAGAAGTTTGACTCAAGGATTTGGGTCCCATGTGAGGTATTTGAAGTCATGGACAATACCAAGGTGAAGAATAAGATTCTGTTCGAAATAAAGGGTGAAATGACCATGAGATCTCATCTAAAGGTAGATGAAAAGTATCCATGAGAATCATGCTATGTGCGTACGCCATGGTAAACATATTCAAGAGAAGTTAACAAGTGATGGGTACTCACATGATTCTTATGTAATCATTGGTAAGGTGTATGAAGTGGATAGTGCTCAAGGGATGAACATAGAAAGAGATAAAATGTGAGGTAGGACTAAAAGTCAACAATAGAATGGTCAAAGATGCAAGGCGTTAAGGGGCTCAGGTTCAGGTTTACCATCAAGTGAAGATAAACGATAAGCACCTGATCCATAAGTATGAGTCACAATGTATGGTCCAAGCCAATTAGGAGAAAATTTACCCCATTTACTTTTTTCTACTTTTGTTATGTGTTGATTTTCTTTCAGGATGAGGTCACTAACTTAGAAGGTGCATTCATGGACATGCTTTTCATAGGCACGTTTGATACATTTTTGGAAAAATTAAAGGTGATCCAGAGTGTTAAGATGACGTTTGTCTAATAACTCTAGTTGTGCTAAATGGTCTTGACGAAAGTCATCATCATTGAGCATGTCATGGAGAGAAATGCAGAGTTAGGGAATCTAGAATTCGAGAGGTAAAACTACCTTAGTACTTGTAGATGAGAAAAAATGGTGTGGTGGTAGTGGTAGTGTGAATAATAGTGTGGTATGCCCATAGGGCAAAAGGAATGTGTGTATGCCAATTATTTCTAGTATCGTTAAGCACTTGTATGAGAATTTTGTTCAAGGTTTTGTTAGTGGATTTGGATTGGCTATTGGTATATGGGTAATAAGGTGATGAGAAACTGAGCTGAATATCGAAGGCATCGTAAATTTTTGCAATGTTTTGTTTTTGAATTGTTTTCCTTTATCTGTGATGAGGCGATGAGAAACGGCAAAAAAAATGATGTGATGATTGATGAACTCACATATTTTCTCAACTTTCGTGGAGATGAGTGGTATGGCTTCCACCCATTTTGTGTAGTATTCGGTAGTGGTGATGATCCATTGATGTCATTCAAAAGAATGGGGGTTGATCTCTCTTACAAGATCCAAACCCTATTGAGAGAAGGGCCAAAGGTCACATGTGACCCGTAAGGCATGACTAGGTGTATGATGAAGATTGGCATGTTGTTGGAATTTTACACAACGTTTGATGTACTCACAAAAATCATAGTTAAGGTTCAGCTAGTAATATCCTAGGCAAATAATACATTTAGCAACAACAAGGCCATTGAAGTTACCTCCACATATGCCATCATGAAATTCCTTAATGGTATAAGGAATTTCAGAACTCGTGAGGCATCGTAAGAGAATACCATAAAATTTGAGCTTATAAAAGAGGCCCCAAATGATGTAACAAGACACCTTTTTAAGAAAGGCACATTGTCATTACGGGTGAGATCAGGAGGTAAGATGGAGAGAGAAAGATAGTAAGAGTATTGTTTCTACCAAAGGTCACTCGGTGCATGGTAGCGATTGCCGATAGAGTAAACTTCACGTGGTAAATAAGAAGGTGATTGGAGTCATTGTATGGTGATAAATATTTTATAATCGTTGGGTGAAGTGGGTGTTTGGGAAGCCAAGCAGGCCATGGTATCTACAAATTTGTTGGTTGAACATGGGATGGTTTGAAGGGTGTAATGGTCAAAGGTGGTCAAAAGTATGTCTACATGATGTTTATACTTTTGAAGTATCTCATTATGACATTGGTATATACCATTGACTTGGTTTATGACCAATTGAGAATCACAAAAGATGTTGATTGATTTGACATCTAGGGCATAGGTGGCTTGGAGACCTAATACAAGTGCTTTGTATTCGGTGATATTATTTGTGCATTCAAAATCGAGTTTGAAAGACAAAGGCATGGGCTCACCATCAAGTGGAATGAGGATAATACTAGCCCCACCCCCACACTGACACTTTGAACCATTGAAGAAGAGTGTCATTTGGTAAGGGGGTTCATGCAAGAAAAGGGTAGCAATGGACTCATCTAGAAAATCACAATTAGATGGTCGATCCCTAGAAATAGGTGTCTTGGCCAATTGTTTGGTGATAACTTGTCCCTTGATGGACTTTTGGTGAATGAATTTGAGGTCAAGGTCCGCTAAAAGCATAATCCATCAAGCGACACGCTGATATTGATAAGGTTTGGCATACATGAAGTGTAAAGGGTCGGTGTTTGTCACAACATAGGTTTTGTGGTTTAGTAGGTAATGGAAGAGTTTAGTGGCCATGAAAGGTAAGGCTAATAAAAGTTTCTCGGGATGGGTGTATTGGGTTACGTATTCCAAAAGAGTACGGATTATATAATAAACCACCTGCTCCCTATGTTGTTCATCGCAATGAGTGAGCATGGCTCCCAAGGAGTGATCGATAGCTAAGATGTATAGGTAGAAAGGTTGATCATCTTTAGGTGGAATGAGTACGGGTGGTTGGAGGAGGTATTGTTTTAAGGCCTCAAAATCTTTGTGGCAGTCATCATCCCATTTAAAGGAGACATCCTTCTTGAGCAGATGATGAAATGGTTGGCACCGATCAAATAATTGTGAAATGAAATGGTGAATAGACTACAACTTACCTTGTAAGCTATGGAGTTGTTTAAGGTTAGTGGGCGAGAGGCATTTCCAGAATGGCCTTGACTTTAGCAGGGTCAACTTCTATACCATGTAAGGAAACAATAAATCCCAGGATATTTCCTAAGAGGACTGTGAAGATGCACTTCTTAGGCTGAAGGCAAACACAATATTTAATGAGGTGGTCAAAAATGGTTTTGAGGATGGCAAGGTGTTTGGAGCAGAATTTAGATTTGTCCAGAGATCATCCATGTAATCTTCCAATATACGATGCATGATATCATGGAATATATAAGTCATAGCTTTCTAATATGTGGCACCAACATTTTTAAGGCCAAAAGGCATGAATTGGTAGCAAAAGGTCCCCCAAGGGCGATGAATGCGGTTTTATGTTGATATTCTAGGGAAAGTAAGCTTTGGTTATAACCTCGAGAAGCCATCCATGAATGATAGCATCTCATGACTAGTGGTAAGGTCAACCAATGATCAATACCGGGTAAGGGAAAGTCATCTTTCAGGTATGCTAGGTTGAGGTCACGGAATTTTTGCAAATGCAGAGTCCCCTTGTCACCTTAGTGATAGGGATAATGTTAGAAATCCAACAAGGATAATCAATGGGTAATATGAAGGAATTAGAAAGAAGGTGTTGAAGCTCTACTTTGATGAGAAGGGCAATACGAGGTGTATTTTCCTCATCTTTGATTTGATGGGTTTGGCATCAAGAATGGTTACGATATTGTGGACCACTATGGTGGGGTCAATACCTAACATGTCTACATAAGACTAAGTGAAAGAGTGTTTATGATACTTGAGAAAAGAAGTTATGGCTTCTTGTTTGGTAGCATCCAAAGATTGACCAATCTTTAGGATGTGTGGGTCATCTTGAGTATGAATGTTGATCTCGATAGTTGATTTATTCAACATGGTTTGTGTCTTAGAGTGTAATTACCAATGAATATGTGAGTCTTATGCACCAAGGTAGGTGAGTATGGATTCATCATTGAACAACATTAATTGAAGGTGTATCATCATCGATCATTTCAGGATACAAGAAGGGAAGAGAGGAAGGAGCCTTGCCCTCGCATTGATAAGTCAAAGGCCCCAAGGAAATGGTGTTTATGAAAAAAAAATTTAGGAGGGATAGATTTAGGATCCATTGACTCCGTTGGCGAAGGTGGTGATGAAGGTAGGGCGGGTGAAGAAGGCGAAGAAGAGCTGATGTCTTTGATGAGTTCAATGCGAGCCTGTTTGGTAGGTGGTTCAAGAAATAGGATACCACTACGGTCATTATGTTTGTGGGTGGTGCATGGAATAATGGTATGGCAGCCTTTCTCATAAAATCCAAAACCAAAACCCTTCCATGCACATCATTGTAGGAAGGTATGGGAAAAACGGTGATCGGTGAGATATTGGAAGTCATGGAAAATGGGTGGGTTTGTGATGGTGGTTTGGGTGTGTAAGTGGCAGTATTAAGTCCCCATAGGTGAGACTGGTACGAAGGTGAGGAAGACCATAGAGGAGGTGTTCTCTTATGTGGTGATCATATCGAGAGGTGTTGATGAAGACTTCTATACTCTTGTGGAGTAATGAATGTGTTGACACTATATAGGCAGTACTCCCCCAAAGTGAGCTATTGAAAACACCTTCTAAGGGATCGGTGGTTAGTATGTAGGTAATCGGAATGGATGAGGTGTCATAAGTTGACACGAGGTGGAGTTGATGGATTAGGAGGCTGATGGGTCAGCCGTGGAGTTTTTGAAAGTGGTAGGAATGGAGGAGGTATGTGTGGTTGAGGTAACGACTATACTTGGTAAGCGGAGGTGTAAACAAAGAAACGGTGGTTGCAGAGGTAGACGCTTTAATAGATATGAGCACATCATTGGTTTGGTACAGCATGTTGCATGTTTTGAAAGGTGATGGATCAGCTAGGATAATATAGGTGTGCCCTTCATGCTCAAACTTTACATAACGATGCAAAGTGGAAGGAACGGAACCCATGACACAAATCCAGGGTCTACTAAGCAACAAGTTATATTGGAATTCCCCCTGTAATATGTATAATAGTTCTGGAATAGTGCAGGGGCCCACACGAACATGGAGGATGATGGTGCCTAGCATAGAGGTGATAGCATCATTGAAAGAGCACAACATGACTGGATGTTTATGCATGCAATTGTTAGGTATGCGCATTTGAGTGAATGCATGGGATGAAATGATATTAATGCTAGTGACCCCATCAATCATCAAATTTCATACCCGTATGTCATCGATGTGGATAGATATTAAGAGAGTTGGGTCGAGTCATCATTTTGGTGCAGTGTGATCTCTTCCTCTAAAAGCTAAGGCAAGCTACTTGGTGAGTAGGTGGAGGTGTGGATAAAGGTGGTAATTTGGTGAGAGATGCTACATGATGGGGTGTGATGATGGAGGTGATGGGTGAAGGGTAATTGGGTAACACCTTAATAGATTAAATAACCTCTATGAGAGCTTAGTGATGGGATTCGAGGTTTGAATGAGGTCATATAAGGACATTATGGGGTACTTTGGTGTAATTGCTTGAGCATGGTGCAATGTGTGAATCGATTAGGAATGGGGTATGTAGGGCCGTGAATAGTTATTTTAGGTATGGAGTGCGAGATGGTATGTTGGGTATAGGATTAGATGGTGGGTCGAGTCACCTTTTATTTACCTTTATCCTTCTCGAGCATGGGTAGTGACATGTATCATGTTGATCTCGAGGGGATTTGGAAAATGGAGAAGGTATAGGGTGAATGGTATTATGACACGATGGATAAAAACCTACCGGAGGAGAAAATCCCTGTGAGGTGAGCTGGGCGCAATGACATTTGGGTGGTGGTGTGGCAAGTTCTTTGATGTGAACCATGTTAATTTCAAATCTTGGAGGTGGCTCTAGGAGCTGTGGAGGTGGAGGTTGTGGTTGTTGAGTGGGTAATGTGGGAAGGGGTGTTGGTGAAGCAGGGTCCTCATCGAGAAGGTTGTCATTGTCAAAATTGGCTTTCGAAGGACACAATTGGATAAGGATGGTTTTCAAAGCCTTGTAGTTCTCCACATCATTCCCTGGCACACGATGGTAGGCAAAATTTTAGTGTCATCAAACCCTTTTGGCTTGGGTTTGAGGGGGTCATAAGGTCTACTGTAATGTAATGATGGAAATTTGAAGGAGGTTGGTTAATATTTTGGCATAGGACCCTGCTAGTGGGTCACAATGAGAGGTGAAAGTGGGTTTGGGTGTAGGTACGACTGATTGTTGATGAATAGTCCTCACAGGAGGGGGAATAGGTCGAGCTATGGTTTTGGGTGTTGGCGTGGTCTTGGGTGTCGGTCGTGTTTGTTTAGGTAGGGGTAGGGTAGATTAATGAGTAAGAGGGCATGTGTGTGTTTTGACTATCCTATTGGAGGGTAGTGGAGTTTTTTTAGTTGCACCTTCTTGGGTAAAGGTGATATGGGTGTATGAGGTCTAGAAGGAAACTCGGGTGGGGAAGAGGCCAAGTTACCCATGGGGATAACAGAGGTGTTTTGAAGGTAGAGGATGTGGGTCGAGTAGGGGGTGTGAGAGGTAAGTACTGAAGTGTAGTGGGTAGTGAAGAAGTTGTGGAGAGTATTGGTGGTATGGGTGGTAAAGATGTTACAGGTGCGGGTATATGTCATGTTGGGTGCTTGGGTAGGTTAGAGGTTTGTGAGGAAGGGATGGGCTGTTGTGTTTTTGGTTTAATGATGGGTAGAGATTTTTAACCGTGTTTGGGGGATGAGGTCCTAAGATGGATGGGACATGTGCAGGTGTGATTGGCATAGCCAGGGTATGAGGTCTATGGGTTTGTTTCTTTTGTTTGGGTGCCGGAGTAGGTGTGGTGTTGACTTTGGAGGATGTAGCTAAATCCAGTTTGATAGGTGGATGAGTAAGGATGGTGGTTGGGGTGACCCCTAAGGTAATGATAGGTTTTGGCGAGGAAGAGGATGTAGGTGTGGGTTTGGATTTAGAGATATGTTTGATTATGGGTAAGGGTGTTTGTTGAGTTATGATGGGTTTCGTGGAAGGAGTGGTGATAGAGGTAGTCATATTTATTTTGATTGGTCAAAATAGTTTTGGGTAGATAGTGGAGGTATCAACAAGTGACATTTGCATCTATGTTGAGATGGGAAGAAAAAGGAACCCCTAAAGTAAGGCCCTATCCACATGATCTACGCGATCGGCCAAACGTGAGAATAGAAAATCTGTAGGTGGAATGGATAAGGACCTAATGGAAATTCCCATAAAATGTGTCTTAGAGATGGGGAATTGGCTAGCTTCAGCTTCCGTGGGTAAGAGAGCTGAAATTAGGTCCGTAGGATCTTGGGTAGCTGATGGATAATGCTCACCAAGAGGTAAGGGTATCTCAACTAGGTCTGTGATAGGGTTTGGAGATGATGGGAGCTCCTTTGTGGGTGGAGGAGGTAAATAATTATCCTCCATAAATTGAAGAAGTACTATGGGTGATGACTCTTTAAGTGGATAAGCCAAAGGTGAAATGGTCTCGATGTTAGTAGAAGACTCCTCCATGGGTGAGGAAAGAGGTGAAAGGTGTTCCTCTATGGGTGAAGGAATAGGTAAGGTTGGTTCCAATGTGGAAGGAGGATTGCAAGCTAGAATCTCCTCTATGGAGGGAATATGGGAAGCAATAGGCACATCACTAAAAATAGTGTGGACCTCGTGGGTATGAATATCATGAGTTGAGGCCTCACCGGTTTGATCAGACGAAGGGGCATGATTAGGAAATGGTTTCTTGAAGATGTGTAGGTTTTGGTTGGCAGGTGCATTAGGATTATCAACAGTTAACTTGCCTTTCTCAAGCATTTCTTGGACAATATTTTTAAAGTGATGCAATTACCATCACTATGACCCTTTACTCGATGATAGTTACAGAAGTCATGTTCTTTATACCATACAGGCATGGGGTGAGCAGGGTCAAAACTAGTGTGTAGTTTTATGGGCGGAAGGGTGATGGCTCTGGCTTTGATAAGATTTTCTAAGACAAAAGAGTAATGTTCCCCAATTGGGGTGTATTTTGTTTTTTCTCGTCTAAATTGAAAAGTCCTGGACGAGTGAGAGATTAGATGATGGGGTAGCTTGATTTTACAGATGAGTTGGCCTTGAGTACCACTACATTAGCGGTGCCTTTATCTTTTGAATAACTATTTTGTGGTTTGGAAGAAGAAGAGGTATCATTTGACTTGAATGTCAAATTCTTATTACGTAATTGGATTTTCTTCTCTTCGATGGCCTGAATCTTTAACTTTCATGCCATGGTGAATGCTTCATCAAATGTTCGAAGGTTTGGATCTGCAAGGTTGGTAAGATATGTCTAGCACAATCCTACGTGAAGAGCTCAATGAGTTCTGCTTTGTGGCAATTGGAAGGTGAGTTGATTAATTAGGCTTCGCTAGCGAGTGACCAAATCTTCCATAGATTCATCCTCATACAGATGCGTGGAGTCTAGGTCGGTCATGGTAACCTTCTTGACGATATTGATGGAGAAGTGATCCAAGAAGGCTTGGGATACATGATTGAATGGGAATATAGAGTATCTAGGTAACCCACTATACCAATCTAATGCAGGTCCAGTTAGAGACATGGGAAAGGTTCTTAGGAGCAAAGCATCATCGTGAGTGATTAGGTAGGACCTATGTTTGAACAACCGCAAATGCTGTTGTAGGTCTTCCTTGCTATTAAAGTGGTTGAATTTAGGCATCTCCTAATGGATGAGATATGGATGAATAGGAATGGATGGGTGGATGGGCTCATTACAAATCTTGTCATAGGTGAGGGTGTTGTGGGAGCTAGAAATTGATGCCTCCAATGTCTGCATCTTGTCCATCATTAATTTGATTAGGTCGTTGGTAGGTTGCAATGATTGGGTGCCTCTTGTAGCATGAGAGGGTTGGTTTGGGCATATAATATGGGTGGCACTCCAAAGATATGATGCTTCGTGTAGGTTGATTGAGAAGAAGGTAGTGAGATAGGGGTACATACCCAGTGGATAATAGATGAAGAAGGAGGCTCTGATAGTATGTATATGGAGGTGGAAGGGTCATGGTAACCCTAGTGGAAATTGGGGACAATGATTGTGGAATGGAAAGGACCACGTTATAAAAAGGGGTAGGGGTCACCAAAACTAGAGGTGGTAATGTAGCTATGCGTATGTGTGAAACATTAGGGGTGGATGTGGTTACATTTTGGGTAGTTGTTGAAGGTATGGTGGATGTGACGGGTGCAACGAGGTAACATATGTGGAATTCATAGTTGGTATAGGACCTAGCTACAAAATGACTTGGGGTAAGGTGGAGGTAGGTAGCATGAAACCAGATGGGGCTAAGGTAGGAGTGGGAATGAGATCCGGGGGATAGATACGGGCATGTCATATATCAACTAACCCGAGGCATCTTGAGTGGACGAGTGGGAAAGGTAAAACTACAAAGTGACAGGGTTTTGGTTAAGGAGTCGTGTGAAATCCTCATCTTTGGTGGTGATAGTGATAGGATGGATGGGATCTATGGCTGGTGATAAAATGGAAGGTGGTGAAGGACTAGGTGGGAGCGGTTGACAACTAGCGTGGAATACGAGTGCACTTGCTTGTCTTCAGTTAGCACCATGTGAACCAATACTGATCGGGTTGGGCCGCTTCTCTGTAAATGACATAGAAAAACAATAGGGACAGGTGAAATAGGTGGTAAAAAGTGGATTAGGTGTAAAATTTTTGTTGGAAAGTGACACATCCTAACCGATGCGCTTCGATAAACCAACAACAAGTTAAAAGTAACCACAACCGGTCACTGTGGGAAATGGAAAGTGAGTCAAAACAAGGTTATAAGGCCAAATTTGACAGTATGCTAAATATTATGAGTTTTACAATGTAAATGGAAATGATAGTAGTGACAGGACTGTATTCCTCCGTTCGATGCACCAATAAAATGCAGAGTCTACTAAAACCTAATCTAACTACCAAGGAGACAGGGAGAGAGAAATGCATAAAAACAAACCTAAGCTAAGGAGGTGATGCACCGAGGAATGAAGAACATACGTTTTGCCAATTAAACACAGACCACAGAAATGCAATGCAAAATCATGCACAGATAAACATATTCACAGTGAAAGATCAGGAGGATGCAAAATGAAACACATAGAGGGTTGAGAAACATCCACAGTCATGCATTTATTTGCTCTGAAGGTTGATACAATACACTGCAAAAAATGCCCAGAGGCAAAGGTGCATTACAGTTTCAGATGGGAGGTTTGAGCTCCACAACTCTACCTGCCAAAGAGAAGAAGGGAGGGGCCAAAACAAGAATGTCCAACCTTTAGAAAGAAGCCCCTCCTTACAATTTATAGGAAGAATGAGAGAGAGAAGAGAGAGAAAGTCCAAATCTACCCCAACCACCTCAGGTTGTATTTAATTCATCTCATTATGGTGGTAGGTGAGGACCATATCAAACCCCAAAAGTGGCAAACTGTATTTTGCATTTTTAAGAACTTGTTCCCACCCAATTAAAGATATCCAATCGTAGTTAGGTAGAGGATGCCGTAGGCTTTCCGAAAAGTCCAACCTTGTGTGAATCGGAGCTCCTACCAAAAAAAGTTATGGCCATCTCAATATCTCGGGTCGTGGTCTCGCTCGCAAGCTCGTAATGTCATGCGCCTCGAAGGTGCGCCTCGCGCATCCATATGCATGTTGACAATCCTTTTCATGCGCCAAAGGCACAAATATGTTTGTGTCGACAACCCTTTTTGTGCGCCAAAGGCGCATTCATTTGCATGTCAACACTCTTTTCTGTGCGCCAAAGGCGCAAATATGTTTGTGTCGACACATGTTTACGTGCGCCACTTTACCTGCGCCAAGGGCGCAACTTTTTCCGTGTCAACATTCCTTTCTGTGTGCCAAGGGCGCGTCTATTTCTATGTTGACATCTTCTTCTGTGCGCCAAGGGCGCATTTACATTTGTGTCGACATCCTCTTATGTGCGCCAAGGCGCAACTTTTTCCCTGTTGACACTCATTGTTATGCGCCATTTCCGTGCGCCAAGGGCGCATCCTTTACATTGTCATTTTCGCCGACATCCATTTCTGCACCACTTTCCCTGCTGCGCCATGGGCGCATACATTCTCATGTTGACACTCATTGTTATGCGCCATTTTGTGCGCCTTGGTCATGTCAGGCATTTGAGCTTCTTTGATTTCTCCATTCTCCTGCTTGTCTATATCTACCCGGGGGGAAGATATATACAACAATTTGGTGACTCAACGGGATCACCTGCCTGCTAGGTAGAAGATCAGTGGCCCTTTTAGAAATCCATTGGGCATGGAGTCATAAGCAATACTTGAAACCAACTTGATCTCTGATCCCGAGCCTGAAACCGCAACTCCTTCTCCGACAGCACTTTGAACTGTAGAAACAACCTGAGAGCAACGAAACCTGTGCCAAAGCACTTAGGGAAACTGAAACCTAACTACAACAAGACAATGTGCAAACGCACTTAGAGGAATTGAAATCTAAGCTAATATTTACAAGGGTAGAAATTTTCTCTTTTCAGTAGCAATGTTTAAGATAGATTCCGTTGACCGGAATCGAAAGTTCTTCTCCGTCCAATGTAGATAATTGGAAGGCATTGCTACTCTTGCACCCCGTGACCATGTAGGGGCCACTCCAAATGGCGTCAAACTTGGAATGCTTTCCTGGTCTTGCCCGATCTGCATCCCATTTTAGAACTAGATCCCCTTCCTGGAAGGTCCTTGCTCTTGCCTTCTTATCAAACCATCTTTTTACTAAGGCCTGATCCTTTTCGATCGTCTGAACTGCATGTTCTCTAATTTCTTCCAATTCCATCAACTCTGCATACCTAGCCTCCATTGGTTCGAACTCAGCTAACTCCAACTGCCTCATGAACTCCAATGCAGGCAGTTCTAATGATATGGGCAATACTGCCTCCTTCCCATAGACCAGCTTGTAGGGAGAATTCCCTGTAGACCTCTTTGGTGTTATTCTGTCAGCCCATAACGCTGATTTTAGCTTTGTATGCCATGTTCTTTGATTTTCATCCAGAGTCCTCTTGATGATTCTTAGCAAATTTTTGTTTGTGGACTCTGCCTGTCCATTACCCTGCGGGTAATAATTTGAAGAGGTGCTCAAGTAGATTCCATTCTTAACAGCCCATTCTGTAATTTTGGAACCTATAAATGCCAATGCATTGTCTGATATGATAGTGGACGGCACACCAAACCTGGTCACTATTCCTTCATAAAAGTCTAGTATGTTAGACTCATTTGCTTCCTTGAGCGCTACTGCTTCGGTCCACTTGGTGAAATAGTCTGTTGCCGTGAGAATCCACTTGTGGCCTTGGCTTGAGTTTGGATTAATGACCCCGACGAAGTCCAATCCCCATTGCATAAATGGTTGGTCAACCAGAATTGGGTGCAATGGAAGTGCTGCTTGTCTTTCTTTGCCTGTGAAGAGTGCACATTTCTTGCACTTTCTTATCCATGTATAGCAGCCATCAAGACTCACCCCAATAATACCCGCCTTCATTATTTTGAGAGTCATACTGTGGGGCAAAATGTCCTCCAGAATCTCCATCATGAAAATCTCGTAACACCCTCTCAATTTGACTTATCCCAATGCACCTCAATAGAACTCCATTGATGTCTTTCTTAAACAAAACACCATCAACAAGCACATATGGAATGGCTTGTAATCTGAAGTATCTCCTCTTTGCTTTGCTCATTTCTGGAGGGCATAGGCCTGTCTGTAGGAAGTGTATCATATTTTGAGTCCAACAAGGAGTAGGCACGTCATCATTTTCTTGTTCTTGATCATCCTGTAGTACCAAGGTAGTCTCCTTTTCATCACCAGCTTCAACTTTCTGACTCAAGGCTAGCTGCTCACATAGTCCCTTCCCACGTACTAGTTTGGTGACCTTGATCTCGATGTCATATTCCATGACACGAGTTATCCATCCTGCACGTTTCTCATTCAGATCCTTGTTTAGAAGGAAGTCCTTGACTCCCGCATGAGAGACTAATAATTGGATCTTGTTGTTTGAGACTAGGTGCTTGAATTTCTTTAAGCTTCTGATTACCGCAAGGACATGCTTTTCAATGAAAGAGTACCTAGTTTCGTATTCCTCCAAGCTTTGACTGAAGAAAGCAACTGGTTGTTCTAACCCTTCTTTGTTTTGTTGTACCAGGATTGCAGAAATTGTGTCTCCACCACCAAAGGCATATAGCATGAATTCCTTAGAGAAGTCCTGGATTGACGAGAGTCAGGGCTTGAGATATAGCCTCTTTTATTGCCTCAAAACTTGCCTTGCCTTCAGATGTCCACTTAAATGCCATGCTCTTCTTTAACATCAGTGTTATTGGCTTCGCAAGAGCTGCAAAGTTTGGAACAAACCTGCGGACAAAATTGATCCTTCCCAAGAAGCTTTGAAGAGCCTTCTTGTGACTTGGCAATGGCAATGCTTGAATTGCTTCAACTCTTTCTGGGTCAATCGCCAACCCCTCCTTTGAAACAATATGGCCTAGAAGTTTTCCCTCGTGAGCCAAGAATATGCATTTTTTGGGATTCAATGATACCCCAAATCTTCTACATTTCTGAAATACTTGCCTCAAATGACAGAGGTGATCCGCTGCATTTTTTGAGAATACAGTGATGTCGTCGAGATATATCAAAACTATTTTATTGATCAACCCCTTGAATGCCATATCCATCGCCCTTTGGAAAGTGGCTCCAGCATTTGATAGCCCAAAGGGCATCTTCTTGTAGGCATAGGTGCCCCATTTGGTGGTGAAAGCTGTCTTGAACTGGTCATCTTCTTTCACCATTACCTGATTATACCCTGAGTAGCCATCTAGGAGAGAGAACCTCTCTGAACCGGATACTACTTGCAATATTTGTTCCATTGAAGGAAGTGGGTAATGGTCTTTAAGAGATGCCCTGTTGAGGTCTCTGAAGTCCACACACAACCTGATTTCTCCGCTCTTCTTTCTGACCGGAACCAAGTTTGCAACCCAGCTTGAGTGCTTGATCGGAAATATAATGCTTGCCTCTATTAGCTTATTTAGCTCTTTCTTCATTAGAGGCTCAATGTGAGGGTTGACTGTCTCTCGCTCGCCCGATGGGCTTAGCATCCGATCCACCCTATGGTATGTTGTGCCAACTTCGGATCGAAACCTCTTAAGTCTTCATAGCTCCAAGCGAAGACATCTGGAAATTCTTGGCAAAGTTGTATGAAATCTGATTTCTCCTGCTCAGTGGCCACTTTACCAATTTGAAGTGTTTTGCCCTCCCCAACTAGAATGGGCTCTGAATCTTCTCTCTTGACCTGTATATTAGCCTTTTCCTTACGGAACTGGTCGTTAGGGTTGAAGATAGACTCCAATGTTACTAAACCCTTAGGAAGCTTGTTTGTCCGCAACTGCACTACTTGATCCCCGTACTGCTGCTCTAGTCTGTCCTGATTTCTAGCTGAGAATTCAGCCTCTTCTTGCAAGAAATTGACGATCTGTTGATCGTTCTCAAACACCTGCCAGCTTGTGTTATTATCTGGAACTGCTGGCCTCACAACTACATGGATATGTGGCTGCGTTTTTTCTCTTCTGATGTTGTCAACCACATCAAACGTCGCTCCAATTGCTGCGAGTCTATCTGCGGCTTCATTTTTCTTCCTGGGTATGGACACAATGCTGAAAGCTTCGAAATCCTCAATGAGGTCCCATACCCTATTCTTGTAGTTCTTCAGCAGGTCGTTCTTTGTAGCATGTTGTCCCCTAACTTGGTTGACGATTAGCTCGCTATCTCCAAACACTTGCAAGTTCTTTATGCCCTTTTTCCTGGCCCAATGAAGTCCATGAATCAAGGCCTCATATTCAGCTGTGTTGTTCGAACAAGAAAACTGGAAACGAAAAGCTGAATAATATTTGATGTCTTGTGGTGAAATCAACACTGCACCACCTCCAGCACCTTGCCTGCTTCTCGAACCATCGAAGAATAATTTCCAAACTTTGTTTTCATCCTTTTGTTCAGGCTGAATGATGTCAGGAATGAGTGAATTTTCCTCGTGTATACAATACATGCCCAACTCAGATTCTTCAATTTCCTTGTATGGGTCAAATTCATGACTTTTGTTTGCCCATTCATCTAAAGTCAAATCAGGAATTCCCTCAACCTTAGTACCTGCTTCTAGATCACTTGAACACTCCTCCTGATCAAAAGCTGAGCAATTTGCATTGATAGGGCCTGGTACATAAGGCTCAATATGAAAATTGGCAATCGATTCTGATCTGATTGTTGCTTTAGCTCCATACCTTGTCCTAAAGATCATGTGTGACCAATCTGCAGATAAATATCCACCGATCTTTGCAGTGAAGTCCCTTGATAGACACAACGCAAAGAGTGGCGGGAGGTCAATTACAGACACATCTTGCAAGACTGTAACATTAGGACATGAATGTAGTGTTAGGCTTAACCCCTTGATGACCCCAACTGTTCCCACTGCTGTTCCATCTAGTTGCACTACTCCTTTCAGCACTGGCTCGTACTTCAGACCCAGTTGATCCGCTATTTGCTTTGGCATCACTGAACTACTTGCTCCTGAATCTATCATGCAGTTGTGTACCAAGTGGTTTCCAACAATCAATGAAACATAGAATGGTGGAGGCTTCAAATTTTTCCTTGTCTGGCCCCCATCATGTTGCACTGCATTAGTGAGAACTTTCTCATGTCCTTGGTTTGATACATTTGTGGCAGACCAATTAGCCATTGCAGCTTGCAACAAATCTCGTTGCCCTGGGATCGCCAGTGATTCCCACATGGAAATGTTCACATGTGTCTTCTTCATTTGATCGATGATGTTGAAGGGGGATGAACTGTCCTTTTGCTGCCCCTTACTTGGTGCAAGCTTTTCTGGAGCTTGAACGGGTGCATGTGTTGCTGCAACAGGTACCTTAGTCTGGTTTTGCGCATTTGGGGCTGCGTTTGGTCTGCTGGCCCCTTGTTGTGTAAGAGCGGGTTGAGGAACAACTGGATTGGGCGGTTGTTCCTCTACTATGCTTCTCTTCTTTGACCGTGTGTTGGCAGCCACGCCTTGAAAAGGCTGTTGGTTAACTCCACAGAAGTCTTCCGTTTGCCAATTTGCCAATGTGGTTTCTGTCGGAGGTCCCTCTTGTTGCGTTTCTTGCTGCTGATTCCCTTCTTGGCTTGGTTCTTGAGGCACACCAATGGTTTGCACCATCAAGGCCTGATTCAGTGCACCATTGAAACATGCTGACTGATTGTGAGGTAGATTGCAAGGGTAACACCAGTCGTACTCCTGTGCCATGTTATTTTGTGTCGGGACCAAGGCTCTCGAGGATGTCGTTGCATTTGGATCATACGGCCGAAATGGCCTGGCAGCTTGAGGTTGTCCTTGGCTTTGGTTCGCAGCCTGAGGTGGTGGTGGTCTATTCTGTTGGTATGAGGGCCTAGCTTGGTACTGTGCTTGAGGCTGATACGGTCTGGCACTTTGAGCTTGCTGTCTTTTGATAGTCACAAGCTCATTTCCAAGGTTCTGCAGTTGTTTCATGACCTCTTGCAATTCCTTTGAACTATTTGAAGAAGTCGATGCCTCATTATTGCTTTGATTTCTAGGAGTTGGAATGGGATTCAACTCGTGCTTGATCGTCAGTAGGATTTCCCATGTCTGGATAGAGAGGCATCAAGTGGCCTTGGTGCAAGCTTTCCGCTTGATCAAACAGTTCTCGCTTCTCGATCGCCGTGTCATAGGACCCTCGCAGCTTGTTCCTCCCATTGATTGGATCATCATGGCTATGTCTCGAATTTATAGCCTTTAAGAAATAAAGGAATGCTCCTTCGGCAGCTTGGTCTAACAAAGCTATTGGGATCCTCGTCCCATGTCCGTTGGAACCTCGAAGTCAAATCTGCCATTTGTTCGTTAGAGCCCTTTTGATTGTTGTCACTGCTCCAATAAGATAAATTGTCCGCCCTCTCCCCGAATTGGCTACAAAGAGCAGAACAAAGTTGGTTCCAATTCGTAATAGACCCTGCTGTAAGGCTCCTAAACCATTGTAAGGCCTTGCCTTTGAAAGATGAAGCCAACAACTTGACTGCAATATCCATTTCATTTATTTCGTGGATCGCGCATACATTAGCAATATCCTGGATGTGATCAATAGGAGTAGTATGATTTTCACCTGTGAAGTAGGGGATATTCTTTAGCGCTGCAACTGGAATTTGATTCTGAGCATTTAGGGCAAGTGGACTACTGCCCGTGAAATTGACAAAGGGATTCGGTGGTAGATGTGCCATTATGATTGGCCTAAGAACCCTGGTTGATGCGAGAAAAGGCCTACCAGGTGGAGGTGTAGACAAAGTCCTGTTAGGCGGAGATGGTGATCTTTGTGGTCTTCTTCCTCTCCTTCCTCTGCCTGGTGATAGTTGCAAGTGGAAAAATAGCCCTTCTTCTTGAGTATTGGACCTGGTTCGAATTCTTCTCATGTGCCTAGGCAACTTGTGCTGCTACACCACTGAATTCTATCCCTTCGGAGTCGCCAGATGTGTTAGAGAACAAGCCTCAAAAGACTAGATTTTGCCAAGTTACACACCAAAACCTGACAATATTTAAACACAAAATTTTTTTAAAAGACCTGCACATTTGAGATTTTAGGGTTTGGAATTTGATTTGGAATGACAGTCCCGAAAACCCAAAAACGCCAGATTTCTGAAAACCTGAAATCCGAAATTCAAAAAACCATGAAATTTTGAAAGTCAAAATCTCAAAATTCTAGGAATACCCTTTTGAAGATTACCCCCCGATCTATCAACTGATGAAATTTTGACTTGTTTCGAGCAAGTTAAGTCCTTGAAAATCAATTTCAAAGTTCAGCCTGGAAGGTGAAAAATCTGGAATTGTAAAACCTGCAATTTTTTGGTCCGAATTTCATGAAAACTCCTTCAAATCTATGGAATGACCTCTTGGTCCCACCGGGCGTGCCAAAACTATTGGTGTCGAATCACAGCACCCCTGGGACTCTGCAACTCGATGGGTTGAGAATCTCAGTGCGATTGCACAACATGGAGCTTTTCCCAAGTGTGGGACCTTGCGAAATCGGAAAAGCTCTCCGGATGAAGGCCGGCTCCTATTCCTCTGTTCAGATGCACCAATAAAATGCAGAGAGTCTACTAAAACCTAATCTAACTACCAAGGAGACAGGGAGAGAAAATGCATAAAAACAAACCTAAGCTAAGGAGGTGATGCACCGAGGAATGAAGAACATACGTTTTGCCAATTAAACACAGACCACAGAAATGCAATGCAAAATCATGCACAGATAAACATATTCACAGTGAAAGATCAGGAGGATGCAAAATGAAACACATAGAGGGTTGAGAAACATCCACAGTCATGCATTTATTTGCTCTGAAGGTTGATACAATACACTACAAAAAATGCCCAGAGGCAAAGGTGCATTACAGTTTCATATGGGAGGTTTGAGCTCCACAACTCTACCTGCCAAAGAGAAGAAGGGAGGGGCCAAAACAAGAATGTCCAACCTTTAGAAAGAAGCCCCTCCTTACAATTTATAGGAAGAATGAGAGAGAGAAGAGAGAGAAAGTCCAAATCTACCCCAACCACCTCAGGTTGTATTTAATTCATCTCATTATGGTGGTAGGTGAGGACCATATCAAACCCCAAAAGTGGCAAACTGTATTTTGCATTTTTAAGAACTTGTTCCCACCCAATTAAAGATATCCAGTCGTAGTTAGGTAGAGGACGCCGTAGGCTTTCCGAAAAGTCCAACCTTGTGTGAATCGGAGCTCCCAGTCAAAAGTTATGGCCATCTGAATATCTCGGGCCGTGGTCTCTTCCCGCCGGGTCGCATGTCAATGCCTCCCTCAAGGTGCGCCTTGGCGCATCCATATGCATGTTGACAATCCTTTTCATGCGCCAAAGGCACAAATATGTTTGTGTCGACAACCCTTTTTGTGCGCCAAAGGCGCATTCATTTGCATGTCAACACTCTTTTCTGTGCGCCAAAGGCGCAAATATGTTTGTGTCGACACATGTTTACGTGCGCCACTTTACCTGCGCCAAGGGCGCAACTTTTCCCGTGTCAACATTCCTTTCTGTGCGCCAAGGGCGTCTATTTCTATGTTGACATCTTCTTCTGTGTGCCAAGGGCGCATTTACATTTGTGTCGACATCCTCTTATGTGCGCCAAGGCGCAACTTTTTCCCTGTTGACACTCATTGTTATGCGCCATTTCCGTGCGCCAAGGGCGCATCCTTTACATTGTCGACATCCATTTCTGTGCGCCACTTTCCTGCGCCTTGGCGCATACATTCTCATGTTGACACTCATTGTTATGCGCCATTTTGTGCGCCTTGGTCATGTCAGGCATTTGAGCTTCTTTGATTTCTCCATTCTCTCGTCTATCTACCCTGGGGAAGATATATATAACTAGGACTAACTCATGAACCGAACATATCGATTTATCATTGTGTGTTCCCGGGAAAGATGTTGTTTAATAATATGTATTTGTTTTTGAATTTGTGCAATGTGGCAAGACTCGAGAGAGAGAGAGAGAGATGTGCTTTCTACGATTCATTTGTCAACCATCGATCGAAGAATGACTTCCAACGTATAGGTTGCCCACATTTAATGTGAGAAAATGCGATAAATCGAAGGCAATGCACTTATTTTAAGCCCAAATCAAAATGTGAAGTTGGATGACACAAATAGATGAAGAGGAAGAGGGATGCTCTTTCACTAAAATTCAGAAAACAAAAATAAATGATTCTTTTTAAGTACACCAAAAGAGAGTTTTTATATAGATAAAATAGAAAGAAAAAGAAGGTTACCAAGGAAGACAATTAATGTGTATGCTTTTCGAAAGGGAAACAAAAACACAACTTTTCCTAGGAATGAATAAAATCCAAGGAACCCCGGATGGGTCCCAATGAGCTTGCCAAAATGTTTCACCTAAGTCTTAGACGTTTGTTTGAAATATTGAGGAAATAGATAGGGTAACGTGCATAAAAGGAATACCCGTAATGGAAATCAAGACCACCAAAAAGATTTAAACAATATTTGTAGTGAACTACCTAGCATGTGCTAGATCCGGGAAGTGTGATACTTCTTAGATGGTTGTTAGTCCAATGTTTAAAAAAATTTAATGCGAGTAGTAAAATAAATCCTATTGTAATTTGAAATGATTTGGGTATTTCACTTGAAATACAATAAGAAATATCTAATCTAACAGGCTAAGTTAAAATAAGATCCGAAGGTCAGGTAGTTGGTTCTGGTCTCTGCAAGTCTGACAAAGGTCTCAGGTAGATCACAGGTGAATAAGGGTGATGTGGAATTAGGTGGATAGGTCACTATTCTGGGTTGTATGGGAAAATACAGAGACCGGTGCCGATTATTGTGGAATTCTAGGAATGCCACAAAATGAGTTTTGGGTCTCCTTTGTGATTACACAGAGGACTTTGGTTGGTCGGAATGAGGTATTAGGTGGTTTGGGAGGGATTTGGCAAGGTTTTAATGGGTATATAGAGGGGTGAGTGTTAACAGAGGTCTGTGGATGGCCAAGAGAACAAAGGGTGACAATATAATGATGAAATGAAATGAACCAGAGGAGTACAACATTCCACTTACTTGGATTCTGGTCATGGGTGCTTGTGAGTGGTAAGTGAAGGTGCTGGTAAGGGTTTAAATGCTGCTGAGGATCACCAAATGTTGGAAAGCTCCTGTATGGGCTGCATGTGCTCTCCTTCTTGCTTGATTGGATCAACTCCTTGCTGGGGTGATTGTTGGATGGATGGGTAGGAGAAAATGCTTGATCTTCTTCCTTGCATGTGTGTTCTCACTGAAATTTGTTCTCAAAATATGTGATATCTCTTAGGAATGTGCCAATTATTTCCAAAATTCTACGAACCTTCAAAATAAGGTTGTTTTGGGGTTAAAAGGTGACCGACGGTGGCTCTACTTAACCAATAATGGTTAAGGGTAACCGACGTCGGTCAAGGTAGGATTTCCTAGTTTTACTAAACTAGGGAGATCCTCTTGATTTTCTGTGATCTCATGTCATTAACCCGTGGATTAGACTGGAAGTGTCTTGTACGCATGTGGGAATGTGGTTAGAGAGAACGTAGGCATTGATTTTTAGGGTTTGGGTAAGTCTTAGTTAGTTATGGAAACTTATTAAGAATAGGTCTTAGGGTGAGTTGGATTAATGAGGTGTCTAGGTGAGGTGTATGTGTGGATATTATCTAAATTAAGATATTTAGATAATAAATATGGTGAGGATAATGAATTAATTAAATCAAATTAATTAAATTAATATTAGTGGGGTGAAGGGGGCCATGGCTAGGTTTATGTGATGAAGGGTGTTTATTTGTCGAGGGACCAAAGGGGAGTGTGACCTAATTTTAGTGTCTACAACCTTCTCTCTTTGGAGGCTTTGAGGATTCCTTAATATTATTCTCAATTTGGACAGCCATAGATAAATCTTGTCTCAAGGTTATAGGATTTTTCCCTTAGATAATAATATTTGTTTACTATCAAATACATTTGATTACTTCAAGAAAGAATCATCACTAGGCCTTAGATTGATACGCAATCTAGTTAAAGTTTTAGTGAACCTTGTATTAAAGTCTTACACATACTCATTATGATTTGTCTTAATGTTTTTAAACTTTGATAAAAGAAACTTGGGGTCATTCTTATCACCATATTACAATCTGAATGCATTCTCCATTTCTAACCAAGAATCCATTGAGTTTGTAGGACAAAAATTATACCATCCCTTGGAATATTATTATAATGTATGTATGAATAACTTAACATAAACATCTTCATGCTCTACTTCATAGTCATCCATTACATTTTGAAAAAATCTAATATGTTGATCCCCACTTATAGAATTATTCCCTTGAAATCTAGGCAATTTGCTTCTAATTTCATTTGGTACTTCATTGGGATAGCCCACCATTCCATGGAACCTTATTGGTTTATAAGTGGTAACTAAAAAGGAGCCCTTGGTGGAGGTTATTCCATATTATTTTGTGGAGGATTTTCAAAATGAGGGTTAAAAAGCTCTGTATATGGTGAGCTTTGAAGTAGAGGAGTATGATCCAAAAAATGGAAATCTCTCAAGGACTCAATTTCACAAAATACTTTATTCTCAAGAGTCAACAAATAAAAAAAATGAGGAGTACCTTTATTATTTACATATGTTGAACCTTATTAAAACAAAGAATGGAAATATGCTTGAGTAATACCTAAATTAGATCTGTCATATGTGCTAGAGTAGTCCTCAACCAAAGTTATATCAAGTTTACTAGGTTGAATAATATTTTCTTCTATCTTGATCACCCATTGGTTTGTAGATCTACTTCCTTCTTTATTATGTATTCTCTAGCTCTGTGAGTAATATTCTAGTGGGATTAGATTTGAAAAATGATCTTCTTCCTTCAATATTTGCAAAGGGGAGAGTTAATCAGCAAGGTGTAGAAGATTTTGCACTGGTATTACTCAAATTTTCTTTGAAATATGGAGCTGCCACTAAGGCCTTGTACCTTAGATGTATAAATTAACTCAAAATACTTTTGAAAGGATATATTCACAAATTGATTGATAAATCTTTGCAGACTTTTATGAATTTTCCAACTTTTCTAGTTACCAATCCCTTAGTATACTCATAGAGGCTCAAGCTTTATGGAAATTGTTTTTGTATTTGGAAATTTTGGACAATACTTTGTAAATTGGTCTATATTTATCTAATTTCTAAAACACTTTGTAAAGGTATTTATTTTGAAATTTACATGGGATATTCTAAGTCAAAATATGATCCAATGAGATAAATATCATATAAACATCCCCGAAAATGGTTCCAAAAGCATGTTGGTCCTCAAATCTACACCCTTGGTTTCTTGATAGTAATTATTTAGGAAGGGGGATGATTTGAATGGTGGTAGATTGGATAATATGTCATTTTCTAGACAAGGATGGGTCTAGAACTTTCCTTTAGATCAAGCCTTGGGATGATTGAGGGGAACGTACAAAGGGGATGGCCTATTCCCTCTACTTTTGGTCCTACCCTTAACTAGGGTGAGAGGATCCACAATGTAACGTAAATGCAGAGGGAGATGAATTCTTTGTTCCTCTTGACTTTTCAAATGATGGATACATCGAGGATAAGAATGGACATGAACACATAGGTCACTCTCACGAGTTATCAAAAGGATGTTTTCTTTGCTTACTATACAAGAAAAAGGTTTTTATAGATAGAAAAGTTCGGTTGTTCTTGCATTTGAATGAAGAATTAAGGCTAGAAGGCACCTTCAGTGATATTTAGAGAAACAAGGTAGTAAATGGAATGAATGGAAGTTAATATGAGGGGGTGGGATAAATTATGGTATTTTTAACTTCACAAAGGGGGATTATAGGCTAAGAGATTCTTTGTAACATAATATTTAACACTTAGATCATCCTACAATTATGGAAAGTAAATTTTTTTGGAATAACTAGTGATAGTTTCTACAAAGAAAAATTTACATTCATTAATACTCAAGAGATGAAAATCTTCGACACAGTCTCTAAAATACTCGACATAAGAGCTTTTCCAAGAATTATATTAAATTTTTTATTTATTCTTCCCTCGTATGCTGAAGATACATTGAAGAGATAAAAAAATTACTTCAAAAAACCAAAGAGACTAAGGATTTTATTATTAATTCCAATTTTATAGAGTAAATACTCACAACACAATATTGAGCTAATTACCAAAGTAAAACCACTAAGGAATGATCTAGTGTAAGTTAAAGAGTAGCAATTAAAATAAGACTACAATAGAAAACATAACTCATCAATCAATAATTCGACATACAAAAATCAAAACAAATAAATTTAACTCAAAAGCATACATATTTCATTTAGATCTTGACTTTCTTAATAAGGGAACTTCAAGAGAATGCTCTCAAAGTTTTTCAATGGTTGTTCATTACAACCTCCTTGACACAAAATTATGGGAAATGGATCTATATGCATTTCACAAAGGAAAAATCCTCTATTCATAATTATATTTCTTCCACCATTTCAAAAATAGAAAGACTAAGACCATCTAATTAGAATACGAAAATTAACTCCCCTTTGATATGAGGAAAAGCCCCCATATTTATACAATTATGATGAATTATTACAATTTTATTTCCCCCAAAAATAGCAAGTGAGTCTTGTCTTTGTTCACAAATAAATATATTTTTAATTAGAGTGGGAATGTAACTTGTATAACTAAAAATATTCAATTTTCTATTAGTATTTTGGGGTCGATTTAATGGCTTCATTGCCAAATAGGAAAAAATAGTTATCTTATACCATCAGGTGCATCTATGTATTTTTATTTTCTCATTTTCACCATCTAAACACCACCAGCTCCTAAATTAGAAGATGCTAACTTGAATATCTTGAGGAGATATTTCCAACGAGACCAATTTTTCTTTATTTGGAGCTCTGGATTGAAAGTTATTTCCATTTGAATTTTTCCCCGTTGGGATGAACATGAGAGTGACACGTGATAGCTTTTGATTGGCTTTGGGAATTTCCTTTGTCTTTGAAATTCAATCCAATAAGAAAAATCCACGCTCCTTAACAATTCGAATGTTATTTTACTTAACTTTCCTCGATGAAATGTTATCCAATGAGGAATCTCCATGCTTTTTGCAATGCCAATATTCTCTTTTACTTGTACTCACAACCGCAAAACACGATCTAATGAAAAATATCCAAACTCCTTCGCAATTCAAACTATTTAATAACCTTGATATATTTCTATGAAATGTTAGCCAATGAGAAATCTACATGTTTACTTCACAATTCACTTCCATTATTAAAAACCTTATTAGAGTGTGAAGCATAAACCAATGAAATAGCCCCACGTATCTTTTCATTGTCAACCTTGTCAGAGTGCGAAGTATAAACCAATAAGATATTTCCATGACACTTTAAAATTTGATTCTATTTATAAGGATCTTGTAAAAGTGTGAAACAAGAACCAATGAGAAAAATCCACATTACTGGTAATGTCAGTCTTGACAAAGTGTGAAGCATAAACCAAAGAGAAAGCTCCACAAACCTTTGGATTTCGCAGTGTCGGGATATTTTTCTTTCATGTTTGTCTTTCATTGGTTATAGGGTAGGGCCTTCACATCATGAATTTTGTCCTAGGAATACTTCTTTGTTTCCTTCATTGAAATGTTTCCATCTATTATCCCTTGACCTGTCAGACCACCTTGACCTAAAATGCTATCAACCTTGGTTGATTCCAAACTTGAAGTCTATAAAAATTGAATGGCTTAGAGAGGCTCAGATTATTTCCATGTGTCCTCTCCTTCATAGGCATTTGAATTTCTTGGCGATGTGGATATTTGATAACTATTTTGAATGTCTCAATATTTTTAAAATGACTAAGTCCATTTTAAATTTGTCATTTAACCTATTTTTAGCTTTATACTTCATTGTTGGGTTTCATGCTATTGATCCTTTGGAGTTTCAGTTTTTCAAGTAAATAATCATTCAAGTTGATTACATATTATTTTCAAAAATGTATGCATAATCCCAATTGCTTGCAAGTATGAAGCTTTTATACTTTGATTAACTAATCCATTAAAGTATTCCTATGACATTTTTGTTGAATCATTTTTTTAATTTCACTAAGGAATGGAATTTATTACAAATTGATACTTATCCCTTACTCAAAATTAAATTTGAAGCATGAATAGCAATATGAATCACACATTATAGTTACATATTTGGATATTATAGAAAAATGCCACCTCGATCCAAGGGAATGGATTGAGCACCAACAACACCAATGTGTAGCCTTAATTACACAATTGACTCACACATAGTAGGTTTTATTGTAGGCATTCTACATATAAAACATTCTCAGTGACTGTCTTTCCATTTTCAAGACTCAATGTTCCCTTTCCTACAATGCTTATAGATGTGTTATCACCAAATCTTACCGTTACTGATGTATTCTCTTTCAATGAGATGAATTTTCCATTGTTCCATGTCATATGACTTGAGCATCCACTATCTATGTACCATTCCATGTCTTCATTTTGAGTATGAAAGGAATATTGATTTATTATAACTTTCTCTCTCTTTCTTTTAGGATCGGTCCTTACTACATACACCTTGTTTTACTTTGAGATTATTAAATTTCAACAGTTTGTTATGTGACCAGGATTTTGACAATTATAGAAGATTGTTTCATTGTTGTCTTTCATTTTTGTGAATGAAAGTGCCTTCCATGACCCGTTTCATATCTTCTACACTTTATATATTTATGTTAAAACCTGTTACATGAAAATTAATATCCATAGAAAGAGTGAGTGTACCTTATAGCATGAGTGTGTCTAATTGGGTTATTTTTGTCTTGTTTTTCTTGTTAGTAGCCTTCCATGCTTGGGTGGTTTTTGAGTAGTCTCTACATCCTTCTTACCAATGGTCTTGTCATCCTTGTTGTTTTTTTGAAACCTATACCAGATTTTTCATTTGAATACCTTTGAATTCTTAGAAGCTCATCTAGGCCACTTGAGATTTTGTCAAATATCTGACAAGCTTTCAATTTTCTTTATATATGATCTAGTTCAATTTTTAGAAGCTCCATATATGTTTTGAGTTAAAGGCGTTATTCTTATTTGGATTGGAATGATGTTAATATCAACTCTAGTTGTTCTTCAAAGTCTTCAATTCCATATTAATGCTCTCTATCCTTATTGCTTTATATTTTTAATGAAGACTGATTTTCTCTTCGTAATATTTCTACATAGAATTCAAATTTTTATTCTTCCTCCTTTGGAGCTTCAATTCCTTAAGTGCACTAATCAATTCTTCTTTAAGGTTCACTTCAACATCCTCCTCATTTGAATTTTCATCTTTACTAACACTCTTAGCTTTTGATTTGCTTCCAAGGATTGTTTTGACGGACATGAATAAGGTTTTATGTTGTATATATTCATCTTCACTATCAAACTTGTTGGTTTCACTTGAATCTGATGAGCTTGATTCCTCTTTTGTGTAGAAGTTCTTATTTTTCTTGAATAACATTTTTTTACCTTCATGTTCCTTGAATTTATTCTTGTTCTTATGAGAGGTATTACATTATTCATCATGTTTCTCTTTCTATTCTTTTTTCTTATTAGGATATGTTTAGGAAAAGTGATCTACTTGACCACAAATAAATCATTTCAAGGAAAAAAAAAATTTGTACTTACATGATCCTTTTTATCTCCAATAAACATTGTTTAAACTTTCTCATTCTCCTCCTCCATGTCAGATTAAACTTTGATTTATTTTACTTGGTGTTCTTTATTAGCTCTTAATGTAGCCTCTTTCTTGATTGGTCTTGATTATTTTTTTCTCATTTCATAGGAAGTTAGAATACCATCAAGTTCATCCATCATGAGAAGTATCATGTCCTTTTCTTCTTCCACAATAGAAACCTTAGAGTCATACTTAGGTGTTAGAGATCTTAACACTTTTTGAAAACCATATTTCCTCCACCTTTTCTCCTAGACCTCTGATAATATTTATCACTTCATCAACCCTATGCAAATAGGATGTAATTCTTGCATATTCCTTCATTCTCATCTTCTCAAATTTACTACATAAGTTCTACAAATTATCTTGTTTGATCTTGTTATGTCCTAAATATCTTGAGTTGTACCATAGTGCATAACTTTTAAAAACTCTACTTCTTTAATTCTGTATAAGATTGCATTCATTGCATTTGATTTGTTCTTACTAGACTTCTTACATGCTAAATCAATTAGAGGTGTGGATGGAATGATGTATCCATCAACTACTGATTTCCATATATAAAAGCCTAGAGACATGAGATAGATCTTAATTCTTATACTCCAAAAATCATAGTTGGATCCATTGAAGAGAGGTTCCTTGGAAGTATATAAATCACTTTGATTACTATGCATGCTTGTTCTTTTGGATCTCCTTCAAGTTGTTAAGCTTTCACCAAAAGGACTTACTCGATACCAATTGTAAGAAATCACAAGCATTGAGAGGGGAGGGGTGAATAAGTGCCTCTTAAAACTTTTAACACAATTCTAAATCTCAGTAAACCATTCAATTTTGATCTATTTTTACCATGAATAAGAAAATATATTCAAACATAGTAATCAAAACGAAAACATACATGAGGGAAAAAATTAATGTGGGAAACCCTTGAAGGGAGAAAAACCCACTGAAATCAATGCATTATGGTGGAAAATTTTTCTATAAAATATTATAATGATTTCAATTTTTTGATCACCCACTCAACTTGAAGCAACAAACTCCAATCAATCAATTCAAGAACCTACTTGACAACTTTTGCAATATCTTACTTGCATGGAAGCACAAACTCCCAATTTTGGTAAGAACATACTTAGTCTTAATATATTTTTGATCACATTCATGCTACTAGTTTGTTTAAAAAACAAATTTGTGATCTCATACTCATCTCTTACATGCTCATCCCATTTCTCCATGCATATAAAATCACTTAGATGTTTAATTACTCACACTTCAAACTTAGTCTTCAAAAGATATTGTTGATGCACATTTTGACATACATTTAGATGAGTATGACACACTCTCACACAAATCACTATTCCACTTTTGACCCCTTCACCATATAGATCCTCCAACTCAAATAAAGGGTTTGGATGATGTCACCTAAAACTATCATATTGTCATCATTGCATTTACAAGTATGTCAGTTACAATTTTAGACCTTTTCCGACTTGTCATGACCCTTATGACTTCCATGAGGAACTGAAAAACATTCATACACTCACTGTAACTATGATACCACTAACAAAATTACATCTTCAACTAACATCTGAATTCTTCTTGTGTAATGAATCATTCCATTTTTCTTGTTCTTCCTAACGAGTCCTTATTTCTCTTTTATCCATTCTAATATATGCACCAAGTGCTATGATGAAGTGTGCACATTACAAAGGCATATTAATTTCTCTTTAAAGCCTTGAAAATATTCACAACCGGCCATTTCATCTTCAATACTCAATTAGAGATCATATGATGAAGTAAATCTATGCACTTCAAAAATTCGATCTTGAATTTGAGTGCAATAGGCACACTTCTAGCTTATGGCATGCATGAAGTGCATTAAGGAGGAATGACTCTTCAAGATATCTACAATATCACCATGTGCTTATAGGAATACGAGTCAAAGAATAGATCCTATATTTTAACTTTCATTATCAACTTGGTATTCACATTCATGGTAGTTGTAAGATTCAGTCACTACATTGCTTCGTCAATATAAATATATGAATTTTCGTGGCCTTTAGAAGCTTGGAGCATGTTTTATTTGATCTCACTTTCACCTTCAAATTCATGGAAAATCTCCATTATATTAATTCATACTTGGAAAAACATATTAGAATAAGGTCCTAATGGTCTTACAAACTCGTAAAAAATATTCACATCATGTGAAATATCACTCATTCAAACACATGTTCATGGCTTTAAAGTCACATTTCTTGAAATTTCTACTCCCTAGGTAACTCATTAAAATCATAGATTGCATCACTTCATGACATGTATCTCAACTAAGATTTCATTTCAAATAATTATCATCCTAGGTATTAAGACACCAAGAACTAGTCTTGTCCTAGAGTATTCCAACACACTAAACATCACTTTAATTCCAAACCAATGCTTGAGACATACCACCAAGGACCTCATCGCAAACTTCAAATACTTACCCACATAGGTTATTGAAGTAGAAATCCTTCATACATTCATAGATCACCAAAAAAATCTTAGTAGTCACAAAAACAACATTATCATTCACTTTAAATCAAAATTTCATCACCTTGCTTCACAAGCCCATTCTTTTGTAAAACCTCTAAAATGCATAAACATTGTAAAAAGATAAAAAAACTTCAAAATTTTTTAATAGCACTAAAAAATCTTTCTCCAACCATCAAATCAATTTCAAACTGTTATTTTTAACACTTTCTTTTTAACCTTTACTAGTCCTTGTAGCCGTAGGAAAGGACAAATTTTGAAATTTTTTGCAAACCATAATCTTTCATACCTAACTGGTAATATTTTTAGGCACCCATTATCCTCCTTATCATGATTAGAAAATTTCAAATCCAAATTTCACTTCTATCTTCTTTTATGCTTGTTTTAACTTTTCTAGAATTTTTGCCAATTAGCCCTTCCCGACACAAATATCAAAACTGGGAATGTCTTGAAAATTTTCAATCAAAAAGATTTATATATAGACACATTTTACCTTATACTTACTTTCTACTAATTTTATTTTTCTTACTCCTTTTATAGCTATCTCAATCACCAAACCCTCACTTTACTTATCTTTGTAAGCTTAGCCTAGGGTTTCAAGGATTTTTAAAATTTTTTGACTCCTCCGATATATTTTAACCTTATAAATCACTTCATCCACCTAAATCCATCATTTCCAAGGTTTTCTCCATGTCCCTAGGGTTATCAAGCTCTCAATTGTGCAATTATGTAATTTTTGTAACTTTAAACCCTTTTCAATGTTTCTCAAACCCTCATTTCCTCTTTACACTTATCTAAGATGTTCTTGGCTACTTCAAAATTATTGATCTCCTCCCTTTACTTATCTTAAATCTATCCATATCTTAATAAACTCAGTATTTAATGTGTTTAATTTATTTTCTCAAGACTTACAATTTAATTCACCCTTTTTTCTTGGTTTTGTACATTGTATTATCTCAAAGATAGTCTCATACCGTCATGTTTTTTTCTCTTTTCATGGCTCTAAGAAAATTTGTATGCTCCTTTATTCACTTCCACCTATCACACCCAAGGTATTCTCAATTACCAATATTGATTCTAGCTTCAATTACTTGCATTTTCTTCCTAATTTTGCTTCCTATATTCAAGATTTGTATAGTAGAGTCAGGGGTTGCTTGATTTCTTGTATTTTAAAAGGAATCATAGTATTCTTGAGTTATGGTCTCTTATTATCCTTAGTTAATAGTTTCATCAGTTTCCTTACCACATTTAGGCACATTCTTCAAAAATCACTGATATTTAGATTCATTCTTGCTTAAATGACTCTCAAGAGATCTAAATCTAGACATGCATTCTGGGAAGCCACTCTGATACCTCCTAGAGAATTAGTAAGTAGTTATTATCCTTTAAAAAGTGTATTGATTTATAAAAATTGTAATTATATTTTATCCACTAATCATTTCCCTCACTAAATCCTCTCTTCTAAACACAAGACAATCAAACATAGTTAGGACCGTGTTAAGAAATCCCGTGATCCTTAATTTCCTTTAAATTCCTTGAAACCTCTTATCATTATGTATTAAACCTTAATATTCTTTTCAATTCATGTCAAATCAATATTTCAATGCTTTTTTCCCTATTACACTAAATCCTTCTTCTTCTAGGTGTATGAAATGACACATTCCAAAATAGGGAAAATTTAGTTTATTATATTGAAATGCTATATAAATATTTTTATTCCTTTTTATACCTCCACTTCTTCCCATATAATATTATCATGACTTCAATATATTAACTCATGTATATTAATATTCCTTCAAAGGATAACCTTTTAAACATGTTCAAGATAGTCACATTAAATATCATAGATTTTACCTTTTCACACCTCCTATGCACTATTTGATCCATCTCAGGTCCTTTTTCTAATTAGAAAACCCCGCATTCTATAGACCACAATACATATTTTCATACATTCTTCCCCTTCTATGAATTTTACACTATTATCTAACCTTTAACAAGAATTCAAATGTCTACCTATTCATAAATGAAGGAAATTTACTTTCTAACCATCTTTACATTCTCATAACAAGATTCTCAAAAGTTTTATGTCTTGGTTTCCTTACCTTTGATCATACTCTTCTAATGGTTCAAACTCCTTAATTAGTATCACCTTCTAAAGGATTCATTTTATATTTTCTAGGCCTGCAACTACATATATAACTATAGAATCATTCAAAATCCATTCATTCAAGAAATGAACATGCATCACACCCCAAATACACGTTAAAAGAACACAAAACCCATTTGTTTGTTTATCAGCAATCTTAATTAATGATGGATAATATTACACATTTCTTATTTGATCCTTGTAGGCTCTATCACATTAGTCTCTACCTTCCACACACTTTTTCCAACCTCTCTCATTCGAATATCATAAGCACAATAAGAAGGATGAGAGAGCTAGTCAGTTTACATTATATAACCATGCTTGATTGCACTAACTCTAATGAGTTTACATATTTTTGGTCAAGTATGATCAAATACATGACATGACCACCTTATTTACTACCACTAGACCTATGATAACACCCTTCAGTGACTAACATATTAACACTATAGGCTAGATTACATAACCAATTATTTTAATATTCAAATGACTCATTTTGGAGGGAAACCCCAAATGAGCTCTTATTACAATAAGAGGGGTCTAGATGGACCAAAACACATTCAAAACACCTAAGACACCCACTAAAATATTAACCAAGCCAAAATTGGAGTATATAAAGATGTTACTATGTAATACTCCCCATGTGGAGAGAAACTTGTTATATAAAAGGAATATTTTTCTTCCTCTTCTTCCAATTAGTTTCAACTTGTAAGATTCTCCTTCTTAATGTTGTATTTTCTTTCTTTTTTCAGATTCACTTTTCTTTGAATATTATCTCTTTATCTTCATTTTATTCATCTTCTCTTTATCCTAAAAATGAGGTCTTCACTTGCTTTCCTCTTCATTTGAGCTCTTAAATGAGCTATCTTTTCAATACTTTTGATCTCTTTCTCTATCTTACCTGCACATTCACAAATAAAAAAACCTTAGTTTTAAAAACAAGAGACTTTTGAGTCTCTTCACTTGCTTTTTCTTCTCTTTCTTCATCTTTTTCAATCTTCTCTTTCATTTCTTCAACTTTTTCTTCACTAAATTTCACTTCTTCAATATTCAAGGAACATTCAAGTGCTCATAAATCATCCTCTAACCACTGTTGACTAATATAAAAAAACTGAAAAATCATTATTTTATATATCTCCTTTGAATTTTTCCTCAACATTGAATACTTCTTCGCCCTCATCTCTGATTTCTTCATTCTTAATCTGATTTGTTTTCACCTCCATTGTTTTCATTTTTTCTTCTTCAAATATCTTATTTTTCTTCTTCATGAGTGACCTCAAAGGCCACTTTACCACCTTTATCACTATTTTCATTTATATCTTCTTTTCTTGCCCTTGCATTTCTCTTATTTTTCTAACTCCTCAAGCTGCTCCAAACTTCTTCTTATTTCTCTCACCTCTTATTCTTCCCACAAATTTATTTTTCTCTCTTCCTCTCTTTATTTTTCTTCTTTCATTCTCTTACAAATATTTATCAAATGAAATAACTCTCTCACTATCTTAGTCTAGATCTTACCTCTAGCAAGTCTTTTTCACCTTGCCAAGTCTCACCTAGGCGTATTTGCTTACCTAGTCTTTTTACTTTTCTCACTTTTTTCACTATCTTTTATTTTTATTTACTTTTATTCACCTTTCAAAGGAGAAATATGTCATTTATAATACATCTAACTCACAAGAATACAATCATTAGTTAGAATAACTCAATAAACTCAACCACATTCATTAGGACAACTATTTACAATGCTTTGTTAGAAAAAATTAACTTCTACCTTAAATTAGAGTGCTCAAAATTCTTTAATTTTCATGCTCTAATACCAAATTATGTAGACACCATGCATACATTATGAGATCACCGAAATTTGTGACGTAGTAGTCACAAAAACAACTTTATCATTCACTCTCAATCAAGATTTCGTCACCTTGCTTTATAAGCCCATTCTCGCTCAAAACCTCTAAAATGCATAAAAATTATTGTAAAAAGGATAAAATAACTTCAAACATGTTTAAAAACATAAAAAAATTCTACAACCATCAAATCAATTTCAAAACATCATTTTTCACCACTTTCCTTTTTTACCTTCACTAGTCCTTTTAGCCCTCAAAAGGAAAAACTATGACAAATTTTACAAACCATAAGATTTCATACCTAAATGGTAATATTTTTTGGAACCCATTATCCTCCTTATCATGCCTAGAAATTTTCAAATCCATGTTCCACTCCTATATTATTTTATTCTCTTTTTAGTTTTTCTAGATTTTTTACCAATTAGCCCTTTCGTGACATAATTTTCAAAATTGGGAATGTTCTAAAAATGTAATAAAAAGAGTTATATATATATATATATATATATATATATATATATATATATATATATATACACACACACACACACCCTTTACCTTATTCTTAATTTCTACCAATTTTATTTTTCCAACTCCTTTTGTAGCTATCTCAATCAACAAACCCTCACTTTACTTGTCTCGTAAGTCTAGCCTAGGGTTTTGAGGGCCATTTTTGCTTTTTGACTCATCTGATATCTTTTCACCTTCTAAATCACTTTATCCACCACAATCCATCATTTCCAAGGTGTTCTCCATGTCCCTATGTTTCTTAATCTCTCAATTGTGTAATGTTGTAATTTTTGTAACTTTAAACCCTCTTCACTTGTTCCCAAACCCTCATTTCCTCTTTACACTGATCTAAGATGTTCTTGGCTACTTAAAAATTATTCCTCTCATCCCTTTACCTATCTTACCACTTTCCATCTCTTACTCAACTCTATATTTTATGTGATTAAGTTATTTTCTCAATACTTACCATTTAATTAACCATTTTTCTTCTTGGTTCTATACATTGTACTTGTTGTGATTTATCTCATTTTTGTGACTCTAAGATATTATTTATGTTACTTTCTTCACTTCCACTAATCACACCCACTGTCTTCTCAATGACCAATATTGATTCTAGATTAAATTACTTGCATTGTCTTCCTAATTTCTCTTCCTATCGTAAAGATTTGTATAGTACAATTAGGGTTTGCTTCATATTTCTTAGCTTTTATAAGGAATTATAGTCTTATCAAGTTATGGTAACTTATTCTCCTTAGTTCATAGTTTCATCAATATCCTTACCAAATTTAGGTACATTATTTATAAATGAATGATATTTATATTTATTCTTGCTAAAATGACTCTCAAGAGATCTAAATTTTAATATGCATTGTAAGATGCCACTCTCATCTTTGTACATGATCCTAAGATTTATAGAATCTTGAGCATTTGTAAGTTACTTTTATCCTTTCATAAAGTGTCTTGGCCTATCCAATTGGTAATTATACTTCATTCATTAATCATTTCCCTCACTAAATCCTCTCTGTTAAACACAATAGAGTCGGACACATTTAGGATTGTGTTAGGGAATCCTTTGATCCTTAATTTCCTTCAAATTCCTTGAAACCTTTTATCATTATGTATTACACCTTAAATATTCTTTGCAATTAATTTTGAATAAACATTTCAATGCTTTTTTCCCCTATTACACTAAATTATTCTTGTTTTAGGTCTATAAAATGACACAGTCAAGAACATGGGAAATTTAGATTATTATACTCGAAACAAGCTATCTAAAGATTTGTATTCATCTTTATACCTCACCTACTTCCCATCTATTATTATCATGACTTAGTTAGTTAGGTTTCCATGACCTAATCATGCTTGATTGCAATAAGTCTAATGAGTTTACATCTTGGTTGGTAAATTATGATCAAATACATGACACGAACACCATATTTTATAACACTAGACCTATTCTAACAACCTTAAGTGACTAACATAATAACATTATAGGATAGATTACATGACCACTTATTTGAATATTCAAATGAATTTTTTTGGAGAGAAACCCCAAATGAGCTCTCATTACAACAAAAGGGGTCCATATGGACTGAAATACATTCAAAACACATAAGAAATCCCATAAAATACTACACAAGACAAAATTAGACTTACCATGATGCTCGACATCGCTTATGTGGAATATTTCACATTTATAACCTTGTTCATCATACCTTATTGACACAAAAACTAGGATAGATTTTACCATTGGAACTTAGACTTGATAGAACTTCACCATATAAATTTATGGGCTCAAAAATGTTATATAGTAATTTTATAAAATTTCCCTAATCACCTTGCATATCCATAGCATGCATGCACATCAAAACTCTTTCAAACAAACTTGACTAGTTTTGCATTGTTAGGCTTTAAGCAAAGGTGTGTCATATTGATTAACATGGTTTACCAAAAATGTGCACATAAATTACATGAATATCCTCATGGAAACTTGGGGACATTCCAATATTACTCCCATAATTTTTTTCACCATGACACCTAATATACCTGAAAATACCAAAAATACTTATAAAAAAGAGAAAATTTACTATAATAACTAACTTTGGGACATGAAAATGCCACAAAAATGAGCTACAAGGAGTACTCTACAACCTATTTTATTCACATTATATTTCCCAAGTCACTTTATGACAAAGAAATTTATTTATCATCCATATCTCTCAATGTATGGTTTTATGAGAGTTTGGACCCACTTCATTTCCTAAGGATCATTCTTAAAGCTTAGAGAATCATTCTTACTCGTTACCCTTGAAAAATGAACTAGGTTCCAAGCCCCAAATTTTATGAAAATATCAGTTCACCATGAAAAAATTTAACATACAAGTGATCTCATCAAACATGAGCTTTAAGATGGAGATGATCATTTTAAGAGCTCGATAGATCCTAAAACCTCAAACCTTGAAACTTATTATGCATACTACCCTGATTTTTAGTCCACAACACTAGCAAAAACCCCTAATGACTTCCCAAATGTTCAATTTCCCATAAATAGTTTTTTACCTTCTTGACCACCATTACTTGTACTTACTTACATGTCTTGTCCTCAAGAGCATGCTTCTAAAAGAAATTGAACTTACCTCTACCATCTAAAGGATGACCTAAAACATCTTCCAAATCCTATCTAAAATTAAAAACACATAATTCATGATTTTTACTACCCTAATTTATCTTGTTTTACTTTATACACCTAGCCATGTTTACACTAGGTCTTAGCACTAGGCCAAATTGAGCTTATTTGAAACATGATTCATGAGACCTGGCCTATTATTCTTCATGAAATCCCTTGAAAAACTTTGAAAAAACTATAGGAACTCATAGGATATCTATGAAGTTCACACAAAACACCAAATTGTTTACCAATGCACCAAACATGCACTAAGACCTTGTGAGTACACTATGATATCTAACATCACACCATGAAATCATACCAAGTCACTTCAAACACACCATTTGAGGTTAGAGGAGGTCACTAAAAATCAAAATTCATACCCCTTAATGGATTTCATGTCATAGTTCACTCTTCTCCATTAATTCCATATGATATTAACAATAACACCAATGAGATAGGGTTCAACATGAGCGAATCCCCCTACAATATATTCAAGGAAAAAAAGTCATGTGACCATGATCTAGGACCAGTGGTGTAGGAGAGTAATGATGTGCAAATGAAGGAGATGGATTTGGTAAGGGAGGTGGAGAAAAATTATAGGAATGGGATGCCCGAGTAGGGGAATTAGGCCAATGAGGTGGAATAATGGACTGATGAGGATGATAGCGTCATGATATAGGCCATGTATGGATGGGTGAGCTAGGGGAAAAATTATAGTTAGACTTTAGAGGTGTATGAATCTTAAATTCCATGACTGGTGCAAACATGGAGGCAAGAGTGGGTGGAGGTAATGGTGTATATGATGTAATGACCTTAATGGTGACAAATTACTTATTATAGATGAACTTGAGATATAAGTGATGCATGGAAGGGATGACTTGGGTAGTGCGGAGCCAATGAATACCTTGTACCATGTTACATCCTTTGATTTTATATGTAAATAGGATTGGTGTAAAAATTATAAGAGATCTAACTATAATGGGAAGAATGATACCACCATAAGAATTAAGAAGAAAAATGTGATTAGAAAGGTTGGAAATTTGATATGTAATAAGAGTACCATGGAGCATGCATTGGAAAGAAATGATGGATACACCAAAGTATTGTTGACAATATAAATACCAATAGAAGCATTGATATGTAGAAAATTGGAGAAAACTCTAGCATGTTAATGATGATCCAAAAATGTGATGAATGGGGGTGGTACATCAAGTGCTAGCAATAAGAAAATAAAAAGGCCCCGAGTAAGGAAGAGGAATGACATGATATACATGGTTTGCATAAGAATTGATAGCTTACTTTTCATCCTTTGGTAACGGGTCATTGAAGATTTTAAGCTTTTGATTTTCATTGAACGGTTTAGCGAGATGGTTTAGGGAGCTTCATCACATTGTTGTCAATAAGATCTTGAATGAAATGCTTAATCTTACAAAAAAGATCATTATAATTCCTATTGAATTGGTTCTCCATGAATTTTCATCATATTTGTGGCCACATGGGTGGGAAGGATTGATATTGAGTGGTGAAGGAAGAGTAATGAGACCGCTTTTGATAAACTGTAGTAATAATAACTGAGATGGGTAACATAGTCTAATAAAAGAAGACCTCGTGGGTTGAAATTGAATCTTGTATATTTTAGAAACAATATTGACAATGTATTTATATTTAGTAGGCTTAGTAGAGGGTTTAAAGGTATATTTATCTTGAAACTTTCTAGAGGATGAGGATGAAGAAGTATCATAATATTTCAATTTTCCCATGGATAAAATATTTCTTTCACACAATTTAATGGAATAACATAATTGATCAAAGAGAGTGAAATCTCAAAAGATGAAACTCTATTAAAGTGGAGGTAAGAGAATTTGAATAAAGATATCTTGTAATTTTGAATCAGCTAGCACATTGGTCATCTTAGCAAGGTTGTTCTTATAGCACAAAACATAGTCTGCTAGACATTCATTTGATCCTTGTTTGATTTGATAAAATTGTGCATAAGATATCTTAGTGCCTATATTGATAGAAAATTGAGAAAGGAAATAATTCGATAATGATGTAAAGTAGGTTGCTAAATGAACAAGTAGATTGTAAAACCAATGCATAACGTAATCTTGTCGATTCAAGGAAATAATTTATCCAATAATGTAAGAGCATTTGTATAGTCAAGACATACAATGCATATGAATTGAAGGTGATCCAAAGGTTCATCATGGAAATTAAAGGTGGAAATATTAGGTGCAATGAAGTTAGGAGACAAAAGATAAGAGGAAATGATGGGTGCAAAAGGGATATGAAGGAAGAGTGAGGAATCTAGAGATCATAAGGAATGTGAAGTGGCTTGTTAAAAGTAGTGAATTTGGGATTATAAATCATGGTATAAAGAATCCATGTCATGGGTGCCAAAAGAGGATACATGCCATGTGCGATAAGTAATAGGGGGAGTAAAGTGATTAGTAGGAGTGGGTATATAAATAAGAATGTTAGATATAGGTGGAAGAGTGGTGGAAGAATTAGGAGGATGTGTCAAAATAGGAAGAGAAGTATCATTCGAGATTGGAGGTTTGAGATCAAGTAAAAGTTTTTCCTCTTCATAGAAAAGATAATAATAGATATAAGTTTTGAGGGTGTTCAATGATATGAGCTTGAAGATCGTGAAGCTCTTCATCGCAAACAATTCATAAGTCTCATCCATGGAAGAACAATTCCGTATAGCAGAAGGTTGTGTTCAAATGATCAGGTTCACAAAATGATTTAGAGTAAATAATTATATTATAATGATAAACTATATTAACATGCAAGAAATAAGCATATAAAATGAAACCTTAATTTATAGAGAGATAGACGTGAATTGGCTAATTTTCAAGTGATTTGAAGTGACCTGAGCTAAGAAACTATTGGAAAATGCTAGGAAGATTGTCATCAAGGTCCATTGAGGATTATATAACTTTTAATTACATAGGAGAGAAGTTCCCAAGGGAGGAAGGAGTGCCTAGGTGCTAGTGACACTTTTGGAAACTAGTGTTTTCTTAGGTTCTTAGGTTTTGGCCTTTTCGGCCGGAAGAGCTTCACTTTGTTAGTCCTCGTTTTCATTCTAGATTTTCTCCAATATCGCGATCATACCTATAACCTATAAAATATATATCTAGCTACACATACCCATAAACCACATCAAACCTAATAAATAAGATGTAGAATGCAGATTTGTATTGACCCAAAGAAAGTCACACAAAGAATGATCTTACAATCAATCGATACAATACATCTTAGAATCCATGTATT